>JAMRXY010000070.1:0-600000 GCA_024447195.1 Panagrolaimus sp. LJ2414 | reverse complement strand
TCGATTATTAAAATTGACAGGAATTATAGCTTTTCTGAATGTTGCATTATATCGAGGAATCGTTGGTAAACGATTTGGCCTTCTATCAGGACCCCAATATGCCGGCATTGTGTTATTCCAAACAACTGCACTGACACAAATTATATCATTACGTCGTTGAATAACATCTTTGTAAAGTACAGAATCAATAACTTGATCATTGATCCATCCATTATTTCTCACAGGATTCAAATCATACATTGTTAACGGAATTTCAACAGCACCATTAACAACTTCATCAATTCGATTATCATCTGCTTCATCGTCATCAATTGTGATAACTTCTTCAAAATTTGTTTCCATAATACAAAATCACACGATTGAAAAACAAAAGTATGTTCAAAACTAATTATTTTTGATATTTCACAAAAAATAATAGTCCTTTCTTTAAAAATCTTAAAAAGAGATTTAAAGTTCAAAACTTTATAAGTTAAAAACTTATAAAGTGCACAGAGTTTCAGTAATTTCCCAATCAGATTGGACGCAATACTGGGCGTGAGCAAAATTTATTTAATTTATAAAGCTGTGCAAAAATACACAACCGTTCGCAACAAAAATGTTGAGTTTCAAATGAGAAAAATCAAAAGTTTGTAGAACATTGCTGTTTATGTTAATCTATTCTATTATTTCGTTTTCGCTTTTGCAGTTTAGCGAATATACAAATTTATTTATTGCTTACTAATTTGCATTGTCATTTCACCTTTTTTGGTCTTTAGTTTAGCTATCCACATCAACATCAAATAGCAAATGTTAATTATTTTTATTCTCTTTTCATTGCATTCTCACTTTCAATATTCATTCCACATTCATTTGCAATCACTTTTTCTTTGTTTTCAACGAATTTACATATTTCCTTTCATTCTCCGTTGGATCTCACTTTCAAAGCTCCATAGCTCTTCCAAATGGCTACCTCCGGACTTAGTGCCTATTCTTTTCATTATCCTCACAACATTATCTTTATTTCAATACCAAACATCTATACATTTTTCGTTGATGTAACATCGGACAGACACACACATTTTCAATTAAGCGTTGGGGACAACACATTTAAAATGTTACAAGAATTAACATATAAAAAAGTGTTACAAAAAACAAAATTAAGAAAAAGAATTACAAAAAATGCAAATTTGAAAAACTAAGAACAAAACAAAAAATAAAGCATTACTTCTTTAATAAAATCAAGACAACCAGATGATGATTGACGACCAGTGGCAGCATTTTCAGTTCTTTGATCAGTTGAAGGAGAATTTGCTGAAACAGTTGCAGTGATTGAACAATTTGTGGCTGCTACAGTATGTTCAGAAGCACGATTTTGATTTGCAGTTGACCATTTCGATATTCATTATTCGTTGAAGTATCAAATCTAATATGACTTTGACGTGTTTCTATATCCATTTCCTTGATGATTGCGCATTTCATGGCCATTGTCGTGATTTGTTCGATATGATGGAGTTGCACGACTCATTTGTCCATCATTTTCATAACGTATTGAAGAAGAATATAAATCTCCATGAGGAGCAGATCGACTACGATAATTATTTGAATCACTTCTTTGATATTGTGGACCAGAAGAAAAAACTTCACGGGAATTATATCCATTAGAAGCATTTCCATGATTTCGTTGAATTCCATTTTGGTGAACTGGTAAAGGAGGATCTTCACGTGCAATGAAACGACCAGAAGAAGATCCACGAGTTGGAGAAAGAGTTGTTGCAGGAATATTTGAAGCAGCTCCACGAAATCCGCTATTTGCTGTTGCAGAGCTTTGACTTGTATTAAAAGTTAAACCAGTTCCATCTGATCATCCAGGATTAGAAATTGGAGCATTATTCTTTGGTGCTTCTTCTTCACTACGATGATCAATTTTATTCGTTGGAGTGGTTTCTTGATCAGCAGCAGCTCCAGAAGGTTGAATAACGTTACCAGTTTCTTCTTCAACATGGTCATCCAATGGCTATTGTGCTGCAACAACAGCATCTTCTTCTTTTTGTTCAAAAGCTGCAGCAATAGGTTCACTGCCAATTTTTTCATTATCAATAGTTTCCATTTTTTTATGTCCTTTATTCTTTTCTTGAACTGGAACAGCTTCTTCTTTCTTTTCAGCAGAAGATTCAATTCTAAAAATGTTTCACAATTAAACAGAGAAAATACGAAGAATAAACTTACATATTATTTCCATTCATTAATTTTCCAATTTTTTTAATCGACTGGAATTCCCATACAATGTTATTTAAGCATCCATTTGTTGAATCAATAAATGCTCCATCTTTTCCAAAGATATTATATGGAGTATTTAAATTCTTCCATTCATCAGTTTTGAGATATCCTTCAAACGTTTCTTCAGAGATATCACCAAATTTAACTGTAGATTCAGCAATCTTCTTTTCCTGTGATGACAGTATGCTCTCGACCATTAAATTGTTTCAAAATCATAAGAGCTTTTTCACGATTCAATGGTTTTGAGATAATTTTTTTATCCAAAACAGTTACAGTATGAAATCCCATATTCATATCATATTCTTTCTAAAAACAAAGATACATGTTATAAAAATTGTGACGGTCAAAAAATAATTCAAAAACAGCCAAAGATTTAAAAAAATTGCCGCCTTAGACTTAACTTTTATCTGCATATACTCCAAAAAAAACATGTCTCAGTGATCACAACATTAAAGTTCAAACGTAAAAAACACCCACCTTCATTTGCAATAACTTTGCTGCAACATTTTCAGCTTTTTTTTCAGCAACAGTTTTAACAAGCGTCTGCGGAGAAATAGCTGCTTCCAAGCCGTTCATAACTTCGAAATTGCTTTTCATATACTTTGCTTTGATTCCCTAAAAAATTGTACAATTTATACGTGTTTATGGGGTAAGGATCTCATTTATTTTCGAGAAGACCCAAAGTAATCTTATATGATATGGGGCTGTCCAGATATTACGTAATGCAGTTGATGGGTGGGTGGGGGTAGCCCATTATTACGCCGCTTTAATTTTGTCGGCAAAAAGCTTTGATGTTTCATTACCTAATGGGTGGGTGGGGTAAAAAATGTCGATTTTTAGATTACGTAACATCTGGACAGCCCCTATCCCCGTAACCTAACCTATATCTTTTGCTATATAGTCATAGTTGAATGTCTAAGCGGTGTCATTAAAACATGAAACCTCATATATGCCGCATAAAATCTTACCCCCAATTATATCAATAAAAAGTAACATAAAAAACTTACAATTCGATCAAGATGAATTAATTGACCATTAGTAGTATCAGCTATAACAATTTCAGCATTGCTAGCTCAAGCACACTAAAAATAAAAAACTTTAAATAAATTTCAGTAAATTCAGAAACAAAAAAATAAAATAAAATGAACGCGGTATAAAAATTATGAAACGATGAAAGATTTTAGAAATTTCAAAATAAAAGAAAATGAAATGAAAGAAAAAGAAGGACAAAGAAGAGCAAAGAAAAAGAAGCGAAGTACAGTATGACAAAAAACAGGGAATTCGTTGCGAGAATTAAAAATGCGAGTGAATTTTGAAACACGTTCGAATATGTGTGTATTTCACGGGTATTTTTTACTGTTGTAAAAATATTACTATTTCATTATTCTTTTTTTGTATTTGAGAAATGTTTGCACGCAGTTTTTGTTGTTCACAGTCAAGGGCGTAGCCCAGTGTCTCCAAAGTTCCACTTTTTTTTGGAACGCGTTCCGTTCCGTTCCTTCTCCGGCTTTATCCGTTCCGTCCGTTCCGTTCCAAATTTTTACCCAACACGTTCCCGTCCGTTCCGTTCCGCTCATTTGGAACGGGTATACGTTCCCGTTCCGTTCCCGTTCTTGTAAAATACTGAATTTTTGGTTTTCAAAGGTGCAAAAAAAATTGAAGGACAAGTTTTTTATTACACCATAAAAAGCAACATGTGATTGTTTCGAAATATAAAAGGTTGTTTTTAATTAAAATTTAACAAACAGAATGAAATTAAATTTTTGGCAATTCTTGACTTACATTTTTGGATCCAAATTTATGAAGAAAAAGAGTAAAAACAAGTAGAGGAACGGAAAGTCAAAAATCTCAAAAGGAACGTATTCCGTTCCGTTCTTTTTAAAACCGTACCCGTTCCGTCCGTTCCGTTCTTAAAATGTGGAACGGGTATACGTTCTCGTTCCGGAACTGGAACGGAACTGAAGAACGGACGTTCCGGAACGGAACGGTGGAGACACTGGCGTAGCCAGAGTAATCGATATTATGTGTGCGTAACGGTTTGACAACGGTCACGTGCCCTTTGTCAAACCGTTACGAACATATAATATCGATTACCCTGGCTACGCCCTTGTTCACAGTATATCAATGGATCCACAAAATAATTGGCATTGTATTAATTATTAATTAAATTTTGCAGACAATAATTAAAAACATTCAAAAATTTTAGTTATTCTTGGCATCTGTAAAACCTGGTGTGTTATAATAATATGTTTATACTAATAAAAACTGAATGTTTAATGTAATACGCAAACATCAAGTTGAGGTTTTGTACAAATATTCAGTGCCATTATTAATATTTTCTTCATATTTAGAAACTCCGATAGCCGCAATAGAAAAGCATCAAACACAATTTTTGTCCTATTTTTGTGCCAAATTTTAATCACACGAAATTTTCGATATTGTTTCGTGCATTTATCGATCAGTGGCAGGACAATAAATTTATCAAGAATGTTGGTTGCGTAAATTTGACTTTTATCAAAGACAAAAATGATTTTACCGTTGCTTAAATTTTAATGGAATGCATTTTGCTTTAAATAATAAATAATAATGGCAATTTACGGGCATGTCTCTCACAACTTTTTTAATCGGCTGTTGTAATATCACAAAACAGATTTTTCTTTGAGGGATTAATGATAGCATATACGGTATACCATATTTCGATTATTTAAAATGAAAAATCTTCAGTGGCAACTCTATTATCTTCTGTTTCTTTAATGGTAAAAACATTCGAGAAAATACAGAAGAGATATGCAAAGACTTTTTATCAGGATTAGTGTATTTTCATAAAAAAAATGAAAGCACCTCCGAGGACATCAAAAGATCAAAGCATGCTTACATTATCATAAGTTTATTAAATAATTATTTAATGGTTTTTATTAATAATATGGTGGTGGCGAAAGTTGTTTTCTTATTTGTATAAAATGATATCAAAAAGAATCTACAGTATGCTCCCAGCTCTTACAATTTACTAAAAGTGAACAAAAAATATTGTTTTATAAGTGACCCTTTTTACATCAACAAAGAAAATTTATTTTCCATTGTGCAAAGACTCTGCAAACATAGCAATGTGTGTGCAACGAAGATAATCATTTTTTTTGCATGCGCTGACCTGGTGTTGTTCTTCAACCTCGCTGACTCATTGGGTTCTGTTCTTTCTTTTTTGTTGTTCATATTGATTTTGTCATTAAGACACTGCAATAAATTTTTTGGCAAGTGTTATTTGAAATTAACCTTTTTTTCTCCAAATGGCTAAAAAATTTGATTCAATTAAAGAAGCACAACTTGAATTTGCTTTGAAGCTTCTTCAACTGCAGCATAATGAAACAACAACTTCAACAGTATTTTCTCCTGTTTCAATTGCTATTGCTTTGGCAACGGCATATCTTGGAGCTGATGGGAATACAGCCGAAGAAATTAAGAATGCTTTAGCCGGAGGTATTTATGTTTGATTTGAAGTTTATTGAGCTATCTAACAAAGGGATCTTCTAACATTGTCCCAACCGGTTTTAATCCAAAACGTATCGAGTTTCCCCAACTATTCAAACGGATTTGAATGCAGATTTTTCGTGCTCCATGAGTCCTAACGAGGCCTTTAACACGATAAAAATATGTTTTGAACCAAAACCGGTGTAAAACGTTGGGAGTTTGCTACCTTCTAAAATAATTTAACATTTTTCAGGCTTCACCGAATCTCAAATTCAATCCCATTTTACAACTCTTTTGAAAAATATTAAAAGAAAATATGCCGTTGAAAAACTGCCATCCCCAGGACCTGAAGTTGATTCAGCTGATGAAGAAGCGTACGAAGCAAGGCAGGAAAGACTTAATGACATTAGAAGAAGTTCTGCAAGAGCAGTTTTAGAAGCTGTCAATTTAATTTATGTAAAGAAAGATGCCAATTTGGAAGATAGTTTTGTAGAAACGTTTAAAAAATTATATCAAGGTGGCCTTGATATGGTTGATTTCACGGAAGCATCTACTGTAGAGGTAATGATGTAATAATAAAAGAAAAGTTAAAGTTGACCGTTTTTTATAGAAAATTAACGAATTTGTGGAGGAAGTAACTCATGGTAAAGTTGAAAATTTGGTCACTGAAGATTCTTTCAATAAAGCCACAAAAATTCTCTTTATCAATTCCATCTATTTTAAAGGCCGATGGGCTTATGAATTTAACCGTTATGAAACAAAAGACGACATTTTTTATTCTGCACCAGGCAAAACTAAAAAGGTAAATGCCCTAGGGCTGTGCAATATTCAGATATCGATAACGGCAGTAATTTTTTTCGGATATTGAATATCGGCTGAAAAAAAATGTTAAAAATCAGATATAGAATAATTTTCCATATTGTTATTGCACATCCCTGGCGCAGCACCATAAAAATTTTTATCCCACTTTTCCTTGCTTTTTTAGGTAAAAATGATGGAACATGGCGTCGAACGTTGGCAATTTTCTGAAAATGATAAATTTTATTTTTTATCGCTTCCTTATTTGTTGAGTGAAATATCAATGAAAATTATTCTTCCAAAAGAGAGATTTGGGCTTGAAGATATCATAAAAAATTTGACTGCAGCTGAATTAAATAAGCATTTAAAAAGCAAAAAACAGGCTCAAGTGATTGTTCGAATGCCGAGATTTGAAGTTAATAGCAAATTTGATGCTGTTAATACACTTCAAAATATGGGAATTAAAGACCTTTTTGGTACAGATGCTAATCTTACAAAAATGACTGCTGACAAGGAAATGTTCATTTCAACTGTTTTTCATACCGCATTTATTTATGTGAGTTTCAATTAGGACATATTCAGATAATGTATCAGATATCGGACCGAGATATATATCGGATATTGGTATCGGCTAAATAAATTAGATATCAGGTATCGAATATCGGAATCACGTTTTTGAGCCGATATCCAATATTTTTATAAGATATCGGTAAACAAAATTTAAATATCACATATCAGCACCTGATGATGATAATATTGTTATCCCTCATCCATGATTTCCACCCATTAGTTTTGTAATTGACAAAAATTACTAATAAATTTTTTAAGACTGATGAAGAAGGAACTGAAGCTGCAGCAGTTACTCGATATACTTTGGTTGGAAGTTGCGCTCTTCCTCCTGAACCCATTGAATTTACTGCTGATCATCCATTCCTTTTCCTTATTACTGATAAAAAAAATCATCTTTACTTTTGTGGTACTGTTACTGGATCAGAATTTAAAGAATATTCTACCACGACCGAAGGTAGAAGTAATGAACAAGAAAAAGGACCTGCCAAAAAACGGAAAAAGAATTAGAAACTCTCATATTTTTTTATTGTTTTAATATCTCTAAAATGTATGTGTCAGTTTTTAATAAATGTTAATGATAATTTGTATTTTATTTAAAAAATTTATAAACAGCTTAATGATATAATTTAATTAGAATCCAAAACAATTTTTAAATTATCTTAAGATTCTTAACCAAACAAATTTATTGTGTTTGAAATTTATCTCTAAAAACGATTTTCATCGTTGTAACGCTGTGTTAAAGAATATAAATCAAATAATTGTTTTTGAGGTTGTCCGGGATATGTGATAATTGGAGGTGGATTATCTGTTACTCCAATATCAAGAATATTTTGAATATAAATTCCAAGGTGATAAATTTCATCTTCAGAAGTTGGAGCATCAACAAATTCTAGAACATATTTAATATGGGGATATTCCTGGAAATGGATTCTTAAATTTTTTGATTTGAGAATGATAAACCTTACTCCCATATACTGTATAAATTGTTCAAAATGTGGATTAAATGCCATACTAAGTTCGAGTTTTTCTAATTGCCATAAATCGATTTCTGACATTTTGGATGCAAAATTCAAAGGAATACAAGGGGATTCATAATGAATGCTTAAAATAATAAAAATAAGTCTGTAAAATTAAAGATATCTCTAACATACTGGCAAAATTCTTTAACATTTGGAACACATTCCAGCATTGAATCAATTAAAACAGGTTCACCATTTTCAAAAGTGATATTTGTATTTCGCAGTTGAACAAATTCAAGATTGTCAGAATTTGTAAGAATTTTGAATTCATTGAAAGACAGTTTTTGTTGAAAAAGCCTCAAATTTGTAATATCACAAACTGCAATTTTTGAAATGAAAATTGCCGCAAAATTTGGCAAATGTGATAAACGAATGGATTCAGTTATCCAAAATGGCTTATTAACAGCTGCCATATCTTTCACATTTACAGATTTGTTGAGTATGGTTAAACAATTCCATCCCCTTTCAAAGGTTCCAATATCTTTAACAACAAAATATGGAAATTCAGGAAAATGTTGAAAACATTTGTGAGATTTCATAAATTTTAACGCCATTTTTGGATTGGAATTTGCTTTCATCCATTTTAAAACATCCGATGGGAAATCAGATGATGGAGCACGGTATAAGACAGAAATGTTGTCGGACATTTTAAAGCGTTAAAATTGTTTAAACTGAAATAAAATTTAAAATTGAAAAATAGTGTTTGAGGTTTGTCCAATCAATGTACAAAGTACACGCTGACGAGCTTCACGCGAAGCAAACAAAAAGGAAAAATTGCTCATTTTTTAGAAATCGGGAAAAAGAATTTCAAAACAAGGACCTTGTTATAAGGTTTAAAAAAAAAAGATGACGAAAAGAATTAAAAGTTTTGAAGGTGTAATTAGGAGACAAAACAATTTTTTAAAATGTTCATAAACATAAAATTGCAAAAACTCGATAGATATAGCTATTGTTTAAACAATGGTCTGATTACATCACTCTTTTTTTCTAAAAGATTTTTTATATAAAATATCAGTAGTTTTTATTTAATCATGTCACAAATACGATTCATTTTCATTATTTTTGATTTTTCCTTTTGCATAACATTTATCCAATGTTTTTAAATATCGCATTTTATCTTCGTCACTGATAAGAAAAGATTGTAATAATTCAAATTTTTGGTAAATAAAACATTTGTAAATTCTCTAAAAAAATGAATGTGGAATGTTTTGTTAAAAATTAAAAGAATAAACTTCTTCAAAAAATAAATTTTTAATTTCCTCCATATTGAATACAGTAATCCATTTTACAGCATTCGGGAAAGTCCAATGCTTTTGCATTGTATGTGAATTTCCTCTTGAATTATTGAACATTTTTCAGGTGTCTCTGTTGTTTTGATACGGGAGAGTTTATCAACAGCATCTGTGCAATCCGTGATATCTAATGCTATAACTCTTTTGATACATTCTGTCTGTAATTTTGCTGGTTAATAATTATTGGTAATGTCACAATTACGAGTTTGAATAATTTCTTTGTACAATCATTTATCGTACAAAGATCATTACAAATCATTGTTATTCTCACCTCCTAAAAATTTAGTTTTGTTCAATGTGTGTCGTTTCGGACACACAGACACACAAATGTTACGCTTGAAAAGACATTTTCATTTTTGAGCACACAATTTTTAGTCAATACATTTCTTTTTCTCTTTTCCTTCGTTTGTCGAAAAACATGATTTGAATTTTTTATACTTTAAAAAGCTTGTAAAACGTTTAAAATAAGTAAAAACAGTTGAAAATTATCTTATACATACTTTTAACAAAATTGATGCTATAGAATTGAAATCGTCGCTGATTTAACAATTTTAAATTCATAAAATTTGTATGTTTTTCATTTCTTTAAGATTAATTTTGTCGTTGAAACAAAAAAAGATGAAAAAAGCTTGGTTATGCCAGTTTTCAAATTTTATTCAACTCACTAATCTAATAAACGGTCCTAAAAAATTTTGCAAACAATGTTTATAACTCTTAGAAAGGGCTCGCATTCATCATTTTTGATCGATTAAAAAAACGATTGCGTTTTTTGTTCAAAGATTTCAACTTGTTTTATCTGCGCCTATTATTCTCATTGTTCAAGACAAACATCGGCCAGCCAAAAATCTTCCTGGTCAACACAAGCTGTGCAAAGCAGGTGTTCAACGAGTCCTTTATGACATTTTTTGATCATTAAAAATCTCCATTCATCGGCAAAAAAACAATGAAAATCCATCGATTATTTTCTTTTTTCTTGATTTAACGAAAACTTATTATTTGAATATTTTATAGTTTTTTTAAAAATTGGTAAGCTTTTGTAAACTGAAGTCGAATTAGTTCTTTAAAACATACTGCAAAACGATATAAATTTTACGCCTTGAAAAGATGCTTGAGGTCGCACCCTTCTTTTATTCTTTCGCTTTCGTAAAATGGATCATATACTTTAATAATAATTTGTAGCATGCCTAAGAGTACTGACCGACTGGGTATATAAACGCTTGCCGCGACAGCTCTTTGATTCTTTCCTATCGCTCCAGTTTACGAATAAAGAGACATAACTAACCATCTGTCTCTCCGGGGAACACGCATATTAAAAATTAAAAGATGTAGAGTAACATAAATATTAACCATTTTGCTACAAACTACATATTTTCACCAATATAGAAAAATTTGGGGTGAAAAATATGTGTTCACCAATTAATTTTTTAGTTAAAAACATTTTTTTTGTTCAAATCATTCTGAGCATCGACTAAAATGCGGCTGCGGCTGTGAAAAAAAACGACTAAAATGTGGCTGCGGCTGGAACAAAAAATTTTATTTTTGAATTATACAGTCCAAGACATTGTTGTTTGGACATATATTCATGTATAAACACTAACTACTAAAGAAAAACAATGATTTTGACCTTTAAATTAAATTTTAAAAAATTTTTCACAGCCGCAACCGCAGCCGCATTTTAGTCGGTGCCATCATTCTGTGAAAAGCCAAATTATTTATATTGAATTTTGTATTTTGAATGAAAACCACACATTATTTTCCAAATTCCCTCCTTCATTAACTTACCCATAAATCCAAAGGAATCTCAGCCAAACATGTTTGATGCATTTCATTTTCATTCTTGCATTTTGCGTTTAAATATTCATGAAATCTAATATAAGTTTTTTTAACAATTTTTGAAGCCTTCAAACTTTCGACGGAAATAAATATATAACACACACTTACAATTAATTCAAAGGTTTCCATTCTCGCTGAATCTTTTTCCATGTTTTGATAAAAATTTTTCAATAGTTTTTACAACATTTGAATTTCGTTGATGCTCTAATTTTGTTAAATCAAAGAAAGTTGTATAAATTTCATTACCAGTTTTCTTAACCAATTCTGAAGTTGATTTCCATACAATAGAATTAAATTTCTTTTCGACGGGAATCATTTTTCAATGTTTTAAAAATCTGCTGCAGCAAGTCATTGATTTGAATGAGGGTGTGTAAAAAAAAAGAAAATCAAAAAAGAGGGTTGTTGTTGATAAACGACTTTCCTCTCTAAAAGATCAAACGTGCAGTACAAAAATGCATTTTTTCAAAAGAGTAAAAGGTGTAGCTTGTGTAAGCAGATTATTTTTAAAAATGGTTTTATCAGAGATTGCCCCAAATCTCTGAAGTTGGGTGTATTAAAGAAAGATGGAGTCAATTCTGAAGCCCGCCTGAAAACTGCAAAAATCAAGGAAAAAAGTTTTGACCGAGGGCAAAGGGGTTTGAAAATTTTAAGAAAAAGAAAATTTTTTTTCTCTTTCTTATAATAATCTTATTTGCTGTCGTCATCGAAAAAATTATCAAGTTAATAAATCTTTTTTGATGCAACAAAATTATTTCGTGTATTTTTAAAAAATATTTTGATTTTTTTTAAATTAATTTTAATGATAGAACTAGCTGGAGGATTTTTATTCTGAAATTATCTCATTAAATTATAACTGTATTAAAATGTCATGGCGAAAATTGAATTTTCATGTTTTGGTCTGTTCTTATAAATTGTGAAATTTCTTTTTTTAAAATGTAAATGTAGTTTGAAAAACATAACCACCGTTTTCGTAATATTTCTTTTTAACACTTGTGATTTAAATTACATGGTTCTAAGACATATCATTATTACACGCCTTTCTTTGTTTATGAGTCGCAATTTTAAGTATTTGATTTGATAATTTAAAAGATATAATTTAGAAATAATCATATGGAATTATACCCCTCAAAAATAAACAAAAACCTCCAGATATTTATATTATTTATTTCGCTAGTTCCGTGCTATCCTAAAATTTAAATAAAGTTTTGTAGTGTCAAATTACCACACAAATTTCTTTAACAATATTTAAAAATCAACACGCCCATTTTAAAATGAGAAAGTTAAAATTAATTTTTTTAAATTATTATTTTTTTTATTTACTTAAAATTTATTTTTTAAAAGTTTGTTGTTCTTCTAAAATGGTAAAAGAGCTAGATACTTTCGATATCTTTGCATACATTTATATCTGGACAACAGAATTTGTCGTTTATTTTTCAAGAGCATGTTTTATTTTTAAAATATTAGTGTTAATATTTTTTATTCATAGTTTTAAGAATAAATATATAAAAATTTGTAATATTTACTTTTATCTAATTTTTATTGGACTATTTTGGGATATTTGCAGTTATTTCTTAGGAATTCTAACACTCTTTTGTGAAATGTTTTACACAAAATGTTCAGTTTTGGCAGGAATTTACACAAGTGTAAAATGGTATAATACACATTTTTGTGCAATTTGGACTTTAATACTCGCAATTAATCGTTTCACTGCGATACTTTGGTGGCAGAAACATGATAAAATTTGGACAAAATATTTTTGGGTCATATTAATTCTTTTACACTTGTATCCATTTTTGACAAACATTGAAAAATTTATTACTTACTTTTCTTTGTTGCATCAATGCAATGCTTTAAATAAATGCAACGAGTTTTATCGATCTTCAATTGTCACAAACACTGGAAGAATTCCGAATGGAATCGTTGCAGTCATTTCATTTCTTATTGCAATCATAACTGCAGCAGTTTATCGAAACAAAGTAATCAAAAAAGATGCAAATTTACGAAAAAATCCAGATCGAAAACTTGTTTTTCAAGCAATTATTTCTTCAATAACATTTTTCATTTATTATTTTCTGTTTTTACTTCATCGACAAATTCTCGATGATATGTCATCTGGTAAAGATAATGCAATGTGGAAATTGGTTTTGTCATATTTTTTTCGGGATTTTTCTTGTGAAATTTATTTTTTGACGAATTATGTATTGCTTTTTGTATTTTCGTAAGTTTAAAGGAGCCTGGTCAGCCAATATAACTCTCTCGTTTGCAGCAGGGAGCAAAATCAGGCAACTTGCTGCGCTATTACTTTTCTTTGACAAGAAAAAGAAATCTTTTTTTCTCTGCTCTCTCTGTTGAGTGAGTTGTATTGGCTGACCAGGCTCCTTTAAAACATTTTTGATGGCCGAATTTTAATTTTCAATTTGTAATTTTTAGAAAAATCTTGCGAGATAAACTGCTAAAATTTTATCACATTTCACAACTTTACAATTTTTGTGCCGGCAAGAAATCACCACAAACTCATCGAATTCAAAGTTTTGCTCTGTCAATTTCTGCCAACAAAAGCGTCAACTAAATTTCAACATAAAATTAATCAAAAATTTGTCCAGTTTTTTTGTTTAGTACTTTTTATAATAACTTCGATTTTGATTTTTACATTTTTATATTTTTATAAATTATAATTCGATAAATTGAAACCAAAATTTGTTGGAGAGACTTTGTAATAATATTTGCAGCTTTAAATTGAATGAACAAATTATTACCAAAGAATATATGACTCTTCGAGAATATTAAAAAAATACATAATTTATTTTTAAAACAAATTTAAAATAGTAAACAATGAAAATTTTTACATTATCTTCAAGGCCTTTTCAAACAAGGCTTGTTTAACAAAAATGAGTTTGATAATTTATAAACACTGAAAAAATGAAACCTAAAAGTTAGCCTATGACGAAATTTGTAGCATGCTTTTGTCAACAGCAGTAATCGACATAGCAAAACTTTGAATTCGATGAGTTTGTGGTGTTTTCTTGCCAGTACAAAAATTGTACAATTGTGAAATGTGATAAAATTTTAGCAGTTTATCTCGCAAGATTTTTCTGAAAATTATAAATTAAAATTCGACCATTAAAAATGTTGTAAACTTACGAAAATGCAAAAAGCAAGACGTAATTTGTCAGTAAATAAATTTCATAAGAAAAATCCCGGAAAAAATATAGCACAACCAATTTCCACATTGCATCATCTTTACCATTTGACATATCATCGAGAATTTGTCGATGAATTAAAAATATTGTAAAATAGATAGAAAATGTTATTGAAGAGATAATTGCTTGAATAACAAGTTTTCGATCTGGATTCTTTCGTAAATTTGCATCTTTTTTGATTATTTTGTTTCTATAAACTGCTGCAGTTATTATAGCAGTTAGAAATGAAATGACTGCAACAATTCCATTTCCGAAACCCGTTTTTGTGATTACGGTAAATCGATATAATTCTTTGCAATCAGCAAATGTATTACATTGATGCAACAATTGAAAATAAGTAATGAATTTTTCAATATTTGCCAAAAACGGATACGAATGGAGAAAGAATAAGATAACCCAAATATATTCTGTCCAAACTTTATCATATTTTTGCCACCAAAGAATTGCAGTGAAACGATTAATTGCGAGCATTAAAGTCCAAATTGCACAAAAATGTGTATTATACCATGTTGCAATTCCTTGTATCGTGGATAAAGTTGAACATTTTGAGTCAAAGAAAAAACAAATTAATCTTACAATTCCTGTAAAATAACTGCAAATATCCCAAAATAGTCCAATAAAAAGTAAATAAAAATAAATATTACTAATTTTTGAACATCCTTTTATAAATTGATAAATAAAAAATATGAAAACTAATAATTTGAAAGTGAAACACACTCTTGAAAAATAAATGATAAATTCTGTTGACCAAAAATAAATAATTTCTAATGTATCCGGTTCTTTTACCATTTTAGAAGAAATTGAATTTAATAGTGGAATGTGCTATTTTATAGGTACAGTGTCTACAGTAACTGCACCTTCAACTTTCTATCGGATACAAAGATGGAAAAACTTTTTTAGAAAAAAATGTGGAAGTTTTTTATTTTACCCAAAGGGGTTGACACTGAAAACGAAGAGTGTATACGGTAATTAGGTACAACACCAACTGATTTATTCACAGATTTTTGATTATCTAAGAGGTGGTATAACATAAATTATATCCCTCGGATAATCAAACAAAGAATTTAAAATTGCAACTTCCACACAAAAAAATCTTTTAATAATACCTGTCTTTCTTGGCATCAAAATGTCTCCCCAAAAAGAGGAAATTTAATTATAACTTTTAGAATAAAATGTTGCGAAAACTATAAACGTATTTACCAACCTACGTTCAAATTTAATACTTCTGAGATATGATATGGATTGCTGCCAAGAAAAAGAAAGTCAAATATTTTAAATTAAATTTTCAAGCATTAGACCGATTGAATAATTCAAAGAACCTTCAATGCTTTCGTTTTTATGGTGAACATAGATTGTAATATATTAATTTAATTTAATTCCGGAAATTAAATTTCGACAACTTCATTATCAACAAATTTTAATAAACTGATTTTGTTGTCTCAGATGGAATGTTTTCACGCACACGCTTCTTTTGATTACTGTAGGTTGTATTTCTTTTGGACTTTCGAAATGAAAAAAGAAATTCTGATTTCCTTTTTTGATCATTTTCCAATATCTAAAAAACTGAATTTTTTTCAAGTTTTTTTTGATTTTTTCTTTTTTTCTGTAACCGTTTTTTTCTTTCTCTTTCTTTTCCTCTGATGAACTGCAAGCAGTCATTTTTCGATCTTCTTTTTTGTTCTCTTCATTTTTCGTTTTCTTTCGTTTGGGTTTTCCCCCCTTTTCCATCCATCGTTTGGTACTGCTGCAGCAAATGATCCAAAAAACGACGACGACTACGAAGAAATACGAAAGGGGAGAAACAACAGGAGAGAGAGAGAGAGAACAAATAACATCAACCAACAACAACAGCAGTAGAATATTTTTTATATATTTTTTTATATTATAGAACTATCATTTAGTTCGTGTTTTTTCTTCTTCCCTTTCTCAAAAGTATTTCTGCTGTTGGTTTTTTTCAAATTTATTTTCAACGCAAAGAAAAACTCATCGAATTGAATCAAATTCAATCATAGGAAAAAACACGACATCAAATCTCCAGCAGCAATATTGATGGATCCGCAAATCGCTAATTTAATGGCAGCAAGGGCAGCAATATTCCCGCTATATAATGTATCAACCATGAATTCAATGATTAATTCAATTGATGTTCCAGCTCAAATGAGAAAGCTATTTATTGGTGGATTAACACATGAAACCTCTGATGAACAGGTAAGCATTTTTGTATTGTTTAAATTTGCATAATCATTTTATCAATTTCCCGCCAAAAAAGTGAGAGAGAAAGTAACAGCAAAAATTTGGAGCTCCTCAGTTTTTCAAGAAACATATTTTTCTAGAAAAGGATCTCCCTCGAGGTGGAGATAAGCTGAAAAGAATTTATAAATTTGCATATTAATCCCTTCTTATTCGCCTCTAAAAGCTCATCATCGATTGTAATCACTATCTTCTTTTTTAGTTACGTGCATATTATTCAAAGTTTGGACAAATTGTTGATTGCATAATTATTCGTGATCCTGCAACAAAGAATTCTCGAGGCTTTGGTTTTGTGACGTATGCAACAGTGCAGCAAGCCGATCTCGCAATATCCGCTTTGCCGCATACAATTAACGGCAAAGTTGTAGATTGTAAACGGGCAATCCCTCGGGAACAAATGCTACCAATGGCAATTTCAACTCCATATTTCTTGAATGATGATTCAATACCTGATTGTAAAATATATTTAAATGGTAAGTATGTTTAGTTTATTAATTTTGTTATATGTGTTATATCATGGGTACAATCCCGTTCTTCAGTTCAGGAGATTGTACATAATCTAAAAGTAATGTTTTATATCCGGATTATTTTTTACATTTAGATTTTCAATCGTACTTGTTACTTATATTTTTGCAGGTATTCATTGGGATTATCATACTGTAGATGGAATTCGACAACATTTTAAACAATTTGGTAATATTGAACAAGTTGAAATACTTGGAAATCCTCGTGGGGCTGGCTTTATTGTATATGATGAAAAAGAAGCTGTACTAAAATGTAAAGCACATGGAATGATTCATATAATTAATGGTAAACATGTTGAAATTAAAACTGTAAGTATCTTACTGTAATATGATTTGTACATTAGCAATGTCCATTTCTAGGATCCATCAATTAGTGATTCTCCAACCACATCAAACAATGGTCAACATCCAAAACGTCAGCATAAACTTAGTGGATCACAAGGATATAATTCACAACAAAATTCTCGAACTTCAACTCCATCTTCAATATCTTCAACAGAATATCCTGCATTAGGAAGTATGAGATAATGGATTCTTGGTTTACTGTATACTTTTTCACTTAAATAAATTCTTTCTGTGATTTGTAAATTTTGAGCTTTCGTTTTTCATTATTTGTATACTGCTTTGTTTTGGTTGTTGATTTGTTTCTTTTATTAATTGTAACTTTTTGTTTGTTGAATTCTGGTGTGTTTTGTTATATATCATATTGATTGTTTGTTTTTATAGGTTTTCTTTTTTAGTTAGGTTTTATATCTAAATTGTTTTGATTCAAATAAATGAATTTTTAATTTCATTTTGTAAACTGGAAAACATTTTATTGTTGGGGGTACGGTATTAATTAAATTTAATAAATACCGTAATCAGCCGAATGATTAATGGATACCAAGCTATAGGTGCTTAAAAGTCCTAATTACCCAAACCATCTGCTTTTGAGTATTACGTCGGCTTGTTAATGTATTAGTAAAAAAGTGGAGTCTTTTTTCTTGGGGTACTGTAGCGGGTTCGGACAGAAGGATTAATAATATAAATTATTAGGGTTGATTAATACTGTATTTTATAGAATGTGAGGGAGGTAAATTATTGTTGATGTTTATTCAATTACTCCAAAATATTTTAACCAAAGACGTCGGGTTTTTTTTTCTAGCAACAAAATTTTCATAACTTTTGTAACTAAATATAACTTTAAAATTACGAAATTTAAAAAGCGTTTCCTTGGAGATTAAAAAATGAGACCAAAGTAGGCACTGTCTCCCAATGTGGTAAAAAGGATAAGTCATTTTGACTTACAAAATACATCTGGTTTTTGATATTTTATTTTACGCCATCTCATAAAATATCTTTGTGTTGATTATAATGGAATAAAAAAATGGAAGAGTGTTTGCATTAGGTAAACAGTAATTTAAAAGAATAACAAAAACTCCTGTTTACAAAGTAAATGTTTTTTGATAAAATTTGTTCTCTTGTGTTTCTTAAAAAAGAGTAAAAAAAGGGCGATGTGTTTAGTTCAACACATGTTTTACTTCAAACTTTCTTTTACAATTTTTTAACGTGACTCTAAACTTTTTTTTAAACAAAATCTTCGGCTTAATTAATGAAATTCTCAGGATAAAATAAAACAATCCAAATGATTCATCGGATGAAGCGTTTAGATTGCTTTTATTAATTTTTAGAGATGCAATAAATTCCTAAATTTTTTTATTCTTTGTTTACGGTATTGTTATTAGGTAATGTTGTTTTAAACAAATTTTATTAAAAAATGAAACAAAATTGTTTAAAAGCCAAATTTTCATTATTTTTTTGTTCTTAAATTAATTGCAGTTTTTCAAACAAGTTTCACGTCATTTCTCTTCTATCATTCAACTTTTCATACTTTTGATATTGCTTGCAACAATGAGGAAAAATGACTCATACCGTAAAGCAAATAATGTTTCCCTTGCTTCTTTGTTGAAAAATATCATTTTCAACGTTTTTGTAGCTGTTAAAAAAGATCACGTCAAGGTTAAAAAACGAAGAAATATAAATTTTTATTTTTATTTTTTTAACCTTTTTTCCAAAAAGAACGATAAAAATGCTTTTCTTATCGAATATCAGTTTCAACGTTGACAAAAAAGGAAAAAGAAGAAATTTGCTTTTGTGCTTTTTTAGAGAAGATACCATTTTTCGTTGATGATGATTGCATAAAGTGATGATGTTATGCTTTTAAATTTATATAAAACTCCTTAAAAATGTTAAGATATGGGTGATTATCTTTAGTCTGATATAGTTTTTAAGAATAATCATTGTTCAAACGGCATTATTGGATTTTTCAGATAACCATCAAAAGGAATTTGTTATAATTGTTGTAAACGATCGAAGATTATGGAATATTTAAAACTATTTAATTGTTTGAACATAATTTGAGAGTATCAGGATGTTTAGGAAAATTGAGTCTTGTTTGAGCCATTATAATTATGTATCTCAAAAACCCAAAAAGTTTATTGTTAAAATCAAAACCGGGGCGTCGGTGATAACCGACAAGATCTGCGCCGTTTTAGAAACTGTAATTTTCTTGAGTTCATTTTTCTTTGAAATTTGAAGAAAAATGCATGATAGGAATAAAGTATAGGTATGAGGAAGTATGAAGTAAGATCAAGCTTAAGAACTTTTTGTCTAGGAAAAAAATTTTGTGTGCTTATTTCCCCACATTTTGTTGCTGCTATAATATTTGCGCAAGAATGCAAAAAAGACACACAACTGGACAAAACTTGAACAGTCTCATACTCATTTTTTCTCCCTTCTTTTTTTTTCTTTTTTTTCCTCCTCCTCATCATCAACAAGGTTGTCGTCAACGACAACGGGAGGGAGATTTTCTGTTTTAGAAAAACAAAAAAAAGATGTGAAGAAAGAAAAGTATTATTATTGCTTGGACATTTCTGGAAATGTGCTTGCTTTGGTTTTTTGTTACAGATTTCTGTTGTTGCGTGGTTTCCATTTCTGTTGTTGTTGAACATTTTTGTTTTTTTCCATAAATATGTTCATGAAATTGTACAAAAATACCGTATTTATTCGCTCACTTTTGGTATTATAAATACGGTAAGAAACACCGGTGCAGCGGTGTTTTTCCCTGTTTCATTTTTTGGTTGCGTCTCATAAAAATTTGCATAAACTTAATTTGATTATTGATTTTATGTTTTTATTGCCTGATGATTTTCTACGTTTTTTATATCTTCTATTGTTTGCATTTCTTTTGTCAACTATCTTCCTCGAGTCAATGTTTCTGATCTTGACTTGAAACTTCTCTTTTTTCGACAAGACTTGAACTTATTCTGCAATTTTAATTGCAATTTTTCAATGAATTTGTTTTTTTGTAAAAGCTCTTTTCCGATATTTTTGCTTCTCTTTTCCATCTCCAAATAAACTTTAGCCTTATCGTGAAAATTCAATGAAAAAAGTGTCTTAGTTCGTGTCGTTCTTAAAAGAAAAGGGACACATCTTTTTTCTGCCTTGTTCGTTATCATTGATATTTTTGCATGCTTTTCTTTCTTTGTTTTGTTGATTCATTTTCATTCATTTAAAATGAAACACTTTTTTTATTTCAATGCAAAAAAGGCTCTTCAAAAAGTATTAACGATTAATTGTTTCCTCACATACTTTTCAACAACTATGATTAAATATCAGAATCACCTTCATACTTTTTTTAGAGGCTTGAAAATCAACGGAAAAAATACTCAAATGTAAAGACAGAAAAAAACGTGCATTAAACAAATAAAAAATATTTGAAAAGCAAAAAGTTTTTTTAAACATTGATTTTCATCTCAAATTTTGGTATTAATATTGATTGATTAATTTTGATCGAATTTGATAAAAAATGGGGCAAAAAGTTTCAACAACAGATTTTACTTGGACTTACACGGAACAGCCACATTCAGATCGGCGACGAGCAATCGTTAAAAAGTATCCCGAAATTAAAAAGGTTTGTTATTATTCGGCGATAGACAAAGAACCAATTAAAATAGGTTTTGTGACACTTTTTCGTTTAATTTTTTGGCATTCATTTTGGTTCATTTGTGTAAATTCCCTGCTTAAAGGGGGAGACCCACTTCATATAATTTTTTTAACAGAGGGAGCAGAGAAAAAGAGACATCTCTGCCAGTCAGAGAAAAGAAAAGAGTGCATCTTTTCTCTTCTTCTTCCCTGATTTTCAGTACCGGTAAACAAAAAAGATTTATATGAAGTGGGTCTCCCCCTTTAAAAGCGTTTTACTGTTTCTTTTATTTATGCTAATTTCTTAAACTTTAAATGATTAATTTAAAAATTCTATATATTTTCAGTTATTTGGAGTTGATCCAAGCCTGAAATATGTCGTTTCTGCCTGTGTCATTTTACAAATATTTGCAGCATTTTTATTAAAAGATTCTTCATGGGTTTTGATCTTCCTTCAAGCATATTTTTTTGGTGGAGTTGTTAATCATGCCTTAACCCTTGCCATCCATGACATATCTCACAATACTGTTTTTGGAAATGATTGGCCCTTGTCAAATCGCTTCTTTGGAATGTGGGCAAATCTTCCTATTTCTGTGCCAATGTCTGTTTCCTTCAAAAAATATCATGTTGAACATCATCGCTACCTCGGGGAAGATGCCCTCGACACAGATGTCCCAACAGAATTTGAAGCAAAATTTTTTACAACTCCACTTCGAAAAGTTTTATGGCTCTTTTTACAGCCACTTTTTTATGCATTTCGACCTTTAATGATTTATAAAAAAGCTCCAACTGATCTCGAAATTATTAATGCCATTATTCAAGTTACCTTCGATTTAGCAGTCCTTTATTTCTTTAGCTTTAAATCTCTTGCATATCTCTTTTTGGGAACTTTTCTTGCACTTGGTCTTCATCCATCTGCTGGACATTTTGTTGCTGAACATTATGTCTTTAGTGGGGAACAAGAAACTTACAGCTATTATGGATGGTGGAATCTTGTACTTTTCAATGTTGGATATCATGTAAGTTAAAAATTTACAAAAACAATAAAAAAAACGTAAGCCAAAATTAAAATATTAAAAAAAGAGCATTCAATTATAAAAGTTTTAAAGAAAAAATATTGCAAAAAAAGTTGCCCATGGCAGGAATCGAACCTACGTCTATTCGGCCACAACGAATGGTACTAACCACTATACTACATGGGCCGATAGCGAAGTCGCAAAAGAAAGGACACGTTGCGACTGACTCGAAAAAAAAGAAGAGAAAACTTTGCATTTTTTCTTTCTTCGTTTCCAAGGACACAAAAAATGTTTTCCTTTTTTCAAAACTTTTTATTATTTTTGCTATCAATTTTTAGATGGAACACCATGACTTCCCATACATTCCAGGAAGAAATCTTCCAAAAGTTCGAAAGATTGCCCCTGAATTTTATGATAATTTGCATATTCATGAAAGTTGGATAACCGTTCTTTCGACATTCGTTTACAGCCCTTCAATGGGACCATACAAAAGAATAAAAAGGCCAGCATCCGTCCCTCAGGCAGTTTACGGAAATTATGCCCTTGCCAATTATATTAAACCGGTAAATAATTTAAAATTTATGCAAATTTTGAAAATTAATTTTTTGTTATTTTTAGGTTCAAAGAGTGTTTCAAAAGTTCCTTGAAACAATATATGTAATAAAAAAATCAAATTGGTCAGTAAAAAATAAATGAATTAATAAATAAATATTGTTAAATGTTATCTATTTTTTGTCATTGGAGTTTTAAACATAAAAAAGCATTATGCAAATTTTGCAAAAGGAAAAATTACTTCCCAAAAATTTATTATGTAAGGCACCGATGATTGGATGCCATCATCACTAAACATGAATTATAAAAAAATGTCTTCCATTTTTTCACATGCAGAAAGGGATATATAAAATCCCACAAAGCCATTAAATAAAAATATACTTACGTAAGTATTACCTAATCAATATCGATAAAAAATATGATCAATTTCACTATAACGAAAACAAAAAACAAGTAATGCAATAAATTTTTGAGAGAAAGACAAAGAAACTTCCATGACCCAATTTTTCTTCAATAATGCCACGGCACAACAATTATTTATTTTTTCCATTTCATTTCATTTTCCATCAACCTTTTTTGCTGCTTGATTATCAAATCTGATTTTATCAATCAAATTTTTTCTTCAATTTTGTTATTCAAAAATGTCTGATACTTCATCATCCAAAACTCCATCAACTCCAGGAAGATCTGATACTTCAACAAATCGAATTCACTCTCAACATATTGAAACTCCATCACCTTCACCGATGCCAGAGCATTCAAAATCTGCAACTTTACCATTTTCACTTCCACGAATCAGTTTATTCAATATTCAATATTCACAATCTTCAAAAGCTGACGACAAAAAGAAGGATTCAAAAGTTCGACCACGATCACCAATTTTGACAAAAGAAATTCTTGAAAAAGCTGGAAAAATTGAAGAAAAACTTGTCGCTCACAAAGATGCCAAAACGAAATTTCAACTTTCATATTTACTTTCACCAAAGAAACTTCGAAATTATCAAAAAGAAAAGAAAGTTTGGAAATCTCAAGATCCAATTAATCTTGCCTTGACCGAAGCTGCTCGAAAACGATTCTCAACTCCAAAGAAAGATGTTCCAGCTCCAAAACCTCTTGAATGTACTCATTTTTGCAATCAAAAACTTGATCCAAAAGTCATCAAAGAACTTTCTCAAAAATTTCAGGAAATTGATAAACTTCTCCAAGATTGATTTTTTACAAATTGTTTTTATTGTATAGTCATTTTTTTGCAAATTTTATTGTTTTTTGTATTACTCTTTTTTTAAATCTCTTGTATTATATTTTATGCAAATTTCTATTGTTTTTCTGTTTTAAAAATTTTTTCCTTGCAAAGTTCTTTATGTTAAAATTTTTATTCAAAAAATTTATAATTCTCCAGCATTTTTATATCGATAAATTAGTTGTTTTAAGATTTTTTGTTGATCCACATGATCTAGGACATAGGGAGATGAAGCCAGAATGCCAACAGTTCCGCCGACGGTTATCCCCAAAAAGATATAAAGTAGCAACCGATCAATTACCATTGCCACATATTTCCAATCATCTCGAAAAGCTTTTTCTTCTTGTTCTTCTTTCAAATAATCAGTAATATATTCGACGGCATCAATGGCTTGCATGGTATCAGTTGAAAGGATATCCTGAGGGGGTAATTGAGTTGTTGGGGTGACTTGATTAGAAGAGCTAAAATTTGCATAAGCGAGATAGAATAAAGGGAGATAGATTAATTTACTGTGTTTCACCGGTTGATGAACAATATGGATGATGATGGGCTGGATTTCTTGAAAATGTGCCAACTCCGGGTAAACTCATTAATCCATTTTGCGAGGTTGTTAAAACAGGCTTTCGGATATTTTGTTTTGGTCGTTGCATACAGAGTAGCTTTGGCATTATCTTAAAACAATACATTTTTTAACATTTTTGGTGAAGTATCCAATTTTTGCTTGTATGATATAGAAATTTTTAAAATTTTAAAGCCAAATTTTTACATAATAATTAAACTATTTTCTTGAAAAATTTGTTGAAAAACTTAAGAAAATGTAATATGCAAATTTTTAAAATTTGCATATTTTAGGATTTGAATAAATGGTTATCAATAAAAGAAAATCAAAACTCACAACCAAAAATACAGTATGAACCCATTTAGGCATTCGATGAGTTGTTGGTCCACGAAAATAAATATTAATTACAATTACGGATACCAAAGTTGTAATAATATTTAACACAAATGTAAGTAATAAATATTTTGCCAATAACGGAATCGTTAAAGAAGTTGGAGGAAGAATTTTTGAAACAAGCAATAAAAATACAACAATTGAAAGTAGAACGTTAATTGTTAAACTCATTTTTTCAGCAGAATCTGTTGGAAGAATAAAAACTGAAAGGGATAAAAATGCCATGAAAACTGTTGGCAAAATTAGAACAACAGTGTAGAAAAGAGTTTTCCGACGAATTCGAAGTTGAAATTCAATGAGGGATCTTTTCTTAGTTAAAACGGCTGGGGCATCGATAATATCCCAGGTTGAAGAAGTTGTATATTCACTTAAATCCATTGATTCAGCTTGATCAAAATCTAGGATAACTTCATTCTCGTCATAAGTCCAACTTCCAAATATCTAAAAATTTGCATTAAAATGATAAATCATATTAGCAGCTTATACAAATTTTGAAACCTTGAAGACGTTGTGTTTATTATTTATGCAAATTTACGTAAAACTTATGTAAAAAAGAAATTTATGCAAATTTTTAAAAAATAATTTGCATAAAACTTTGTAGCAACAAAAAACTAACCAAAGTACAAGTTTGTTCATCGAATGGAAAGAATTCGACATCAATAATACCTAAAAACTCCATGTGATTACCGTAATGATAATTTGCATAACCCTTACATGAACTCTTATAAATAGCTGGTGGAACCCATAACATGTCCCCATTATGATTGACCACCACATTACACATATATGAAACTTCATAATTTCCATCGGCATTATTAAATAGCACGATATCTGGAAGCCAAACTTTATCTGGGGCAACTCGAATCTCTTTTATATTTCCATAAAGTTTCGGATCCCAGACCATTTGATAATCTTTCCATTTCTAAAAAGTCAAATTTCGATATGATAAGATTCTACAATATAGGTCATTACCAAAGTTAACCAAATATTTGAATGCATAATTTGATCTTTTTCATCGACATCAATAAGAAGAACAAGTTGAAGGGCAATTCGAACGACCGTTGGAGTATCATTTGAATTTCGAATTGGCTGAATTAAAGAATTATAACTTTTAAAAATATCAACAAATAATCTGTCTTCACTGTCAGAAGCGCTTGAGCTGGAAAAACCTGAAATATTGAACTAATTTCAAAATAAAGATTTTATGCAAATTAATTATAAAAATCTTTTAAATTTTCCTTAAACTTTTTCTTTTTGTTTCGCAAACTTGATTTCGAAATAGAAATATTTTGCAGCCTTTTCCTTTTTGCTCAAAATGTCTAAATTTGTTTTTCTGGCACACATTTTCCTTCGTTCAATGTCTTCATTTTTATAAAACATATCAGCGCAAAAAGTTACATTCGTCAATGGGCTCCCCAATAGCTCTGTGGTTAAGGCCGAGATACTGCAGTCAGCAATGGAGGAGCTCAAATCTCTCGCATGCTACTGCATGCTGGGGGTTCCCGAATGCGAACATTCGTGTTCACTGATTTAATTATGGGGCCCAAAATCAGCAGCCATTCAAGGGATAAAACAACTTTTTTGTTTTAAAATATTATTTATTGTATTGTTTATAAATAACAAAAGTTTTGAAAAATGAAAAGCTTGTTTTTAAGAATTCGAACAGAATTAAATAGAGTTCTCTGAATCAATGAATTTTGTTTATCCCAAAAAACTTTGATCCATATAAATCAAGCAAAACTTACAAAAAGCAATAAATACACAAACAATTACAGTAATCTTCCATCCAAAACAATCATTAAAAATACCCATTTCCAACATTAAAAAATTAAACCCGAATTAAAAAATATACTTTAATCAATATTAACAAAAAATAAATTTTTTTATGTTGACCACTTTGAGGAAGAAAAATACACTTTGCATTTAATTGTCTTTTTTCTTTTTTCTTTGCAATGAAATAAGCGTTAAAGATTTTCTTTTTTTATTAAAGTGGCATGTCTGTCTTCAAGTCAGGTCAGCTGTTGTTATCCGGGGCCGTTAAAAATTATGCTGAAAATCCTTTTTTCCGTTTTTTGTCAAAGTTTGTCTTTTTTTGCCGTTCCGCTTTCCGTCTTTTTGCGGCGGTACTTAAAAAAAGCTGGGATTTAATAAAAAGGAGAAAAAACAAAGCCTTTATTAAATCCTTTCATGTTTAAACAAAACATTTGAAAAATTGGAAGATGTGCTTTTTGACGCAGAAAAAAATGGCAGTAATAAAACAAGAAATGAATTGTCTGTTATTATAAATTTTGTGATTCTTTCAAGAATTAAAAAATTTATTTGCATCGGAATTTTTGTTGTGATCAAACTTTCGAAACATAACATTTTTACGAGCATGTAAACATTGTTCTTTATTACACTGTAAATTTGTTTTAAAGATTATCATGATTTGAAAATGTTTTGAAAAATCAAAGGAAAAAAACTGAAAAGTTCTGTTACGGTATTTGGAAATCTTTGAATACGGTATCCATCTTTTCTAATTTGCTGATAAAAAACATTAGAAATTTGTAACAAATATATTTGTTGAAACTTTTTGTTTATCTAAAATTTCTCAAACAAATATATCCAAAATTGATCCTTTTGTTTTGGCTTTATCAAAAAAACGCATGAAAAAACAAAATTTGTTTTTATAGTCAAAATTGGTAATGATTTTTAAATGTTTAAACACAGTAGTTCTTGCTGTGATTTTTCAAAAATTTAATGTGTTCTTATGGTCATTTCTGTGAAATTATTTTTGTTAATAAATTTCAAAAAAAACATTTTCAATAAATTCGTTTTTTGTTGATAAACAAATCTTAGAAAAAACTGGAACAAACTGAAAAAATAATGAAAAAACTGTTTTGTTTTTTGTTTATTATTGCATCATCATCATTTTTTGTTGATTGCGGGGACTGATAGGTACATTTCCAGGACAAACGTTTACCGTTCTATGGTCATCATTTTAAAACAGCTTCTGTTGTTGATGTTCAACAAAGAACAGTAATAAAAATATCAACAAATTTAAACCTTGACCATATTTATTGATATTAATATTATTTTCGTTTATCACTAAAAAACATCCCCTTTCTTTAAATGAAGAAATCTGTTGTTTTTTGATGTTTTCTTTCTTGCTTTCCTTTCTGTTCTGACCAAATCAAAAAAAGAAAAATTCCAAAGTTCTTCATTGAAACAAAAAAAGAAAGAATACAGAGAAGAACTTTGGACTTTGCGCAAATCAACAAAATGAAATTTTGTTTTTGTTTTGATTATTTTTTTTGAGTACAACAAAAATGGAGATTGAAAATTTTTGGAGAGTATAAAAGCAACACCATCAACAACAATTTCTTCAAATTAACTGTTTTCTGTTTTTTGCAGTTTTTTGTTTTCTGTTACAACTACAAAAATTATGGCTTCCCAACAATCATCCTTTCAATCATCTGAATTCCATCAACAACAACAACAACACCATGCCTCCGGGGATGACAAAAATACATCTGTAAAAAATCTTGCAAAGAAATTTGACGGAACTAGCTTGAATCAAGGTGAATCTCAAGTTGAATCTTTCCAAAATTCTACTTCTACCGTATCCACCACTACCAATAATTCTTCTGCTACTGCAGTTGGCGTTTCACAAGCTGAATTAATTGATTTTGAATCGGCTGAAGAGCATGAACGCCGAGCTCGAGAACTTCGAGAAAAAGCTTTAACGACCCTAAAAATCAATGAACAAGAATTTTCTCAAGCTGAACGGGCACAAGAGGCTGCCCGAATTGCTGCCGAACAAGCAAATGCCAAAACTAGTCAAGCCCTGGAAAATCAAGAACGTGGTCAACAACTTTTAGCTGAAGCTGGTTAGTAAATTAGAACTTTAATAATTACAGTAATCTTATTACAACAATTTTTCTAGGTGCCCGTTTAATTGAAGCTGGTGCAAAATTGCAACAAGAAGCAGCCGCAATTAAACGAGAAGTTCCATTTAATGTTCATCAACAAGGTGAAGTTCGACAAACAACTTGTGTCTCTGCCGCAGGGGTCGAAGCTGTTGCACATGCCAGAGAAGTTGCAACCTTCCGGGAAATTCAACCTGCTCAAACTACCACTTCCCCCTCCGGAATTATTGGAAGTCAAACTTCAACAACCACAAACCAAATTCAAGGACAAACTATTTAAATATCATATATTTTAAATACATACAGTATTCAAAAATGCCTTCATTTTTTTAATTAATCGATTTATGTATGAACTTTGGTTAATAAATTTTTATTTTTTAAACTGATCAAACGCAACCCCAAAATCTTTTCTTTGTCATTTTTTTTTCTTTTCCCTTGAGGTAAAAGAAAAAGGTGAAAAAACGAGATCGGCAGCGTCAAAAATCTTTGAGCTTTTTTGACACTGCCTTGAGTAAAAGAGAAATTGATTTTATTTCATTTGAAAGAAAAATGGATTTTGTTGTCACAATTTTTTTAATATTTAATATAATATTATCAAACGTAAATGGACAATTAATGTAATACCTCAATAAAAAAATTAGAAATGAAACTAGATGATCTTTCCTTACTTAGAAGATAGACAAGGAAAAATCGTATTCATCCGGGCTATTTAAATTTAAAAATGATTTTATATAATTGGCAATTTTTTCCACAATTTGTGGAATGCAAATCCAACAATTGAGAAAATCGCGATATTTCACGACATTATTTGTGTATTAAAAATGGATGTGATTTTTAGAAAAGTTAAAAAGATATACGCACCCCTGTGCTACAGTAACCGTTTTTTGTGTCACATTTCTGAAATTAAAATTTTTATGTAAACTTTTTTTCATTTGGATTATTAATCGCTTAAAAATCTCCTTTATTTTAAACACAAAAAATAAAGTTGTTAAAATTGCGCAATTTTCCTTGCATGCCCAATTATGTACTTCCGGTTGTTCAAAGAAATAAAAAGAAAAGAAAAAGAAAGAAATTGGATTCGATTTATCGCTGCTGCTGCTAAAAATTAATTACAGTATCATTTGTCTTTTTGCTTATTTATTTATATATTTTTTTGAATGAATGTTATGCAAACACCCAATTATCTCCTTTTTCCGCTTCTTACATTTTTTTTCTTCAAGATGCTGCAATCTTTGTTGACCTTGTTTGGATCCAATTAAGACAAATCATTGAGAAAAGAAAGGTGTTAAATGTAGATAAGCTTTAAATAAAGTTTATCTCATTCATAATCCTTTAATGAGGTAATCTAAATTTTGCATTTTTGTGATAACCAAGCTTCAAATTATAAATTTAATTTATTTAAACTGATTTTTTGATCGATGCAATAATTTTGTATAATTTTCAGCGATTACAGTAATCTCAAAATGCTGCTTATATTACATGGTTGATTTTCAAGTTTAGTTTCAAAACAATGTGTGCTATGACTTCACTTTTCAAATACGTTTTTTACTGCTTTTCAAACTCAAAGACATTGAGTCAAAGACGAAAAACGAAAAAGAAGTTTTCCATTTTTCATATCCATTAAAGTGTGTCCTCCTTCTTCTTTGCCGTAATAAGATTATCAAAAAGTTACCAAATTTTGACATTTTCATGTTATTTCTTTCAAAAATATGAAAATGTAATAAGCTTATAATTGCATTCACAGAAGGGCAAAAAAACAAGATGCGATGGCATCTTTTTTTTCTATCCTCATTTGAAAAAGTAATAATCTGTCAAAGATAATTCTTTAAAGTACTTCAAAAAAACGTAAAACAACTTTCTTTTTTTCAAACTTTCTGAAAAAAGTTGAAGTCAAAAAATGAAAGAAGAAGAAGAACGAATGTCGCGCGCGCGGAAACTCCGCCCCGCTTTTTTTTCAAAATTGAGGGATATATCGTAGTCCACTTTTTTATGCATGGCTTTCTTTAAGTGGACATCATCATCAACATCTTCAACTCCATCATCATCAAATGAAAGAAAAAAAACCGTTAGGATTAGTGTAACGAATAAGAAAAAGAAAGATGTTTTCAATTAGTAATCTTTTGGCGGCTTCTGCAGCACAAAATGCTTCAGAATCTTCAAAAAAATCATCGGATAATAATATTGTTGATAAGATTAAATTTGAAGATGATCATTCTATTTCGGATATGATATTTCCAACAAGTTCATCATCTCCAACTTCTTTATCTGCAGCGGCAAATTTATTTCATTCTCAAAATATTGGAAATAATGGAAACAGGGATAATAGCAATTCTGCATCAGTTTTTTGGTTGAATCCTGCAGCGGCGGCAATGGCGGCAGCTGGCGGGAATGGCAATGGTTGTGGAATGTCAGCAGCGGATTTACAAAATGCCATTGCTGGAGTAAATCAAAATCAAGCTTTTGAACAATATTTGATGATGGCAAAAAGATCGCGTAAGTTATAATTTTGGAGATATCAGACAGCATTTTGTGTTAAATGAGAGCTTAAATTTTCAAATTAGCATAAGAATTTACAAAATTATTTTTATTTAGGTAAGAAGAATACCGTAGTCACTAAATAAAGTTTTTACTTAAGCTATGTTTGAGATAAGCATCATGAATATTTTTGTTTTTGTAGAATTTTTAACAAAAATGCATAATCTTAAAGTAGAAGAACAGAGGATGTTGTAGCAAATCAATTAAAAATTAAAAATGATTTAAATATTAAAGCGTGATTACTGTAGTGTAATATTTGAATTAACATAGAATTTCAATCCTTCTTGTTCCACTTTAAATTACTGTAGTATAATTTTACTAAATTTGCTTTTATTTCACTATTACCGTAATTTTTGCCCTCTAATCCCCCTCATTTATTCATTTCAGTTCTTCCCCAATCCTGGAACCTTTTAAATCCGGATGCCTTTCGATTTGTTGCAGCTGCGGCGGCCGCTGCAGCCGCCGGCTCTTCACTTGGTACAAGTAAATCATATCGTCGCCGAAAAGCTCGTACCGTATTCTCTGATCAACAATTACAAGGCTTAGAAAAACGATTTGAAAGTCAACGATACCTTTCAACCCCGGAAAGAATTGACCTTGCTTCAGCTTTGAATCTCAGTGAAACACAAGTTAAAACATGGTTTCAAAATCGAAGAATGGTAACAAAAATATATTTATAATACCTCAAAAAGTAATAATAATTTTTAGAAGCATAAAAAGACTGTTCGAAAAGAATCTGGTGCCGGATTGGGATCCTTGATGGAAGAAGACGACGAAGATGAAGAAGATTCAAATCAAAGTGGTGGAGATGAAAGTGAAGAAGAACATTCTGGAATGTAAGGTTGGAGGAAGAAAAGTAAAGTATTAATGATCTCATTGAATTTTATCATATTATTTGTGATGTTTGCTTTTATTCATTTTTGGAATTACCGTGCAATTTTTTTAATGTTGAACTTGGACAAATAAAACTTTTTATTTTCAAAAACCGTAGAGTTGAGTCTGCAAAATCAAAGATTGTGAAAATTCAAGACATCCTGTATTTTGAAAAGTTACAATATTCTTTTTGTGACATCAAAAAAAACTACCGTATCCCCTCAAAATTTTCCATCCTGTTTTTTTGCGATATCCTCATTTCCTCATTTTCATTCATCTTCAACTTCTATTTTTCAAGTCAAGTCCTTCTTCAACACTTTTCTTTCTTTTTTCTCTTTTCTTCACTTGACTGATGGAATACGGTAGCAAATTACTTGATCGTCACTTTTCCTCTTTCTTTCCTTTTCTTTTCTGCTCAATTTATTTTTCGTATTCTATTTTTTGCCGCCGATTATTATTTTTTATATATCTATCTATCCAAACACAAACAAAACACCTCCGTCTTCGTCGTCTTTTTTTTCTTCGTTTGCTAATTATGAACTCAAATAAAAATAACAAACAAATCGGACAATCGCGAGTCCGAGTAACACCGATTTTAATTGAACTTCTCTTTTTTCCTTTCTTCAAAAAAAACACATTTGTAAAAAAAGTTTTTTCAAGCAAAAAACACAGCACTGTAAAACGTAGAAATATTATTTTTCATTTTGCTGGCGATAAATTGTTGTATCACTATAAAGTAAGTATGAAAAAAAGCAGCTTATTAATTAATTACTGCTCCAATATAAAAATTTGCATTTCTTGAATTGGCTTCTTCTTACTTAAATTGCTCATATTATTATGAGCCTCATGTAGATGTTGTAAAATAAGAAGTAGGAAAGCAGATTATTAGCGAATAATAATATTTTTGAAGCAGCAAAATGATCGTCTTCTTTTTCTTCTTCGAGAGAGAAATGAGATGTCATTAATTTTAATATTGGCAAAGAAAGGCATCCATGGATATATGATTGCCCTTTTAGCACTTGTCCATTTAAAAAAAGCAGCAGCTCAATTTGTTACTTATAATTTTCTTTATTTTTGAATTTGTCGAAAGAGAAGCAAAGATGATGATGATAGCTTCTTAATTGCAATATTTTATTTTTTTCATAATAAAAGTTGTAAAAAGTTCCAAGAATGTGTCCTTCATTGGTTAATGCAAAACAAGAAAAATTACGGTAGTCAATTAAAGCAATTTTAATCAATTCTAAAAATGGCGTTACAGTGATCTCAAATTTAGCATTAAATCACTTTAATATATATTTGTCACTATTTTGATGCAATCAATTACTTTTTTAAAGCGGGATGTCAAAAAACTTCGTTTCGGGTTTTAAACAATAAATGCTTGTATGTTTTTGTTACAACTTTTTCTGACTTTATAATTTCTGATTCTTTTAATTTCAGTTCATTTATAATAAAATATTCAAAAAAAGCATTGTTCCTAATATATTACAAACTAAATCGGGGGATGATCACAAATATAATGTTTTTTAGTTTAAAGTCAAAATGTTTTTGACAGAAAACTGCTTTATCACAGTTTAAAATCGTAAAAAATGCATTTCCCATCAAAAATGTTTCTTTTTTCTTTTTGTTATGAAACATGTTTTTAAAACAAACATCGATATTTGAAATAATTTTCTGTTTCAATCAAAAAATTGTTGGCCAGTGGAAAAACGTTTTATCAGTTAATTTTGAGCGTTGGTTTCAAAATTCGATTTAGAGTTGTCCAAATCTGGACTTTAAAGAACTTAAAAGATTCCATTAAAAAAACTTTGTATTCATTTAATTGCTTGCTTGCAAACAGTCTACTCTTATAATTTTGGAAAACCGTTTTCAAAATCCGTTCATTTGCGGTCATTCTATTCTTCTTCCTCAAAGAAACAAAAACACCTTTCATTTTTTCATTGTCGTCGTTTTTGCTCTATTTCTGCTAATCGCTATACTCTTTAGTGTTTTTGAAGAAGAAAAAGACATGTGCCAAAAAGTTCTTTCTCTTTTCATTCCAATAAATTAAAGTAGAATGGCACCTTTTTTGTATGCCAACAAAAAATGCCGACACGAACAAGCATACAGAGAAAATGAAACAAATGAGATCAAACGAAGGATTATCCAAATTGAGTGGGTCCACTTTTTATTAAACAAAAAGAATTAAAGTGTGTCTGTTTTTTTCGCACATCTCTCCTATGCTTGCTTAAATTAGGGTCAAAAAGGGATAAAAAGCAGCTTTTCTTACTCTAAAAAATATGAAAATTAATTAATTTTGAATTAACGAATCTTTTTAAAATTAAAGAAGGTACTGTAATACAATAAACTAAAATACAGTAATTAAATATGTTAATTATTATTACTGGAGCAAAAAAATTATGTTTAAAAATTTATTATAATATTTAATAAGAGAATAAATTACAAAAACACAGCATCGATCAAAACCGATTACAGTAATACAGTAAACCCAAAATGCAATAACAAACTCAAAATTTCTGTCAAAAAACAAAACAATTATGAACCTTTTCGAAGTTTTTCAATTTCTTCATGTAATTGTTGATTACGTAAGCATGCCTAAAAACAGTTATGTCGATAAAAAAGATGTCTCGATTTTCAAAAAAAAACAAACAGTTTGAAAATCTGCAACAGCGCTATTATAAATTCGTTGTTTATCGACAGAAAGTTGGACTTCATCATAAAGACCATCCTTCTCTTTTTTTAAAGTCTGCTGTCTTGTTGTCATTTTTTCCAAAGATGCTTCAATACTTTTAAGAATTTGTTCCAAATTTTGAACAAATGATGCTTTGTAAGAATCTTTAACAGCTCTAAAAAATAACTTGGATTACGGTAGTTTCATTGGGATAAAAACAAACTTTTCTTTAAGGTCATCAATATTATTCAACAGGTCAATCTCTTTTTTGATAAAATTTCTGATATCGACTTTCATATTATGCAAAGTATATAAACCTTTAATTTCTCGATGCTTGCTTGATACTAAAAAATGGGATTATAGTAATCTCAAATCCCAACTTTAAAATTGCTCAAAACTCACAATGATTATAAAGTTCAACAAATCTTTTTTGATATTGATTTTTTTCAAGTTGTGATGGATTTGCATCAATTTGGCATCGAAGCTGATACAACTCTCGATTGGATTCATTCAGTTCTGAATCAATGTTAAGCAATTCTGCACCAAGGAATTCCTGCTCAGCAGTGATTTCATTTTCGGCAAAAGTGGAGTCTCCATCTTCGGCAGCTTCTAAAGCTGCCACGTCGTTTTCAAGATCTTCTATGGCAGCTCGGCAACCACGTTTATATTCACGATATTTATGTTTTGCTTCAATCACTTCTTCAAGGGAAGATTTTAGGTGTTCAACGATACTAAAAATAGGGGAAGATTGGATTAGATCAATCAATATCAAAGGGTTTTTTGTTACAAAAAAAATTTTAAAAAGGATACTGTATTCAAATAATTTAAAAAAAATTCTCCTCATAAGTTTATTTACTATGCATAAATTAGGAAATTCAAAAATCTTCAAAGATAATCCTACCTTGGATCAACATCCTTAAAAACTGCCTGTTGCGCTTCATAATTCTGCTTCAATCCATTTGCTTCTACCGTAAGCTTTTCAAATTTCGTTTCTTCTTCCCCCAATTCTTCCTTCAAATTCCTTTTTTCATTTTTCAATCTCTCCAATTCTGCTCTCAGTTGATCAATCTCTTGAAGACCGCCTTTTCCGCTTTGATCTTCTTCAACTCCATCCAAAGTTGATGAATCAATTAATTCATTTACAACCCTTGCGGACATTCGACTCTTTGTTGAAACTCCAGATTCTTCAAGCTCAGATTTTAGCTTTTCAGCAATTTTTAAATCTCTTTCCATCAGCTTTTCCATTTCTTTTTTCTTTTCTTCTCCTTCATCAACTTCCGGCAAAACTACGACATCACTGGCTTCATGCCCATATTCCATCAGCGTGCATTTAACATCCTCCGCAATACTTAAAGAATCCATGCCTTCAGCTCTTCGATAAATCCGCTTTGGTTTTGCAGCTGCTACAGTATTACTCGAAGAAGAAGAAGTTGCCCCTTCCAAAGAAGGTGGCAACTTCCAGCCTTCTTGACGAAATTGAAATGCTGCATGATTTAAAATTTCATCCCCAGTTCGAATTTTAGCTTCAATAGCTTCTTTGACAAGCCATTTCATTACTGGTAAAATATGAATACAATCAAGGCCTTGGATTTGATGAGGTTCAAGGGCATACGGGCATTTAAATCGGGGTAAAACTTTTACAATATTTTCAGTTAATGAAATTTTTTGTCCAATTGTTGAATTCTCTGAATAGAGTAAATCAACGTCAACAGATTCAGCACAAAGTGAAATGCACCAAACCATTCCACCAACAATCTGGAGATAGTGGATTAGATAAAGTGGATAAATTATGCGAGATTAATTATTACCTTATCAAATGCACTTAAGCCTTGAATCTTGGCTCTGAAATATCCAGCAGATACAAGCAGATCAAGAATCTCCGCCATTTTTGCATATTGCTCTTCATCTTCTCGAACATCAAATTGAGCTGTTGAAGCTTTTGATGGCTCAAACATTTTATCTAATCTGGAGATCTTAGGGATATTATAAATCCGCATTGATGTACAACAAAGTGAGGCATAGAGATAAACAATACAGTATCTTACTGTTTAAAATATTCAGAAAAACACAAAGAAAAAATACAAAATGATTTATTAATTAAAATTAATATACAGTAATCCTATAAAATAACCAAAATCCAAAAAAAATTACTCTCCTTTAAAAACAGGTGCACGCTTTTCTCCAAATGCTTTTAAAGCTTCTAATCTATCTTGAGTTGGGATAACTTGAGCATAGCATTGCTGTTCAACAATTAATCCATTTGCCAAATCAGTTTGTGATCCAACATCCACAGCCGTTTTAGCCAACTTTGTTGCGATTGGTCCAGTTTTAAGAATTTGTTCAGCCATTTCAAATGCATACGGTACAGAACTTTTATCATCAACTGCTCGAGAAACTAATCCAATTCTTTCTGCTTCACTTCCATCAATCATTTTTGCAGTAAAAATTAATTCTTTTGCTTTTGAAACTCCAATGGCACGTGTAAGTCGTTGAGTGCCCCCAGCACCAGGAATAATTGCCAGTTTTGTTTCTGTTAATCCCATCTTTGCATCCTTTGTTGCAATCAAAATATCACATGCCAATGCAATTTCTAATCCACCACCAAGAGCATATCCATCAATTGCAGCAATAACTGGAATGGGAAGAGCTGCAAGATTAGAAGTAAGCTGTCGAATTCGATCAACAAATTTTGGAACTTCTTCGGGTGGCATTGTTCTTCGTTCTTTCAAATCGGCACCAGTACAAAAGGCACCAGGAACATCACTTCGAATAATTAGTACACGAGCAGATTTATCAAATTTGAGTTCTTCTATTGCTTTGCAAAACTGAAATAAATTTATTGATATCGTAATAAAATAATAATGATTAATAAAATTACAGATTCCAACATTGCTTTGCTAATGGCATTCTTTGTTTGTGGACGATTCATTCGAATTTGTACAATACCTAAAATAATGTTGCATAAAAAGATCTATCGAGGTAACAATAAGATTACCTTCATGCTTCTTTGAAAGTTTTTCAACAACAAGTGGAGGCTTTTCAGAAGCTGATGATGCATCGACGGAAGCTGCACTAAATCCTCTTAAAAAGCTTTTGGGAACCACAAATCCACGTAATAATTGAGTTCCAGCGTATTTAATTGACATGTCAATTTAAAATTGAATAAAAATAGATGAGATATGTTAGTAATAGACAAGGATTTTCTTCGACAAAACTTAGAAAAAGTTTAACATCGAACTACAAAAAATGTACGAACTTCAAAAGTCTTGAAACGAAGTTTGCTATTACATTTTCTTCTAGAAAATTTCCAAATTTTTCATCAGCTTTTTTACAGCTTCAAATTTATTGCAATTTCTATATTTTACTCAATTTTGCTTCATCAAATTTATTCTCAATTCATCCAACAACAGCAACTATGGCAGATGTCAAGAAAGAAGCTGTAATTCGTGGAAATTTAAAAGTTAAGAAAGGAAATATTTTCAAGAAGAAGAAAGTTGAATTAAAAGAAATCGATATTTCAATTAAGAAGGATGAAGAAGCAACGGCAGTTAAGAAAACTCCAGCCCAAATTGCGTTTGAGAAGCGCCAACGTGAAACTGCCTTTGAACGCCTCAAATCTAAAGCAGCTGTATCTCATCGTGAACGAGTTGAAAAATTCAACAAAGATATGGAAGAACGCTCTGAATTCAATGATATTCCAAAAGTTTCATGGACCAAGTAAATCTTATTGTTTCTTTTCTTTGTCGTATGTTTTTTGTGTAAAGGTTTTGGTTTGTATATAAAAGGTTTTTTTTGTCCTCAAATTGTTTATTAATCAAACATGTTCACATAGATAGAGATCATCGAGAGGAAGCTAAATTATTTGTCCATTTTTTGATCATTCTTTTCCACAATATCCGTCGAGTATTTCTATGATGCATCAGAAAGAATGTTCCATTACCATTATAAGCTTTTGCCAGATTCTTTTCAAAAATTTCAAAAGCAGATGGTTCATTGATATAAGACGCCCATATGAAAAATGTTTTAGGCAGGGGGGTCAAAAAGGCTAAAATAAAATGCCAATTGACACATACGCATTGGTTTGGCCTTTTGTGAAGCCGAAGGTTTTTTCCAAAGTTCAAGGTGGGTTTTCAATGAATTTGTGTAACTTTTTTCACTGCCTTGGGTCAACTTGAGAACTCATGGAATTTGTGTAACTTTTTTCACCGCCTTGGGTCAACTTGAGAACTCATGGAATTTGTGTAACTTTTTTCACCGACTCGGCTCAACTTGAAAACTCATGGAATTTGTGTAACTTTTTTCAAAAGAGTGAAAGAATTTTACCAATTTTATTGAGTTCCAAGAAGTTGACGCAGAATTTCAAATTTTAGACGATTTCTGATGTTGAGATTTTTTCAACTTCAGAATTCATCAAATTTTGAAAATTCAACTCATTTTTTTCCAACGGTTGGAAATCCTTCACTTTTCCAACGGTTGGAAATCCTTCACTTTTCCAACGGTTGGAAATCCTTCACTTTTCCAACGGTTGGAAATTTTTCACTTTTCCAACGGTTGGAAATCCTTTACTTTTCCAACGGTTGGAAATCCGTCACTTTTGGAAATTTTTGAGTTTTCCAACCGTTGGAAATTTTCGAGTCATTTTGGGATGAAATGCAAAAAGTCAGAGCTGGGGATCGAACCCAGGTCTTGAACCCTGACGCACTACCAACTGCGCCATTGAGACATGTACTTGGAAGCTCAAAAAAGGTTTATCAAGAGAAGCAAATGACGTTCACACTCTGCCAAAAAGAATGAACAAATAAAAAAATCATTTGCTTCTCTTGATAAACCTTTTTTGAGCTTCCAAGTACATGTCTCAATGGCGCAGTTGGTAGTGCGTCAGGGTTCAAGACCTGGGTTCGATCCCCAGCTCTGACTTTTTGCATTTCATCCCAAAATGACTCGAAAATTTCCAACGGTTGGAAAACTCAAAAATTTCCAACCGTTGGAAAACTCAAAAATTTCCAACCGTTGGAAAAGTGAAGGATTTCCAACCGTTGGAAAAGTGAAAAATTTCCAACCGTTGGAAAAGTGAAGGATTTCCAACCGTTGGAAAAGTGAAGGATTTCCAACCGTTGGAAAAAAATGAGTTGAATTTTCAAAATTTGATGAATTCTGAAGTTGAAAAAATCTCAACATCAGAAATGGTACAAAATTTTAAAAATACTGAAGAATTACAAGATTTGCAGAAAACTGTGGATTTCCCAAGTCGAGAAAAAAGGGGTGAAAAAACATCCCGAAAAAGATGCAAAACTGAAGTTGACCCAAGTAGGTGAAAAAAGTTACACAAATTCTATGAGTTCTCAAGTTGACCCAAGGCAGTGAAAAAAGTTTCACAATTTGATTGAAAACCCAACTCGAAAAAAAATCTGTGTTGATCTTCAGAAAAAGGTCCAAAACTCTAGTCGAAAAAGGGGTGAAAATTTATTTTTAAAACGGTCATTTTCGACCCCCTGCCTAAAACATTTTTCATATGGGCGTCTTATATGTCCAATATTAGCTTCAGCAGCTAATTTACCAGTAACAAAGAAATCATCAATTCGATGAAAATGTATTTTATGAGTAGAAAGATAATCCCATTGCTTTTTGATTACAGCTGCTGAAGTCATATACGCTAATCCGGAACAATATTCATCATAGAATTCAAACTTTGTAACCATTTCACTTTCTGGAACATACCTAAAATGATTACAGTTAGTTGGGGTAAATAGTTCATGCCTTAAATTAGTTAACATTGCTAAAAAAGCTTACCATTGTGAATCTTTTGCTCTTTCAACCACCATAAATTTGTGGGAAAAACAAAAATATTTGTTTTGCAGTTGTTCGGTATACTGTAGCAAATAATCTTTCATCCGTTGAAGCTCTATCAAAACATCGTCATCAGTTTTAACAATAAATGGATTCTTTTCAGCACAGTTTTCAGCAATAAATTTTATCCATACCACAGCTTTGATTGTCAGGTTATTGTAAGTATCTTCAAAATCACCTTGCAAAATATCACCATACGTTTGAGATTCTTGTTCAATCAACTTCTGAAATTGCGGAGATGCATGTTTTCCAACAACAAAAATTATATCAAAACGAAATAAATCTCGAATCCATAATCGTCCCATTGTTGTTCGGTAAAATGATCGTTCCATGAGATTGTCAACTTTTGAATGAACAAGAAGCAGAATATTCTTGGATACATCTTTGTTAAAACAGATATCAAGTCTTGGTTTAATTAAAACAGGATAAGCAAACGGATTGATAATCTGCAATAACAAATGCAAATACCGTAACAAAAGATACAATTCTTACCTCACTTGTTGCACCATATGAATGTGATTCTTCTTTTAACCAAATAGAAGATAATGCATCATGAACGTAATAGCAAATACTAAGCAAAATAATTAAAATAAGTCCAGTAAAAATAATTCTTCGGAGTGATAGCCGTCGCATTTCCGTGGGAATGATAATAATGTCTTTTTTTATGTATTTGGTGTATAACACTATGTGAATGTTTAGACAAATTTACATGATAAATTTTACTTTTATTATCCCCGCACAATATATAATAACAACAATCAAAGAGACAAGGAAAACAACAAGGAACAAAACAAGAAAGTATCATAAACTAATCTTCAGTTGTTTCAGCAGGTGTTTCTTCTTTCAAAGGTTTGATGATTGTTGTTAGCGGGATGGTAACAGTTTCTTCCACAAGATCAGTTTCAACGAAGGAAGTATCAACGCCATCTAAAAAAAGATTAAAATTAAATAAAAATCAAAACATCAAAAACGTACTTCGAAGTTTAAGACGTAGTTCACGTTCGGCATCATTTCTTTCTTTAGCCTTTTGACGCATAGCATTAAACTCGGCCATAAACGCTCTTCTCTTTTCGATGAGTTCTTTCGATGCTTTGTCTTGTTCTTTACGATCTTCTTCTTCAAATTTGCGAGACAAAGTTTTGAGATTTCTTTTAATCTCTTTAATCTTTGGATCAGGAATAACAATTTTTGGACGAGGGCGCCATTTAAATCTTGTAAGACCATCAAGAGATTTCTTGAATATTTCACGACCTTGGAAGGTATGAATACGATAACCAGTTTCATAACGACCATGACCAGCTGATGCAGTGACAAAGTAGCGACCTGTTGGATCCCATTCACCATAATTCATAGACGGATGTTCAATCAAACGAGTCCGTACAACTTCAGTGCCACTGGAATCGATGAAATGAGCTTGCCCAGCAGGAGAATTCTCTGAATAAACAACTAGCCATCCACCTTGAGGAGCCCATTTAACTGCAGATAATTGTACACCAGAATCAAGTTTGGAGATAAGAATTGGAGAAGGTTTTCCAGGATCAATTTTGTAAATCAATGGAGTAACTTTGTTGCCACTACCAACCAAAACGCAGAATTTGTCACCCTTTGGCTCAAAACCAAAATTGATAAAGGGTTCAGGAAGTTGTAAAGTTTGAACAGACACATCTTTCCCAGTACAATCAAAAATTTCAAAGTGAGATGTGGGGCCCTGAAAAAAAAGAGATGAAAATTGTATATAAACGTGATATGAAAACATACAGAAAGCTTGACTTCATTATCTTTAATTTTTCTTGACGAGTAACGTTCAGTTTGTGCAGCAAGATAATCACCACTTTTCTGCCAATACAACATCGCAGAAGATACAGAGAATATACGTTGAGCACGAATTTTTTGCTTAGATGGATATTCTATCAAACCAATCTCAGCTGGCGCATTTGCTTCATGCTAAAAATGATAATTCAATTAAGTGAATTAAAGGAAGAACGAAGGCTTACTCTTTCCTCACAATAATAAGCAACAACATTCTTGGTTGGGTTCCATTCAAAATTAATTAAACCGGCAAGTTCAATTTGAGTTTCAAGAGTAAAAGTTTCAGCATTATAAACATTTATTGAATCACCTTTTGCACGATTAAAAGCAAAATATTTTTCATCATGCGACCATTTTAGGAAGGGCCAATCACATATACGTCCTGAGCCAGTTGGACCTGAAGGTTGGAAAGATTTTTTCAATTCACCAGTAAAGACATCAAAAACACGAAGAGTATTATCAAAGCGGCCATAATCGTCTTGAGCATAAGTTACAAGATATCTAAAAATGAAGTATTTAGTACATCAGCAACTTCAAAAGTAATATAACCTTTCATTTGGAGAAAATTCTAAATAACTAACACCAGGATGCTGGATACGTTGAATCTTAACAAACTTTTCACCACCCCATAATGCAACACCTTGACTATGGAAGGTTGCAAGATAAGTTCCAGAGGGTGACCATTTAAAGATAAATTCAGACCAATTCTAAACAATGATAAATCAAAAATGATAGCGATGAATGAAATGCACTTACAAGACGAGTTGCATCTTCATTAACAATAAAGGGATCTTGACCTTTAGCATTCCAAAACACACCAAGATTAACACCATCACGAGCTTCAGCTTGAATAGCAAATTGATCCATACATTTTGAGTTCTGCACCCACCACCAAAGATCACCCTAAAAAAAGTGTGTAAAAAATAAGCCTGAATAAAAAGAATGCTTACAGCATCAACGTAATCCTTTTTAGATGGTGGAGTCCAATTTGCTACAGGTTCAGTCAATTCACGCATGGCAGATAAAATATACGCCGAGAAGGTATGATTCTTATCCAAAGCAGTACCGTCAAGAACATTTGCGGCAGCACTAGTTTGTTCAGGAGTTTCATATTCAAGAAAGCAATAACCTTTAGTTTTTCCATCTTCATCAGTAGGGAAGAAAGTTGAAACAGGAGTATGAAGATAGCAAAAAAGCTTTGCGACAACAGTCTTAAGCTTTTCAATACGTTCAGGACCAACAACTGGAATACCATAAACAAGCACGCAACATTCTTCATAGTATCTTGCAGTAGGACGAACCAAATTTGTACCAGCGAGGATTTCTTAAACGAGATTAACAGTTAGTAAATGTGTAAAGAGGTAAAAAGTGGTGAAAATAGGTATGCTGCATAAAATCTGAAGAACTATTGTGCTGAACGGATATCCACAATAAAAAAACGATACAATGGGTCATACAGATGAAAATCCATTCAGCTAAGCTAATCATTATCCTTTTTGCGGGCAAGATGCAACTTATATTAGAAAGAGTACCAGGGGAGGTAACTAAAGTAAGGGTAAGAGACAAACCTTCTTCATTCATATCATCAACAAAATCGGGAGGATCAGAAAAATCCGGCATTTCCGGAACTTCAACAGCAGCCATGATTGCAAAGTTTAAAAGTTTTTAGCGATAACAGGGAGAGATAAACTTGATAAGGATGTGTATAATCTGTAAAAAATTAAACTGACTGAAAAAGATGATGGAAAAAGTAACACGTAAAAAAGCAATGATGCAAAAAAGAAGCGGAAAGTGTTTTTTTGCAAACATTGAAAAATTTTGCAGCATTGTGTCTACTGTTTGCCTGCGTCTTGACACGAAAGATAAACATGAGAGAGAAAAATTTTCTAGATGAGTTTTAAATTTTTTTTCAATTTTTTAAAAAATTTTTTGTTGAATGCTGATGCAAATAAGTTTCTGTTGCTGTTTTACTTATCAGTTTAAAAAGTATCAAAATGTTATCAATGGTGGAATTTTTTTAAAATAAATTAAAGTTGAAAAGGAAAAAATATTTAGCTTTGATAAGAAGCATTTTAATTACAGTTTCTGCAATGGGCTAAATATAAATAATATAAATAAATAATATTATATAATTGATGTTTTTTATAGCCAAGTAATGTTTTAAAAATACTTGTTTTTCTTATGGCAAAATTTCAAAGTTGCAAAAACATATTTTTCATAATAGAGAAAAAAAACTTTTAAGATACAGTAAACGTTATTTTATACTTTATCTTTTCTGTGTAAAAATAAATAATTAACTATCACCAAATCTGTAAAATTTTTTATCATGGATACATGATTCAAAAATAAATTAAAATCAAGAAAACACATGTTTTAAAACTGTTAATGTTACACTGTTAAAAAGCTTATAATAATTTTATGATAGCTTCTGCAGTGGGCCAAATGTAATCAGGTGTTTTCTTAAAATCAACGCATCCTTCACAACCGCAATAAAGTTCCCCGCTTCCACAGTATCCAGCTTTACTGCAGCAATGAGCCGTTGAAGAATCAGGGTTGCAAATTGGGACTTTTCCAGACGCAAGTTTTGGTGCAAGGGGGCCACATTTACCTGAATTTCCTTTAAAATTTCTTTAATTTTTTGATGTTTAATTTACCAATGTGTTGCGCATTTTCGACATAAGTCCACCAAGTTGGTTTAATATAAACGTAATCGGGATTTTTCTTAAAATCAACACAACCTTCACATTCGCAGTGCTCTTTACTGTTACCACAGTATCCTCCATTTGAGCAGCAATGTGCAGCAAGATCATCTGGATTGCAAATTGGGATATCTCCAGATGGAAGAGCCGGTGCTGTTTGACCACATCGACCTCGACGACCGTCTCCTGCATCCATTGTATACCTGTAAATTACTGTAGTTTTTCAACTTCTATTGAATTATTGCTTGCCATCGAATATTTTTATTTGGTTTGATTGGTTCTTCAAGGATAAGTTGTGGGTTTTTGCCATAATTTATGCAAGTTGGACAATCACAAAACTCTGGGCCGCTTCCGCAATATCCGTAATGGCCTTAAATAAAATTGTGGAGGGGGAAAATACTTTAAGAAATGCTTTACCACAACAAGAATATCCTGGATCATCTGGATCACACACTGGATAGTAGCCATTATAAAGGGGTGCAGATTTTCCGCACATGCCAGCCATTTCCTAAAGGGGGATAATTTAGATTGAGTATCGAGAAAGTTCAGAGATCATTCACTCAATTAATCAGATGGACACCTACTTCACCATCATCAAAAGTCCACCATCTTTGTTCACTAATCGGTGAACATTTATAAGTTTCTTGTTCTTTGGGAGCACAAAAATCTCTTTCCGCAACAATTTTAAGAAGTGAATCAGAATCATCATCCAAATCCAATGCCCAAATCATTACACCTCCAATATTTCGTTTTAGCGCATATTCAACCTATAGATTTTTTATCAATGAATAACTATGTCACTGATATCAAAAAAACCTTTTCATCAATAGATTGCATATTTTCATATCCCAAAAATGTTTTATTTGTTTCATTCCAGATAAATGGAGCTCGAGATTTTTCATGAAATTGTGCTTTGCTTTGATCGAAGCCTTTTTCTTCCAAATCCCTCCAGGCAACATGTCCTCCATCAAATTCTCCCTTTTCATTTGGTTTTGCAAGTCTCCACATTTGATCGCTTCCTTCAACGGCATCTCCAACATTGTGCCAAAATCTTCCATAAAATGGAATTCCCATGTTTAATTTCTTCAAATTTCGACCTTTACAGTTGTAATATTTCATTGTCCAATCAACATTCATTTTACCACTAAATTTTTTGGGTTGTCCAAAAAAGAGTGGTGCTGGGGGACCGGTGTATGCACCCCATTTGGATTTCCATGCTCCAAAATAATCATATGACATTACATTTACGTAATCGGAATATTTCAAAAGCATTGGTAAATCATATCCTGGATCAAGGGTCCATTGTCCAGCAGCTCCTGCGAAACTTATTAGAAGGCTTTTGGGAAGGGAATTTTGGGTTTCGTATTCTGTGAACCGAGTTCGAAGTTCTCGAAGAAGATGAACAAAGTTCCGTCGATCTGCCTAAAAATCAGAAAAAAGGGATAAGATAAATAGGATACATTGATATAGAATTTTGTTGTTGATAGATTATCGTCATTGTCAAGTACAGTATCCACTCACCATTTTGAAAAATGATGAGGGGGTACTGTAAAAGAGTGATGTTGACAGTTTTAATTAGCGTATCGTTTATGATTTTTTTGTGTCGCGATGAAAATATAATATGTGAAAGCATAATGTAGCTGTAACGTAATAATCAAAAATTTTAGCTTTTTTGAACATAAAATAAAACTACAATATGCTTTTGATATGTTTTCGATCAATAAATTGCTAACCAAAATCACACAATCCACTTTTAACAAAGAAATACAGTAACTTACAGGTGTTCCTTCAGAATCCCCTCCAGTAACAGGATACTCCCAATCGATGTCAACTCCATCAAAGCCATAGTCATTAATAATTTTAAGGATGGATTCAATTAAAACTGTTCTTCGACTAAAATCTGCAACAAGCAGAGTAAAATATTCACTGTTGTCCCAACCACCAATTGCAAATTGAATATTCAAATTTGGGTATTTTTTTGCAACATTTAACATTCCCGTCAATCTTTCTTGAGCAATTTTAGCCGCTTTTTGATCTGTTCCATTTCGAACATCTCCAAGTGAAATTGAACCATCTGAATTAAGTCGAAAAAATGCAAAAATTAAATGAGTTAATCTTTCAGCTTGAGAATCCGTAAATGGCTTTGTTCCCCATGAAGTAAAATATCCAACAATCCTCTTCGAACAAGATTCGGGTGAAGTTGGGGATGTCCCGGCTGATGTTGCTGATAAAACTGATAACAAAATGCATTTTAAAAATAGCAGAATCACTCTGTCTTTTACCAACATTTTTATTCAGAAATAAAATTTTTTTCTAAAGTTCAAAAAAAGGATTGAAAAAAGCAGTTTTTATTTATTGTTGTCACGATTTTCAAAAGACCCTTCTTTTTTCTTCTTCTTTTCTTCTCTATCTTTGAACACCTCCATTATCGTTCATCATCATCATCCCTTTTTTTATACCTCAAAATGGAATGCTTGGATAAGAAAAAAATCAAGTGTTTGTGTCAACAAACACTAAAAAACGGATTTAAATGCAGTTAATAGAGATCATTTTTTATTAAGAGTAGTGTTTTTGAAGCAAAAACTCTTTTCAAGATATAAAATCACAACTTGCTTGAATTTACTTGGAATTAAAACAATAAACTTTTTTGATACCAAAATAAACCAACCGTACATTACAAATTTATTAAAAAGCATTTTAATTTTAGTGCAAATTATAAAATTTTTAAAATAGGTACTATCTTTTTAAAATCTCGAATTAAGGTTGTTAAAAAATATGTCAGAAAACAACTAGAATTTTATCAAACAAAGTTATTGATTGAAATATTTCATTTTTAAAATCATAATTCAAATAATTTGCTTTCACGGTAGAACAACAAAAAATATTTACGATCTGGAAAAATTGGCATAAAAAATAAAATAATCATGATAAAAACTTGGCATGGTCAATATAAGTTGAATAGAATTACTGTAATATCAAAAACAAATTGCTTTCTGATAACGATTTTTAAAAAAAATATAAAACCCTTATTGATTGGCAAATTGTGTCACAATGCTTTGAACACCTTTTACAACGAAATTCAACAGCTGCAGCGCGATGTCGAAACTTTTCAACTTGAATGTTTTTTTGATTCTTTTAAAAATTATTATGGTTTTGCCGAATGTCGTGTGTTTGTAATATTTTAACTAATTTATTATTTTTTTAAATTTGTGTCGAATAAAGATGTATCTTTTTAGATGATGTCAATTCAGCCGCATCATCCATCATATGTGGTTGGAACGAATTTCACTGATGCTTGCATCTTTGATTCTTCAACTTTCCAAGTAGCACCGCTTCCATCCATGTCAAAGTTGCTTCTTTCTGAATGCAATAATAAATTGTGCAATTCTCGGAACTTCTTCAAACTTTTACGTGAATTCTATGATCCTTCTACTGTAAACCAGCTTGTTGTGCCAAATGCAAAACTGAAAAGTGCTGAATCAAAGCTTTCTATCGTCCGTAATGCTGGCTCTTTCGGCTTTGATAATGTTAAACTCATTTCCTTCGAAACAGCCGCATTGATTCGTGCTTTATCGATTGTAAAATTGCAACCACAAGTCAATGATGTTTGTACCTGTCTTTTTCATATGAATGAACAAATTTCTGCAACAACTTTGCAATTTAATGGTGAATCATGGGCTCCAACACGACGTTCATTCACATCTATCAAGACTGCTCACGATGATCTCAATGCTTTCTGCAATAACTTGATTTTAGATGTTCCTTTTGATACACAGAATCATAAATTCATCGTTGGCTACTCAAAAGTGCTCTATTATCGTCGACGAACATTTTTTGAAAATGTCTTTCAGAAGGATAATATTCATTTTGTTGATATTGATAAAACTGATGAATATGGAACAATTGGAACAATTGGTGGTTTTTTGACTAAATCTCGCATTCTTAGTGGTGATGCTGCCGTAAAGAAATATGATGTTGCAAATGTTTCGGATTGGGAATATAAAGCTGTTGGAAATGGAAAAGATTTATTCATCTTTGATGTTCAATATCAAAGAGTTCCATTGAAGAAAGAGCAGGAAATTGAAGTTGAAAGTGGAACATATATTGAAGTAAGCTTATTTCTGAATATATTTTTTATTCTGTTTACAGCTCCCATTCTTCATAATAAGCTTTTAGGGACACATTTTTGAGGGCGTCAAATGTGAGCTTCGCGCTTTGGGGGACCAGAAATAAATTAATAATATTTTGACGTTTTTTCTTGCTTTTTGTTTGCAAAACATGGAGAATTTGATTCCGCAGTTTTAAAGACTAATTTTTGGAATATCACGTCCCATTGATCAAATCCTTAAATTAAATTCTTTTATGTTACTAATTTTTTGTATTTTTTAGTTGCAGGAACGTTTTTTTCCTGACAGAAAATGGATTGATGTTCCTATGTTTGCATTTACAACTCGTGCATCAATGATTAAACTTGTTCTTTCAATTGATCACAATGGAATTGTTGATTTCCAAATGGTTGAATATCCAGGTGGTAAACCTCGATCACCTTCTGCTGCGAAAGTTGAACAACCTTGCATTCTTCCATGTGATCCATCGGCTAATGCGGAACAAGAAATAACTACTTCAAAGCTTCAACGTCTCCAACCTTGTGCTGATATTCGTCATCCTGGCAATGAACATCTTTATCAAAATATTGCAGATCTTTCAATTTCATCTTTTTTATCTTCAAAACCACCTCCTCCAGCAGAAGCTTCCTCATATGAGTATTCAGAATATATGGTTTCAAAGGATTCATTTATGATTTTTTATGTTTGTAAGCAAGGACGTTATCAAATTTGGAATACTGATGCTAATAATGGTAATGCACATTTCTTTTCTTTTTTAATGTTTAATGTGAGAATTGGTAATTTAGGTCATGTTGTTTATACTCCTGCATATATTGGACTTCATTCTTTACCACCAGTTGTTGGAGAACAAGCTCTACAACAGTTTCAAGATCATGTAGAGAGTACTGTATATGGTATGTTTATTAATAGTCTACTATAAGTAATGTTTGATGTTTTAGATTTTATTCCAATGTTTGGTAAAGAATTTTCTCAAATTCAAATTGATCAAAAATGGAAGTTTCAAATTGTTAAATCAAAAAATAGTCGCTATGCTGATATTCGTTTACAAACTCAACGTGGTAAACGTCGTTGCACAATTTCTTCTTTGATGTCAATAATGTTCAAACATCTGCATGAAATTACGAAAAGGAATGTTTCAGTTCCGGTTTCAAAAGTTAAAGTATCATTTTCTTGTGATCTCCGTTTTTCTAATAATGATCTTCTTCGGGAAGCTTTGCGAAATGCTAATTTGGATTTGCTTGAAGATTAATTAATAATTGTTCATTTAATTTTTTTGGTTTTGTTTTCGTATTGATTGTTTTGTAACCTAGTTTTCGTTTACTTGATTGTGGAATTGTTGAATAAAAAATGACTTTTAGTATATTTGTTGTAGCTACAGTACTACAATTGCTGTATAATTTGAAAATCTCAAAATTTTTATCATCGATAAATGTTTTTTCCTTGCACTTTGTTATTTGATTTTGCCTTTGATCTAACTAAAAGGAATAAAATAAAAAAGATGGTATAATTGTGCGGAATGCAACTTTTACATTTAATAAGAATTGGATTTTAAAAAAAAGTTGGAGCAAAATGTCTTTCAATTACTATAACATAGAAAAAAAAGAGAACAGTGTTTGATGCCTGCTGTTTTCTCCTAAAATCTTTTACGATTTTTTATAATTTTTTCCAATTTATACTTATTATTTATTTAATCCTCTTTATTTTTATTGATCATTTATTGGTCTGTTTTTCTCCTAAATGCTATAACCAAAAAAATAAAAAGACTAAAGGTATAAATTTTCAGTATGTAAAGGAATTATAAATGAAGGGTAGTATTGCAATATGTATATTGGTAAACACTGTTTCTGTGAAGATATTCTTCCCATCAAAATACAGTGAACGACAAACCAAAAAAACATTTTTTGTTGAAGAAGAAAATCCTTAAAGATGAGATAAAACATACGGCATTTTTATTATTGGTCAATTTTTGTTGCATTCATTTTCACCCAAAACAGACATATATTTTTGCTATTACGTAGAATTTTTTATACGTTTTTAATTTTTAAATTAATTTTTTTAGTAATTTTCACTTTAAAAAGAATATTTGAAGAATTTTTTACGATTTTATTTCTTTCACTGAAATGTCTCTTTTAAGTTTTGTAAGTTTTTTTTGTTATTATAATTACACATTAATAGTTTATACTAAATTTTTCAGGAAATTCCAATCTCTATTCGATGGGAAATTTTGAAAGAAACCATTCAAATCGAATCACAAAATAAATATTGGAGGCTTACAAGTAAAAGGTTCTACTTGCATCAGCGTCCTGGTGTTCAATATTTTCTAGAAATTTATCAAGTTAGAGGCGAACTAGTCATAGTATTATCATTTGTCATGAAAAAATATCACAGAATTACGACAAGTTTTATAATTTCAATTCCATCTGCCAATTTTTCGTTTGAAAAACAAAATGTTAAAGCATACGCGGATATCTGTAATATAGGACAACCCTTTTGCACAGAAAAAGAATTGTTTAATCCTGAAAGAAACTATTTTGTCAATGATGTCCTGGTTATTACATTCAAAGGTTATTTCAGCGCTGAACAAGTTGAAAATTCTTTACCATTGCCTGTAGCAGTGGTAAAGAGTTATAATTTGGGTATAAATTTATGGAATCGTGAAGACAAAGATTTTACTTTTATTGTAAAAGGAAATAATATTAAAGTATATTTTTTGTATATTTAATAAATGTAATGTATTCTATTTTCTTAGGTTCATAAATTAATTGTCAGTGCAGCATCATCCGTTTTTGATCGAATGATTCAATGCGGTTTAAAGGAATCAAAAGAAGGAAAAGTTGAAATTATTGATTTCGATTACGAAATAATTGAACTGGGTCTAAAATTTTGTTACGGTATTGAAATTGGAAATCTTATAACTGTTGAAAATGGTATCAATCTTCTTCAATTTGCTGATAAATATGATATTCAAGATTTAAAAGTAATTATTAAATATTTCTCTAAAATTATATTGTAAAAAAGTTTTCAGGATTTAATTGAGGCTTTTCTTGCTTCAAATTTGTCTTCGAAGAATGCCAGCGAAATTGCGAATGCATCAATTTTATCAAATTCACCAGAACTTGAAATTAAATGTTTCAATTCAATGGTTGAACATGTACGCCTTAGAATTGCTACAAATTTGAACATTTTGGATGAAGAATTTCGTTCAAAATTATTACGCATTGCTCGTACACGCCCTCATACAATTTGGTGGTGAATAAAATCGAGGAATACCAAATCCGTGTATAATTTTTAAGATTTCATCATCGTATTTCTTTCTGATGATATTTTTTTCAAGGCCCTGAAAAAGCCAGACACAAGCTCACAGCTTGGGCCTATCTTGGGGCTGAAAGTTGGGTTCGTGTCCATATTAATTGTTGTACAAAAAATAAATCATTACGAAAAATATTTTCAGTAAAAAAAATAAAGGATTTGATCCAAAAATATTTTAACCAAAATTCATGATATTCTTGAATTTCGGTACTTTTAAAGGTATAACCAGCGTCTCCAAAGTTCCACTTTTTTTTGGAACGCGTTTCGTTCCGTTCCTTCTCCAGCTTTATCTGTTCCGTCCGTTCCAAATTTTTACCCAACCTGTTCCCGTCCTTTCCGTTCCGCACGTCAAGAACGGGTATACGTTCCCGTTCCGTTCCTATTCTTGCAAAATACTATATTTTTTGTTTTTGGAGGTGCAAAAATTTTGAAAGACAAGGGTTTTGTTCTACTATAAAAAGCAATATAATGCAAAAGGTCACTTTTATATAAAAACAGCAAGAAGAATGGAATTAAAGTTTTTTGCAATTCTTGAGTAACAATTTTGTACCCAAATTAATGGAGAAAAACAGCAAAAACATCTAAAGGAACGGAACGTCTAAAATCTCAAAAGGAACGCGTTCCGTTCCGTACTTTTACAAAATTACCCGTCCCCTCCGTTCCGTTCTTAAAATGAGGAACGGGTATACGTTCCCGTTCCAGAACGGGAACGGAACGGAACGTTGGAGACACTGGGTATACCGTATTCATGTTAACAAAATTTGATAAGATGTTTTTTTAATTAAATTAAATTGTGTGAGGCTGCAATGAGATGATATTCAATTTGGGTCATGAAGCCGTTTTAATTTTTCATATGAATCTTGTTGTATTCCTTCAAACGTGATCAAAGGAGGTTTATAGTTATGATTTTCTGTTTGAATAATTTCATCCACGACAGCTTGAAGACGATTTTTATATTCTTTAGAAGGCCCATCAGAAAAATTGAAAATAATACGAAATTTTGTTTTTTGATTTTTCTGAAAACCGCACATTTATATTTAATGATTATTACATAAAATAATTAACCTTGATGTAAAAATAAATGTCATCAATATCATAAGCTTCTGTTCCATTATTAATGGTAAAAAAAGATAAATTCAAAAAATGTGGAATTTTAGTCAATTCATGAAATGTATTTTTTGTTAACATATTCTTGGATAAAAAACTGAAAAATACTTTAAAACATTTAAAAAAACCTAAACTTTCATACCCAAAACCATTTTTAAGATTCGGCAAAACTTGAGCAATTTTTTGTAATGTAACAGAAGAACCATCATTAATGATATCGACTTCATTAAAATGAACATTTTCACATTTTGAAGTAATCAAAATAAAATTTTTCAAAGAAATAACTTGATTCGAGATACGCAAATATTTAATATCACTTTCATAAATTTTTGGAATAACAGATTTTTCTAAAAAATATGGATCATTTTTGATGCTGCCTTCTTCATCATCATTGGGATACGAAACACAAATTCTTTCAGTGATCCAAAGTTTACTTTTGATTTTTTAAAAATTTGAATGCCATTTTTTATCACGAAAAAGTGTGTTCAATTCTGAAATAACCAAAATTGGATTTTTAACGAAAAAATATTTGCAAGTTTGAATCAATTTTTGATAAACTTTTGAAGATGATGGATTTTTTGAAATATAATCGATTAAAGAATAACGAAATGAAAAATTTTGGTGAAAATATGAATCATAAAAAGTTTTTTGAAGGGTGACAGAATTGTTATCAGTTTTTTTAACGTTTAAAGATTCATCGATTTTGGATTCAACAAATTTTTGGTTCATTTTTCATTAAACAAAGCAGCAGCCAAAATGTGAACAATTCTACTTTTTTAGTCAACGACTATTTGCTGCTGCTAATATGGGTGTACCCTTTCATCAAACAGGAAAAATCTTTATTGATTGAAAAAGACAGAAAACGACAGATGTTGCAGTTGCAAGCACACTTTTTTAAAAATTTTAAACTTTATTGTTTTTGTAAAAAACAGTTTTAATGATTCTTCCATGGCCAAATTTAAAGTTTCATAGCAACAGAACATAAAAAACATTACTTCACTGAAAATACTACATCACATTTACTAAAGGGAAATGGAACCTTTGGTACTTTTTTATTTCTCTAACGTTTTTTTGTTTGAGTTTTTCTAACGATCAGGCAAGAGAACAAAAGAAAAAGACCCTGATCGTCAAGGAAATTCAAAGAAAAAAATGACTTCTCTGATGTAGACTACATCATGTAGTCTTTCTTTTTCTTTTTTTGACTACTTTCACTCTCGATTTTAAGACAACAAAAGAAAAAAAACTGCCTCTAGACGACTTTTGTTCTTTGAAAAAATAATGATAAAATCTTTTTAATAAAAAAAGTCAATTAAAATCTTAGCCTTCAGGCAATGTCAGGGCTAGTTAGAATATTTAAACAACAAGAAACGTCTGCTATAAAATTCGCTGCCGGAATTCCGAAATCATCTCGCGACTGCCAATAATAACTAGTAATTAGAAAGTAAATAATAAATGACACATAAAACATTTGTTGCGAAAAATTCGGTGTCGAGTTTTAATTAATAACAAAGCACGCACACTACAACAAATTTGTGCTTTGCACTTTTAATTAAAAATGAGGTCACTCAAACATGATTTTTAAAAATCGGTTTCGACTTTTAAAAATTTGTTTTTAAAAAAATGTTATTTCTAGTTAATTCGTTGAAAAAAATAAATTAGTTTTTTAGAATTTGATTCAATCAAATCATGCTTGATAAAAAGCAATTCATCAAATTGTTTACAGTAATCTGCTGTTTTACTGTAATATGTATCGTAATTTATTTATATAAAGGTCCAAATGGCCAATTAAATAAAAATGATGGCAAAAAATTAACTGGTAAAAATTTCTTTTGTATACTATGATATTTCATTTGTTATCAATTATTTTTTTAGTTGATAAAAAAGAAAAAATAAATCATTTAATTATTTATTCAACAATTTATTACAATATTTCCAAAATGTAAGTGTATTTTAAAAATTGTTTAATTTAATTAAAGAAATTAAATGATGTTGTCCAGATATTCTCCAAATACAATGATAATATTATTAAATGCCAATAAATACACGCAACAAAATGAAGCAAAGTTTTATTGTTTTTCAAAAAATTCAACAACATCTTTAATCTCATCCCCTTTGTTAAGATTAGGACATCATATAAAATCTGCAGATTGTTTATGGGAATTTTTTATTGCAAATTGTACAACCGTATCAAATCCTAAATATTTTGGTATTTCAGAAGCAGATTCAAAAACACCAAAAAATAATTCAATACAAATTGAATTTGAATATCCTGAAGTTGAAAAATATCCAGTTGTACTGTGTTATCCTCCAATGGTATATGAATCAAGATGGCAACAAATTATTTTTGCGACTGAAATCTATCATTATTTTGGAACAGATCTTCAAATACAGTATATTAATTCTGCAATGAAAGAAATTGTTGACATTCTGGAGGTAAAATAATATAAAGGGGTTGTCCCAGAAATCACGTTTCCATTTTTTGATGATACTTTTTGACCCTTTCAACCCCTTCATGAGGTGATCAAACATCAAAGCTTTATGCATGATAATTTGTCTTAACCCCCTTAAGGGAAACGTGATTTCTGGACATCCCCACAGGATGTAATTTATTTCATAAGTATATAATCTTATATTTATAGCTGTATGAAGCTAAAAAATGGATAAAAATCAAAAAATTTGCATTTTTTGATTTTGATAATGAAACAATTTCCTTGATTGGTGTAAATCCGATGCTTGAAATTAAGTCCAGAAATCAGCCATTAACATTAACAGATTGTTTAATGAAATATCGGGTAAAATTAATCAACAAAATTTTTTGAAGAAAAAATATTTGCATAAAATTTAGGAATCATCAGAATTTATTATTGCTGCAGATGTTGATGACGTGCTTTTTCTCAAACAAGGTGAAACATTTTTTGAAGAATTTTCATTTTGGAAAAAGATATATCCAAATGCGGCAGCTTTAATGTATTATCGAATTTATGCAAAACTTGATGTTGGTCAGTTTTATATTTCTTAAAAAGTATGCAAATTATTGATTTTTTTCAGCAAAAACTTTCAACAATTTTTCACTTCAAAGCGGAATTGAATCATTAAAAAGTGCCGATTCAATTTTTGTTGGAAAATCTGTGTATCAAACTGGGAAAGCTGAAACAGCTTGGATTCATTGGCCAGGGATGGATAATTCAACAACAATCAGTATCCCCCCAGAGAAGGGTAAAATGTTACATGTTCAAATAAAAGATTCTGAAATTCGAACAGTAAAAAGTGTTTACCAAGGCGGTGAAAAAGTAATCATTTTTTACTACTTTTTTGCTGATAAGGGACCTAACATGGTGATACCCCTGGGGAAAAGACCCGCAAGGAATCAGACCCCTTGAGGGGATTTTTATATCCATGTTGGTCCTAGTAACTCTTTTGTGAATTAACTTTCTTTAAATTTCAGGAAAATCCAAACAATTTAAAACCTTTCATTCCAAACATCCCAAAAAATGATTTACTCAAAATGAACATCAATTTTGCAGAAACTTTTGGCAACATTACAAATTTTGAAGCAAATTCAATCTATTCAGATCATATATTCCAGTGTTATAAAAAGCATGAAATATTAAATGTGCCATGTAAAACTATGCTCGAATGTAAAAAACCGAGCATTGTCCCAAATTTCAATTGTAAAATAGCTCGAAGAAGTTTTACAACAAATATTTTAAGTCAGAATGTTAGGTTTTATGTTCCGTTGAGAGATTCTTTTTGGACAACAAGTTCAAATGGATGTAATATTCTTTTAGGAAAATAAATGATTTTTGCCAAAAGTATATCTAAAAAGGGGGATATAAAAAAAACGCAAAATTTGTTGGAATTTTTCGGCGTCACAGGCTATGAAACTACAGTAATATTTTGTCAAAAATATCATAAGGACCTAAAAAATGGCCGTTTTGATGAACAAACTACGGTACTTTTTTAGTTTATTCTCCCCCCCCCCCCCCCCCCCCCCCCCATCTCAAAACATTGTTGTAAGCTCTTTCTTTTTATTTTTTTTATTTTTTTTTTTTTCCAAAATTACCTTTATTATGCTAATTAAAAAAATTACAGTACATTTTATAAAAATAACATTACATAGTTGAATTAAGAAATGGTAAAAATCTGAATAAATGAGTTCTTCCAGCAGTATATAAATTGTCACATACACTTATTTGATTGCTTTGGCATTTTTGAAGATTGTAGCTGATGCACAGCGCATCGTTTGTTGCTTTTTTTGACAAAGAGAAAAAAAAGAAGTAAAAAAAGTGCGCATCTTCAAAAAAAGATTCTGACAAATTTAACATAACAATATAATATTTTTTTGTTATTAATGGATAAATAAGAGTCTGAAATTTAGTTTTTTCGCAAATTTGGAAGAAAAAAACAATTTTGTCGATTTTTCGCCTTATGTTGAAAATTCGCCATTTTTGGCATTTTCGATGGCATGCCAAATTGAAACTACTCCTACAAATTTTCCAAAACTTGCCATAAAGCATTGTTAGACCTCAGGGTACATGGTGGAATACCTTTCATCTCAAAGTCAATGTCAATTATTTTTTTATAAACGATTATTTAAATTTCCCCTATAAAAAACGGCTGCTTGAAGCATTTTTTGCCGTTTTTTGGGTGAAAAAATTAAATTAGGTCCAAAATCAAAAATCTAATCGCAACGAATTGTTAATAGACCCCTATAGAACATGTGTATTTGGATTTTATAGTTTTCGGAAATGTAATTCCAAAGTTCTATTCATTTTAGTAAAATATGCCAAAATCCACAGGGGGTACCACGTGGATGAAAAAATTTCAAAAAAAAAATACGTCAAAAAATGAAAAACGTCATTGCAAATGATACCAGACACGATTAAACATCATTCCACGTCATTTGTGATCAAAATTATAGGATTTAAAGAAAAAAAATTTTTTGAAATTTTTTCATCCACGTGGTACCCCCTGTGGATTTTGGCATATTTTACTAAAATGAATAGAACTTTGGAATTACATTTCCGAAAACTATAAAATCCAAATACACATGTTCTATAGGGGTCTATTAACAATTCGTTGCGATTAGATTTTTGATTTTGGACCTAATTTAATTTTTTCACCCAAAAAACGGCAAAAAATGCTTCAAGCAGCCGTTTTTTATAGGGGAAATTTAAATAATCGTTTATAAAAAAATAATTGACATTGACTTTGAGATGAAAGGTATTCCACCATGTACCCTGAGGTCTAACAATGCTTTATGGCAAGTTTTGGAAAATTTGTAGGAGTAGTTTCAATTTGGCATGCCATCGAAAATGCCAAAAATGGCGAATTTTCAACATAAGGCGAAAAATCGACAAAATTGTTTTTTTCTTCCAAATTTGCGAAAAAACTAAATTTCAGACTCTTATTTATCCATTAATAACAAAAAAATATTATATTGTTATGTTAAATTTGTCAGAATCTTTTTTTGAAGATGCGCACTTTTTTTACTTCTTTTTTTTCTCTTTGTCAAAAAAAGCAACAAACGATGCGCTGTGCTGATGTGTTATATTTATCATCGGTGCAGTGGCACATTATGAGATAATAAAAATGTTTAATTTGATGGTGTCCCATAATAGCGGATTGCAACTCCCCCCTCTCCTGCATTTTTTGGTTCTAATTAATTTTCAATGTTTCTCTTTCTTTTGGCCAAAAAATAGTTTGCCGTACAGACAAACCGCATTTGTTCATGGTTTTAACTGAATGCGCAAAATAAAAGTTTTGTCGACACACATATTCTTTTTTTATAATTTATTTATTCTTCCAATTTCTGTCTCTGCTGTCTTTAATCAGACTATTGAAAAATTTGATTTTTTCTGTTTGCAAATAATTGTAAAAATCTCCCCTCTATATTTGGTTATTCCTTTTATAATTTTTTTTAAATGAAATTATTTCTGCTTTTGCTATTGTTAACTTTTTGTATTATTCCCATTTTGTGTAAAAATGAAAATAGTGAAGAAATAAAAGAATCATGTCGTAATGTTAAAAATGTGGAAACTTATGAATGTTCAAATTTGAATGTGAGTTATACTTTAAAACAAATTTATAACGTAATGCAAGGCTGTAGAGAGGGGGGAGAGATCAACTGTGCTCCCCTTAAAAAACTGGGAAAATCCGCTTGTGGAGACAGATTTTTTCAGCCTACGGCCTTAACGTTATGGAACACTCGTAAATTATTAGAATGTGATTATTTTAATGTTTAGAGCAAGATTTCCTTAAAGTTTTGTCTAAAATAATAAATTTTATTAACACGGTAATAACATATAATAAAAATCCTCGGCTAATAGCTAAAATAGACACCCGAACCCTAATCTTTTGCATTTTCAGCCCGCTGACGAACGCAATAGGAAAAGCTCATTCACGTGTCGGGGTATTTATGAAATGTACACATGCTTATTTGTTCCCGCCGAAGGAAAAAGAATTTCATTTGCTGAATTAATGTTATTAATCGTTGGAGGTTGCATTTTGATTGAATTATGTATAATTTATGTTTTTGAAATCATTGAAGCAATATTGTATCCTGATAATTAATGTGTCACCCGTCTCCGGAACATGTATAATGAGATTTTACGGATTTCCTTTTCGCGTATTCGATATTTTACGCTGTTCATTTTATGTACCTTACAGCACATTTTTATTACTATACATGGTTGTTTTGAGAAACAATAAAATCTAGCTTTCAAAAATTGTTTGTTGTTTTTTAATCAGAGTTTTTCTACTAACTTCTGCAAAATATTGAAAAACAGTCGAACCTCGTTATAACGTCCCTCGATATAAAACGTCCTTTGTCTGCAGTTCCTTGAAAAACGTTATATCGAGGTTCGACTGTACCGTCATAAAGACCTCATATAATTTAGTATGATTTCCCTTTCATTTTTCACAGCATTTTTGTGGAAATTCAAAGAAAACTTTTTTCGCTAAATTCCAATGTGGCCTTTCATCAGGTTCTTCCGCTTCCCTGGCTTAAGGATGAACGAGGGACAAGACATTTTATTTATTTTTATTTATTTTATTGCATGCCCGGTTAAATGCTGATAAAAATAAGTTAAATTACAGAACAAATAAACAAAAATACAGAGTATATTTGTAAAAAAATATATTAAACCTAAAACTAAATTAAATAAACTTTTCTTCCCGTCAGTTAGAGTTAAAAGAGGAATAACGCAACAAAAGAATTTAATGTGTTATACACAAATTCGTCTCTTTTAAACCTCCCATTTGAAATTAAAAAATGATAAAAATGAATGAAGAAGAGATAAAGTAGAAAAAAAAGAATGTGAAAAAACAAAATTTTAACTTGAACCATAACGCTATAGAATTTTTTCTACCGTAATAATACTGTAAATATTCCCAAATATATTACAACGATTTGTACCTGTTTTATGATTCCTTAAATAACAGAATTTTTGAAAAGTTTAAAAAACATTTCGTGGGTACCAAACAAATGCTTATAAAGACATTTTAACAAAAATTTGTAGGTAAATAATCTCTTAAAAAATTAAAAAAAGGAGACAAAAATTTATAATTATAAAATATTTAATATAACTGTAATTAAAGAATGTGGAACAATTAACGTATTCTAAAGTGTTTTTGGGGCATTATCGTTAATTACTTGTGTCTTTTAAAATACATTAAATTTTCTAAAAGAATAAATAAGCTATACCAAGACATAATTAAAAGTTTAATTAATTATATGCGCGGCATTGATTTTCAGGAAATTAGAAAAGAACCGCCTTTTATAATTTTCTAATTATAAAATTTGAACTTTCTTTTGTTATTGAAAAACTTTCGTTTATTTGTGTTAACTTTTTAAAACAGTCTTTAAAAATGTCAGAGCTGGCGGTGATATTTTGTGTTTTACTAATAGTAAGAAAAATTTAAATATGTGTCAATTTTAATAAAGTACAATTTTAGGGCTCTTTTATTGGCACACTTTTTGGTGTATTGTCATTGTTGAAATTGTATAGACAGAAATTTATGCAAAATAGTTTTGGAATAATTTGTGCCACGGATGTTTTGGTTCAAATGAGCTTTATTTTAGCGTATTCTGTAGCAACGTTTTTGGAATTACTGTAAGTTTTTTAAACTTTTTTAAACGGATTTATGTAAATTATAAAAATTTGCATAAATCTCTTTGGCTCGATTATTGAATACATCGCTTAAATGGTACCCCGTAATCCTGATCATTTTTGGCATTTTCAGATCTTTCGACGGCCTTTCATTGATTCTTGGATTCATTGTATTTTTTCTTTCAACTACAACATTATTTATTCAAATTTTAAAAGCTTTGAATCGTCTTGTTGCAGTGATATTTTATTGGAAATATTCAACATTTTTTTCGATAAAATACACAAACGTTTTTATTATTTTTATTATTGTTTTAAATATTATTTTAATTTTACCATTTTTTGTAAATGAAGAATGTCATTTAATTTACAACAAAGACTGGTATAATTGGGCATTAAAAACAGAAAATGTTATAATTTGTGTAAAATTTTATTGGATAAATTTAAATGTTAGCACTTATTTATTGCCAATTACAGCAATTATAAATATTTCAGCAGCATGTTATTTATATTGTAGAAGAAAAAATGCGAGTGAGTTATTTGTATCTTGCAAAGGGACCATATCAGAGTGCACTTTTGTTTGAAAATTACGTATTTTAAAGTATCATACCATGTACCCAAAAAAGTGTTCCTAAAAAGTTTAAGTTGTCAATAGTTTCTAATTTTACTTTTTAATTTAATGAAGTGGTAGCAGACGATACCGCCTACAAAATCCTTTTATTAATTTTGGAGTTTTATTAAATAAAAAAAGTAATCAAATGCTTCTGCATCTTAATTTACCGCTTTTAAATAATTTTAAATAAAAATAGTCCGAAAAAAAAATTTCAGAGCAACAAAAATTATCACTAATCGAAAAAAGATTTTTAATTCAAGTAAGTTAAATTTTATTTAACACGTATTTGTAAAATGTGTTTTTAATAATATCTTTCAGAGTTGCATCACATCGATTATCTCGACATGCTTTTTTCTATTTTTCGGTTTCATAATGAATATGTTCGAAATTACAGAATTTACACAATTCTTCTTTGTTTGTTTTGGCACAATTTTATACCTCACAGTCAATGAGTAAGTTTTAATTATTTCCAAGACACAAATAATGACATAAACAAGCATAACCAATTTTTAGAATAATTGTTTATGTCACTTTAATTAATATTAAAAGTTTTGCGTCAACAAACAAAAATGGCACTTCCAAAATTAAACAAATTAATACTACAAGAATTCAAACTACTTTCATTGCACAGCCTATACCGATCATTACTTGATAAAAAATATGTTGTTATAGTACACATTAAAAAAAAAAATTTATTTCATGCTGTGATAAAACAAAAATTTAATAAAGAGAAACACAATAATGTTTTAACATATTAAAAATTAAAATACAAAAAAACAGTAAAAATTTACAAACATGTTCAAACTTAAAAATTTTATACAGCAATTTCAAATGTTCAATAAAAAGGTTCATTACATTCCTCGACTTTTCATTGATTGTTCATGAATATAATCAATGAATTGCTTCTCTTCAAACATCATATCAGCACGTTCATTGGTGACAAAACATCGAAGACTTTTGGCAGAAACAAAAAATACTTTGATTGTTCCGAGTTCAGGAGCATGTTTCATAATTTCAGTTTTGAAATGTTCCCGTACTAAATGGAATAGAGATTATTATAAACTTATGATAATTTAAAAAATGTCTTACATTTTTTGATATGTGCTTGAATTTGTTGGGGTGTTGGAATTACTTTTTCTCGGAGTTCGTTGATTTTATGAAAATCTAAATCACATCGAGAACGAACAAATACAACTTTTTGATTGTAATGCATTGCAGTTTTGGCATATGCAATTTCTTCTTCTCCAGGAGTATCTTGAACAAAAATAATTAAGCAATCAAAAGCACATAAAGCTTTATCTCTGAAATATGCAAATTTTACTATAGGGTACAAATCAATTATTTTGTACTTACTCATAATATCCATCTGAAGCATGGGACATGGAACCGGAGCCTGCACAATCATATAATCTAACATTTGGTAAGATTCCATTTGGAAAAGTAAAAAGTTTGAAATCAGAAGTACATTCCAAGACATCCACTTTTGCAGCATCAGGATCAGTGGAGAAAAGACCCCGCATGGCATTGATCAAAGAAGATTTTCCCATTTTAACATGTCCAACAAATCCAAAATTAAAATAGTTCTCCTAAATATTTTGTATTTACATTTCTAAAAAGTATCAAAACATACATTATCAATTCCATGCTTTTTGACGGCTTCTTCGGAAGCTTTTTTGGCATCCTAAAAAATTGAGTTTTTAGGTAAGGTTTTAGAGTTTCCTTGAAGCTAACTTTTGGAATTCGAATGCTATGTTTTGGTCGCTCCTTGTAATATTCTTCCATTTGTTGATATTGCCGTTGGGCTTCTTCTTCCATTCGTTTCCGTTCTCTTTCAAAGTGCTTTTCTTGTTTTTCCATTTCTGCTTCCATTTGTTTGATTCGCTTTTCTAAATTTTTTTCATGTTTTTCACGTTGTTTATCCAATTTTTCTTGCATTTTTTTGTCATCAAAAGTTTCGGAACTGAAAAAGTATTAATTAACTTTAATTACTTGAAAAAAATGTTTTAAAATACTTACGATTGTCCCTGTTGAATATTTAACTGTTGAGCCAAATTTGCATAATATTCATTTGCAGAAGTTCGATTATTCATGAGTTCCTGATTTTGTTGTCGGATAGTTGCTAATTCAACTGAAATGTATCCAATTTTATATCTATCATTAATTGTAATATTTACCTTGTAAACTGCTAAGATCGACCGGAGATTCTACACTTTGATTTGATTGTAAATAACTTTGAAAGCACTCTTTTGCAGTTGATAAAGCTAAACTTGTAAACGGATGAGATAAAACAGGTAAAGCTTGACCCATCTGAAAAGTAAATACATTTGTTAAATTCTAAAATATCCACCAAAAACGTCAAAAATTCACGAAAATAGTAGCCTTTTAAAGGAAATATCATATAATAATAAGCCACAGAAATATTTTTTAAATTAAAATTTTATTTAAAAAATAAAAACACGTGATCATATGAAAACTATGGTGTAGCAACATTTTTCTACTTTCACAATCACAAACATTATTTTTTTAACTGCTCGAAAATAGAGTTCTTATCTTTTTTCTGATTGCCTCACCCAGTTCCGTAAAAAATTTATTTTGACTCATTTCTATTTTTTTAATCCTTTCCAATTTTTTGTTATCAAATAAGTTGTTTTGCAGAAAAGACTTACTTAAGTATAAACAAAAATTTATTAAATGTTTAAAAATTTTTAAAGTGAATCAACATTCGTATTATACCGTTTATTTATATTGACTGGCCTCTCTTGTTTATAACAAATATTGCACATTTCCATATTAACGTTCGTTTAGTTATTTTTTATTATTCTGAAAAAAATGTTTCCCGAGTTTTATTCATTTCACAACAGAAATTTTTGTTTTTTAATAACTCTTATTTAATACGGCCTTGAGTTTCCTTAAAGAGATACAGATTTAACTAAGATGTTTTAAAAAATGAAAAAAAAACTACAAAAAATCTCAAAAATAAACAACTGATATTTTAATTCGTTTTGGAAATAAAATTTCTGAATCACCTTTTCTTTAAAAAAGAAAACTATAAGATTCGTGTTTTTCGAGTATAAACTTTATCAGCGAAATTTTTATCATTCATTTGTCAACTATAATATTTTCTTCAACACGTTTTTAAGGGGTATATAATCTTGGGATAAGAGAGATGATGTTCAGTGGTGTAAGTGAGACAAAAATGTGGGAAAGCTAAGGAATAGGTTTAAAAAATAAAAAAATTGTTTTCGATTTTGAGATTTTAAAATTTAAAAAACATTCTGAAGATAGGAACATCTACAAAGTGATTTCGTTTTAGGGACACGCTCACTTTTTAAAAAAAACACATAGTTTTGTCACAAACATTAAAATATTTTTTATCTAGTAATATCATCACTTTAAACTACCCGCCCGAAAACAAATGCATCATGTAATAAATACTCTTTCTCGTTTCATAAATTTTTATCTTGAAAAATATTTCACGATACAAATTTTTTTTTCTTTTTTTTCAAAATGTTTATTTTTAAGGCCGATCTCTTGAAAAATCGGCCGTCGGGCAAAAAAAAAAGAGACAAAAAAAAAACCGGACAAAAAGAAAACTTTTTTTTAAGCCGGACAAAAAGAAAACGGATAAAAAGAAAACGGACAAAAAAAAAAGTGGACAAAAAAAAAACCGGACAAAAAGAAAATAAAATAAAAAATTGATGAAAATTATTATTGTTTTTTGCTAGTTTCTTGCTTTCGCTTTTTTTACTGTTTGTGATTCATTTTGTCCTTTTTTTGACAATGTATTTCGAAAGTTGTTGTTTCTTTCGAGTTTTAAAATGTAAGCTACAGCAAAGCTTTTTTATGTTGGAAAGTGGATTGTATCACCATACGGTAAAACAATAAAGGCTGCAGTCCTTTATCGAAAACATTTTCGGGCTTTTAAATGATGGAGTAAGTAAAATAGTAGTTATATGCTATTTTATAAGTTAAACACGTGTAGCATGAATTAATTGTTTACGGTCTCATTAACATCCATCAAACTTCTAAAGGACTGCCGCCTCACAAAAAATGTCAGATTTTGATGATTCAAAAGCAAGAAAAGATTCAAATTCATTGAAAAAATCTCAAAAGCGTCTTTCATCAAGCTTATTGAATCTTGATCGCGGTGATTTTGATGCAAGAGATAAAGCTTAAGATGGGGTAAAAAATAATAAATAAATAAATAATAATACTTGTTCATTAAAAATTTAAACAAAATGGCTTTAAAAAATTTTTTAAACGTTTTTTTATTTGGGGCCATTATGTATTTGAAAAATTTGTTTTTGGGCTATTAAAAAATATTTGATGCGGGCCATTATTATTGCCACCATTTTTTACGAAAGTGCCTGGATTGTAATAGTGCCGTTTTTTCATCATTTTTTTTTATCAGTTTTTTTTTATCCGCACTTTTTTTTGTCCACTTTTTTTTTTATCCGTTTTTTTTTGTCTCTTTTTTTTTTATCCTAGCGCCGAAAAATCAATTGCTTTTTTGAAAAGAAAAAAAAAGAAGTGGAGTTTAACAACTTTTATTTTTTATCGGTTTTGAACACAAAATAAAGATTGTTTCTCATTTGAGGTTCAAAGGGTAACTTTTATGATTAGCTAATAATGAATAAACTCTTTCAAGCAAAATGCTTATCAAAAATTATTTTTTATTACTTGTTTGTCAATTCTTTTTTTGCGGGTTGTGTGTTGTTTTTTGTTCAAAATTTTTAAAAAATATAATTGCTTTAAATTAAATGTTAAAATATAATTTTTTTAGTAAAAAGTGCAAAATGGGTGGTAATAGACAAAGCAGAGCCATTCGTAGACTTGAAGAAGCAAACTCGAATAATGCACATTTGCTTGAACAACTTCGTCAAAAAAATGCACATGAAACTCTACTTGCTGAAGAAAGATTTCGAAATACGGAACTCTTGCTAAATCAGCAGATTCAGGTTCGAGTGTTTGCATTTTATTCTTTGAAATAGTATAACAATTTAAGTTAAACATTTTTTAGGTAGCTTCACAAAAGTTGGAAGAAAGTAAAAATTTAATTGAAATTGAACGATTAAAAGTTAATTCTGCAAAAAAATTGAAGGATGAAACTGAAAGACGTGCAGAAAAGCAAGCAGAAATGCAGCGGGAACATTTGGCAAAAATGCAAGCAACTCATCAGTATGTGTTTGATAAAACTTAAACATACTTTCAAAATAATAATTTTTAGAGAAATGCTTCGACAACAACAATTAAGTAATGAAAGACAGATTCAAGATTTAATGAAACTTCAAAGCCAACAATCGGAAGTTGCTCAAGCAGAATATATCCGTCGACAAGCTGAACAACAACAGGCAAGAAATTTGCATAATAAAATGAGCTAGTTCAAAACTTTTGTCTCCTCATCTTGACACAGACACTCAAAAATATAACACCAAAGTTTATTATTGAAACTTTAATCAATTTTTCTATTTTTTAGCAACATCGTGAAACAATTCTAAAATTATCTAATGATGCTCAACGTCAAATTGAAACTCAAGCAGCCATGTTCCGAAACACTCTTGATACTCACATTGAACACGTATGTGCCCCAATAAAAAACAAATAAGAACTTTGGCAATTTTTAGAGTGAAAAGCAATCCCGTCAACAGCAAGAACAAAATCAACGTCAAACACAAATGTTACAAGACACAATTGATGCCGAACGGGAACGATCCGAAAAGCTTCTTGAAGCCCATAATCAGCTGATCCAACAATTTTTGAAAGCGCAGGAAAAGTTTCATGAATATGTTAGTAAACCGCCGGAAAAACCAATTTATAAAGAAGAAGTATGCCTGTTTATATAGGAATGTAATTAATAATTAATGTTTAGAATATTCGAGAAGCAATCTTAAATGCAAGACGTCAAATTGGTTTGAATGATGTAAGTGTGGAAAAATTTTAAAAATTTAATTTTGTTAATTGAGAAACCATGAATTTTTCATGGTCGTCTTTTTCGAAAACCAAATTAAACATGTTTTTAGGCAAACTTTTACAATTTTGCATTTGCTGGACATACAAAAGCTGGGAAATCTTCATTGATTAATGCAATTCGAGGTCTTCGAAGCAAGGATAAGAATGCAGCTGCCGTTGATTTCACAGAATGTACCCATGATATTTTGTATTACACTTTTCCAGATGGACAATTTCCATTTGTTCGACTTTATGATTTGCCTGGAAGTGGAACTTTATCTCATAACTCTGAAACTTATTATGCGTTAGTTTAAAAGCAATCGTTTTAACCTGAAAAAAAAACTAAGAATATTTTCTTTAAAAATTCTTTTGCCAGAATTAAGTAGAATGAAACAAAAATCAGATAAATTTTAGTGACAAAGGTTTATGTGCCTTTGATTGTCTGATTATTATGGTCCAGCAAACTCTGTGCCAAGAAGATATTACCTTTGCTTTACAAGCCCTTAAATACAATCAACCTGTGGCATTTGTTCGTTCCAGATGTGATGTTGATTTGGATAATTCCATCAAGCAAGGTGACATTGACGAAATAAATCAAGAAGAAATTAATGAATACATCACAAAAAGTTAGTGCTTTTTTTATTTTCAGAATTAAAAGTAATAAATTTTAGTTGCTCAAAAATACAAAGAACAAATTGATAAAAGTGGTGAAGAAGGTCTCAAAAAGATTCCCTGCTATTTTGTTTCTGCATTTTCAATGCAAAAATTGGTTACCGGTGGAACTGATTTGTTTTATCAAGAATCCAAACTTCTTGAATATATTACTCTTCAATCAAAACACAGTCGAAATATTGTTTAACTTTTTATTTCATATTTATCATGATTTCCATTTTATAATTCCATTTTTTCAAATTTGTACAATAATAATTATTTTTTAAACAATTTGTCATCTTTTGTATATAGTAGTTTATAGCTACCGTAATACCTTTCTTCATTGAACTTTTTTTAAACTAAAGTTTTAGCATTAAAGTTTAGTAATATCTTTTGATGATAAAAGTTAACCATGAATATCCATTGGCCAAGTTGGAATGATATAACTTCGATGTTAAGAAGTATTTGGCCATTTATGACTTCCGAAGAGCGAAATCGCTTGGAAGCTTTAAGGAGAAATGCCGAAAATGGTTCAATGGAAATTCAGAAACAACTTTATGCTGAAGTTTACAGAATTCACGAAGGTTAGATTTTAGTTTAATGATCAAAATTAAAGACAAAACAAAGTTGTAGAACAAAGACAAGCATCCGCACAAATGTCTTCTCATCAAACTCTACAAAAAACCCCTGAAATGAAAGTACGTATTAAATATTTTAAAAGTTTTGTCAATTTATGCAAATATTTTAGGAATTGCAATCTTACAACTCTTCGAATACTGTAGCCATTCAATATCCGACAATGCCTTCACATAATCATTCTGGCTGTTATCCGCCACAATCTACTTCAAAAATACAAAAGTTGTCAAAAAAGTATGAAGAAAATAGAGCTTACAAAAATGTTTATGACACCAAAAGAAAAATTATGGAAGAATTGGCTTCATCATCCCGACCAAATTTACAAGCAAGACATCCTCCTTCGTTCTCTTCTAATTTGACAATAAAATATCCTAAACATGAAAAAATGGAAATCGATACAATTGAAGATTCTATCGATGATACTGAAAAGGTGATTAAATTTTCATTTTTTATGACAGTTACTTAAATTGTAATACAGCGTTTTGACCTTTAATGTTTCAGTTTGATCGAGAACTGGATGCAATGAAAATGGAAAATGACAAAAGAATAGCTCAACAAAAAGCCGAGCATGTAGGTGACAAAATGAATACTAAAACATAAAACATATGCATTAAAAAAATTTTAGGAAGCAGAGATTCGTCGTAGAGAAGAAAAATTTAAAGAGTCTTTGGCACCACATACTCGTCCGACAATTCCATTTCAATCGACATCTTCCATTCAAACTTTGCCTTCTGAACATGAACCGATGGTAAGAAAAGAGAAGTAGATTTTTAAACATGTACATGTTTTTGAAATTTCAGCCTTCATCAAATGTCTCAAATTTTGCTGATGATTTAACTGCCATTTTAAAGGTGTGTTTTTTAGTTTAAAAATGTTTACTGTAATTACAAACTCAGAAACATCGTCGATCACCTTCTCCACCACCAGAACCATCTTACCCAAGACGTGCTAAATATAAAACTACCATCTCTAAAAAAGCAGATCCTCCCACACAAATTCAATCCTCAAATGTTTCAACAGAAAAATTCGTTGCCAAGAATGTTGACAAGAAAGAAATTCCCCAACTTATTATTTCAAAGGTAACCAAAGATATTTTAAAATTTTACTGAAAGAAGATTTAAACATGATATATTTTTAAGAATGATAAAATGAATATTGGAGTTATGGGCTTAACAGGAGCTGGAAAATCTTATCTTATTTCAGCATTAACAAATATTCCGTTTAAAGAATACGGTAGGAAAAGATACAGTATCATTGATGCTTTTAATAAACCCGTATTAAAATTTCCATAATTACCATTTTATCTTCAAGTGTGGAATTTGTTTGAAAAATTAAATACAATTTTTAGGAAATAAAAAGTCTATGAAATTTGGTCGAAATTGTGTCTTTTTTGAGATTGATCATCCAAATTATGGTTTTGTTTCTAATCAACCAGAAGCAATAAAAAGAAAATGTCAAGAATATTTTGAGTAGGCAATTTTGTTTCAATATCGTTTTATTTGAAGATCAATTTTAGTCAAATTCAAATCTACAATCTTACATGTTTACTAAATGTTGTAAATGGTGATTTACGTGAAGAAGATATTTTTGCAACACAATTAGCTTTACAAGCTGGAATTAAAGTTGTCATTATTCGATCAAAATCTGATGAATGGCTTGATGGAAGTTATCCCAGGGATATTACTCCAAAAAATAAAGAAATATTTGCAGAAAAAGGTAATATTACAATTTGTGTAAACGATGATACGGTAATCAATTTTTGCTTTTTCAGATAAAAGATATATCCGTTCAATTGCTGAAAAGATTGATGAAGCAGTTGCTGCGTGTCCAATTTTTAATATTAGCGCATTATCAATTTCCAAAAGTTCAACAAAAACTAAACGAGCAGCAGCAATGGAAAAATATTTAATTGATGAATTAGCTTTAATTGAATATTTAGAAAACTTTGGGATTAATTTTGATTCATTGAAAAACAATGTTTTGGAAGCTACTAGCAAGACTCAAAGCGGTAATTCAGAAAAAACTTTGTTGAATTTGTCAAACCCAGCGAAAAGGATCATAGATCAAACAAAGAATGAAAAGGTACGTTTAAAGCTGTGTATTTAAAAGATATTCAAAATTTAAAACTTGTAGGTTGATATTTTATTTGTTGGCAGAATTGGAGGAGGAAAATCAGCGATTATTGATGCCTTACGAGGCATAAGAGAAAGTGATGAAAATTCTGCAACGAAATTTAAGAGTACAATGTTTTTATTCTGATTTTCATTTTTATAAAACCTTAAATTTGCAGCCTGTATGATTCAAAATTTACATGTAACAGAATTTAGTTATCAAGAACCAACTTCCATTTCACAAATAATTGAACAATTACATGAATACAATTTGCATCAACTGAAACAAGTATATTTAGTAATCGGTGATGCCATCGGGGAAATGGATGTTAAATTTGTCAAATTTGCTGTGGATGAAAAACTTCCACTTTCAATTTTATTAACCAAAACTGATTCACATATTGATAATGCAACAGAACGTCATGGATTTCAACAAAATGAAAAAGAAAAATATTACAATCACAGTAAGAAAATTTTTATATACCGTATACTCAAAGATTTTATTTAAATTTAAGGAAAGAACTCAACTCAACATGAAATTGCAAAACTCGTACATGCCCAAATTGATATGTTTATTATTTCATCACATGTCATTAGAAATTTGGTGGCAAAGAAGGATAAATTTTTACAGTATGCTTGTGATGACAATGAATTTTTAACTAATTGGTCAAAAATTAATTAATGCTTTTATACTTCTCTGTCAATCTTCTATGATAAAATTATTGGATTAAAAAAGATGTGCTTTTCTGTTTCAGTTTTATAGTTTTGATCAAATTGTGTTTTTTAAAATTTTTATGCTTTTTAACTTGCAAACACATTGTTTTTATGTACTCTTTCTGAATACATTTTTAATGTTAATAAAAATAAAGTAATATTTCTATGTTATCATTAGTGAAAGGTTCAAAATGCCTGATCTTTTATCTAATACATGCTTGATGAAACTTTTAAAATTTTATCATTCCAGGTTAACGATAACTTCATTAATAAAAATGGACGATCGTTTAGGTAAGAAGAACGTTTACAGCTTTTGGATGATGTAATTAATTTTTGTTTTTAGTGGAATTTGTTAAAATTCTAAATGATACTCACAATGGAAATATACATTGTAAGTTCTTTATTCCTTTCCATGTTTAATGTTATCGATTTTTGGAGGATAGAAAATTTTTGAAAGTTGTTTCATTTTGATCTTTAATTAATTCTATTTTTTAGATGGGATCATGTGTGATAATTGTGACAAAATGATTGTTGGAATGAGATATAAATGTATTTATTGTGATGACTATGATTTATGTGAAAGATGTGAAAAAGAAAGAATTCATTCAACTCATCCGATGATGAGATTAGTAACTGAGGCAACACCGGTAAATTTTTACAGTAATATTTTCAAAATCAAAAGAAGTACATTGTTCCTTTTTAGTCGACTCTTCCTGAATCTCCACAATCAAATATTGAATTAGCAGAAAAATGTGAAGAAAATGTTACAAAATTATTGGAGAAAGAAGAAGAACATCAAAATGCAATGCATAAATTGTTAGAATCTGTAAGATTTAAATATTAAAAAGATTTTGAAATAATTTTGTCATTTTTTAGCATCAAAAGAAGATTGATAGATTAAATAGACAGCATAATTCAGAAATTGAAGTTCTTCAAAGTCGAATTGATTCATTGCAAAAAGATATTGAAATGTATCGTCAACAACATAATTTAATTATGGAAAATATTTTATTACCACAAAAATTATTTTTATCTTATTTGAAAGAAAAACCTCTGCAAGGAATTAGTTCAAGAAAGGTAAAACTTGCATTATTGGTTTTTAAAGAACTAATTATTAAATATATTTAATTTTAGAGTCTTGATAGAGCAATTGAAAGTGCACGTTCTTTACATGGAATTGATGTTGTAAGATGTTGATTTTTAGCACTATTCAAAGCTAATGTGAATTTCTTTTTTAGGCAAATTATTATAATTACGGATTTGCTGGACATACAAAAACTGGAAAATCATCAATTATCAATTCAATTCGAGGCCTTCGTCCCTCTGATGATGGAGCTGCTGAAGTGGATTTCACAGAATGCACCCAAGAAGTTACATGTTATCCTGCAACACATTCAAAAATGAAGCGTGCAAGATTTTATGATATTCCAGGATGTGGTACAATTTCCCATCAAACTGAATCATATTATTTGTAAGATTTTTTAAAAACTTAGTTTTATAACTGTAGTATTAAAATTACAGGGATCAAGGTTTATGTGCATTTGATTGTTTGGTGATAATGATTGACAAAACAATTGGAGAAGATGAAGTTTCCCTTGCACGGGCTGCACAACATTACGGACAAGGAGTTGTATTTGTTCGATCCAAATGTGATATTGATTTAGATTCTGTTAAAACTGAATATGAAGAAGAGGAAATTGGACCTGCTGAAATGTCCAGCTATCTCAATAAAGGTAGAAAAATAGGATTTAAATAACGAAGATTACTGTATTTGCTCTTTTTAGTTCGAAATGCAATTTCCAATGAAATCAAAACCAAATGTCCTGATCTTGATAGAATTCCTTGCTATTTCATTTCAGCTCCAACCCTTCGAGAATATGTTTTGGGAAGAAAGCAAACTTATGTCTTTCAAGAAAATCTTTTTATTGAATATTTAATTTTGAAATCAAAACATAGCCGAAACATTGTTGTTTAAAGTTGTTTTTGAATGCCATGTACATTTTTTTGTTTTATAAAATGAAATTGTGAAATGCGATAAAGTTTTTTAGAAAATTTAATTCAAAAGCAAGAAGAAGGATTAAAATTTTATTTTCACAATCAATAAATTTTAATCGAAATTTAATTATGAATTTTTGCCGCATTCTTTAATTTTGTTTCGATTGTCTTCAGTTTGACAATTTAAATATTTTTCATCAGCTGCTAATGGTTTTGTTCCGTCACAAATATCAAGACAATAATCAAAGTCATGCCCGACTCCAGCTTCCTTGCAACATTCACGATTATCTTTTCCTTTTTGGACGCATTGAATTAATGTTGCTTGCATTTCATTGGTTGTACATTCGTCATCAAAAATTCTTGGATTCTAAAAATCGAATACTTTAGTTCAACATTTATTAAGCAAGTATTTCAATTTTCAACCCAGCTTACATAACGAAATAGCTTTGAAACTCTTGCTGCTGTATCATAAGTACAGTACTTCAAGCATGCATCTGGCACACTTTTGTCTTTGCAGCAAGCTACAAAATCTTCATTCGGATCCCCAAAAACTGCCATAAAAATAGTGGCAACAAAAATGTACTTGAACATTGTTGGATAAGCTTTCCTGAAAAAATACGTTTTTTATTTTAGATCACAAAAACATACTTTGAATGACAAAGTTTATTTTGGATAGTCTCTTAAAAGCATTTAAGGAATCAAAAATTTTTGATGATCATGCTTTTGAGGCATTTACGATTTATATTTATATTCTTTCAAAGTAGTGTGACAAATACAAAATTGCGATGAAGCAAAAAAGATAGACATCTTTAAAAGCATTTTAATGGATTGATATTTGATCAGTTACAAAAATGAATAGAATTCAATACCATTTTAAATAATTTTAAAAGCTCAACCTAGAAGCATTTTCTGAAACAATTTTGTTTTTTTACAATATCTTTTTAAAAAATAGCTTGTAACAAAAAAGCGTGACAGTAAAATTCTCAAATAATTAAGCACGAAAATACAGTATTTCAAATGCAATGTATATGATTCTTCATTTATTGAAATGTCGCATTTAAATGTATTTCACAAATGTGTTCACAAAACTTTCAACAAAAATTATGTTATTTGTGTATTCAATATCATGAAAAAATGATTATTTCCTATGTAATTTTTAAATATGATATTTGAATTTTTGGGTATCAAATTTGATCAACCAGTCGTTGTTAAATCAAAAGAAAACTTGGCAATTCTATGTCACTGAATATTATTTTTAATAACATCAAAAATCAAATTTTTATAAAGCTAAAAACATTTGTTCTTTGTTCTCATGCTTTCAATTAATTTGTTTATCTTATTTTAAAAAACTTTAGGCATTTGTTTGTGATATTTTTTGCTGTGTAAAAAGGAGTTAACTTTTTAAAACAACTGTTTTTAATCTTTTTCTTCAAAAAAGAGAGAGATATCATTTCCGTTTAAAATGAATCACTTTTTAATTAATGATTCATTTGTTTCTCTTTATTTTTATTTTTGCCAAAACAACTTTTTCTCTCTCTCAAATTCTTTTTATTTATTTTTATTTTTCAAGTATAAAAAGGTTGAAACAATTTTTTTCTTTTTTCGTCACGGTTTTCGTTATCTTTGATTTTTATCTTTCTACTAAAAAGACATTTTTTGATTTTGATATATGTGTTTGTATTAATAATAATTAAAAGTATATGTCTCATATATAATATGTGGGATCATAAATATATTGAAGACGTTGTAGAAGAAGTGTTACACGTTTGTTGTTGTTGAAGGAAAGGAAAAAGGTCATCTTTTCTAAAATCAAAAACGATGTGAAACAAGAAAGACAAAAAAAACTTGTTTTTCTCAATGTCAAAGATTGCGCAAAGACTGATTCTTTTTGTCTTTTTTCTTTTCTTTTCATCATTTGAATGTCTGCATATTTTTGCTGATGTTTTTGTTCAAAATTTAGGGAGACTTTTTTTCTTTGGTTAGATCAGCTTTGGTAATATTCAAATTTTTGGATTTTGGCCTACAAGGATTTAACTTTCCAATTGTTCCTATAAAAGCTTAGTATATTATTGTAAGCACAGTAATATTTTTATTTGTAAGAAAATTACTGCACAACAATTGGCAGCAGAAGTTGCATTTTTAAGTTTTCTCTAAATGTGACGCTTTAAAATTAAATATGTCTTTTTTTACGTGCCTCGTGTATTTAACAAAAATTTTACCTTTAATTTTTTAAACATGATCATTTTCTTACAGAAAAATGCAAAAAATTTCTTTGTTCCTTTTTGCTGCCGTTCTTGGTTATGCTATTGCACTTCCAACATTTGGAACTTTGCAATCTGCAGGAGTTACAGGAAGACTTCTCTGTCAAGGAAAACCATATTTTAATGCAAAGGTTAAACTTTATGATATTGATAGTAAGTTATTTTTGCTATATTTATTTGTTATTATCTTGATTAATGGATATCATTTATTTAAGCCCTTGATGTTGATGATTTAATGGCCGAAGGTCGTTCAGATAAAAATGGCGAATTCCGACTTGTCGGAAATGAAACTGAATTCACAACAATTGACCCCAAATTGAATGTAAGCATTTAAAATTTGCATAAACATCTGATTAATCTAGTTCATTTTTTCAGATTTACCACAATTGTGAAGTGAGTTATTTTTGAATGATTTTTAAGCGTCTTAAAATGCCATGGCACTTTTAAGTGTTTACATTCCTTTTAATGCCATCACTTATCCTTACTTTTTATTTAATCACTATCACATTTTTTTATCGCTTTTTAAGTGTTTTCCACTTCTGTTTTGTTCTCTTTAATAGCCTTATGATGTAGGTGTAGTAATATTTTTAGTTGTACTTTTTAATACTTAAAGTGGCACTTGAGAAAAAAAATGTTACGGTAATTTTTGTAGTTGGCTACAATAACACTTTTTTATTTTTGAAGAAAGTACTTCCGAGAAATTGCTGTCATGGATTTTATACTTCGAGGATAAAGATGAGCTATTTGGGATTTATGAAATCCTTTTTTCTGCAAAATTGATGGTTTAAAATAGTACGAAAATGCCTTTTGGAAAAGATCTTTGCGCAAGGGGTTTTTTTTGAAATTTTTTGTATGTTTCAAAATCTGTTGATTATCCACCTTCAATTCAATTCAAAAGATTTGTCATTTTTGTTTTCGTTTTGCATTCTTTTAAGTCTCTTTTTTTGCTACTCCAAAAACTGCAATTCTGTAGCCTGACAAATAAAAAAAATTTAAAACGCTTTCAGATAAAAAAACTATAAATTGATGTTGAAGAAAATGGTGGGAGAGAAAATGTACAATTTTAAAATCGCTTAAAATAATAAAATCAAGAATTTAAAGACGTCAATCAAGGATTTAAACAATGGCATTTAGCCTATTTTCTCCCCCCATACTTTTTTGTTAAAAGCAATTTAAATCATGCTTATTTTAAATAACTCTTTCTATCTTTTATGGCATTTATCCTCATGTCATCTTTTTCATAATCCTCTTCTATCTATTATTATTATTTCTGAAACTACATTTCTTTTTTTTTATTGTTTTGGATTTATTAAATCCCATTCTTTATTTTCAGGATGAAGCAGTTGAATGCCTTCGAAAAATTGAAATTAAAATTCCAAAGGATTTCGTTGCAGAAGGACCAAACCCTGGCAAAATCTTCGATGCTGGAATTTTGAATCTTTCCGGAAAATTCCCTGGTGAATCTCGTGATTGCATTAATTAACAAAAATTTGCATAATTTCAAAATTCTTTTTTTAAAGTTTTTTATTTCATCACAAGTTTTTTTAATTCTTTTAAATTTTTTAACACAAAAAAATACAAATCTCAGAAAAAAATTACAGTTTTAAACATATTTGAAAAAAATATTATTGGTTTTTGTATTGCAAAAATAAATGAAAAATGTTTGAATAAATTTTTTATAATAAAAAATAGAAAAAACAGGAGATAAAATAAAGCCAACACAAATTTGTATAAAAATAATATAGCAAATTAGAAATGTTAAAAAATGTACAAAAATAATCTATGGAAAATAATTGAAGATTTTGTTTGCGTATACTGTAGCTATATTTGCTTTTTTGTCCCACAACAATCTTGGAATTTCAATGAACGATTTTCAACAACAGGCTACAGTATACTCAAACTTGAAAAAAAGAATTCGAAAAAAGACATCTTTGCTTAAATTTTATTTGAATAATACAATTTTTAAGTTTAAAAAGTAAGAAAAAGAAAGCTTTTGTTTGTATTACAGTATATAAAATGGATTAAATTTTTCGACAACAGAAAAGAAAAAAGAGAGATCATTATTCCAGAGTTTTACAATGAAATTAAAAAAGGACTATCAAAAACAATGAAAAATAGAAAGTAAATATATTTGGAAGCAGTAGCTTTTTTAGAACACAAATAATATTATTAATTCCTTGCACGAAAATTATTCAAATTTTATTGATTGAAATGCAAAAGGATTTCTTCTAGCGGATATATGAAATCCATGTATGGATTAATGTTGTTGAGATGTCAGAAGCATTGCAGAAAGTGGTGAAACACCTGCTGCCAGAAGGGCACTAACTTCTGGACCAAAGGCATGCCCCGAGGCGGTTTTGATTGGAGATGGATCTGGGGATGCTGATGGGGAAGCCTGGGAAGATGAAGAATGCTTTCGGATTGATGCATTATCCGCGGATTCCTTCTTTCGCCATTTTGTACGTCTATTTTGGAACCAAACCTGAAATTTAAAAGATGAACTAGTAAATTATTATGCAAATTTTCATAATTGATGATTTTGATTTTAATTGTTCACCCATATGTACATACTCTGTTTTGTTATATCTCTTTATCCCTTCCAATTTTTATCAATCTTCAAAGCCTTTTTAAATCCAAATAACAAAAGATATATGCAAATTAAACCCCTCATTTTAAAAACTTAAATGACATTTTTTAAGTCCTTCAAAGAAGAAAAAAAATCATTGCCTCAAAGAAAAGTAAAATTGTGTTTTTTTATTGCCCCAGGGGCTAATATATGTTTTTTTCATCTTTTGCCTTCCTTTTTTAAAAAGATTCTTATTTGCTTTTTTATTTGTATTCATTCTACCGTAACCTATATCATCAAAAAGAGGAAAAAAATGTTGCCAATTCGCATTTACTCTTCTTTTTGATTATATTGCCTTTTTTGTTGCTGTGGTTTTGCTTTGCTTTTTTGCTTCCTTGTGTGTCCTCTGCAAAAAAAAGAAGAAGAAGATGGGAAAATTTGTAGACGATGAAATGAAAAAAAAGAAGAAGTCATTTTGGAAAGTACCATCTCATTTTTTTCCTTTGATACTTTCCTTCTTCGAAGAAAGCAACAAAAATCGCAACATTTTCCTTCTTTCTTTATTTTGCCGCCAATAAAAAAATGAGCCGATGATTGCCATGAAGAAATGAAAAGATATAAAAGAAACCTCTCTTTTTTCAATGGGAGAATGAAGAAAAAAAAGAAACTGTGTGTTTAGAAGCAATCAAAAGCAATTCAATTCAATTCAATTGAAAAAAATAGAAAGAACAAATTTTGCGACAAATCAATGTGAAAAAAAGTGATTCCATGACACTTACTTTTTTCTTCTTCTTTAAAAATTGAAAAAAGAATCATCAAAAACCAATGATATTGGCTTTCCTTGAAAGAAAAAAATATGCAATCAAAATGACGCTATATTTATTTATTTATTATTCCCTTCTTTTTTTTTGAGGCACTCTCGAATCATTTCATTCCTTTCTTCCTTTTATTAAACGACCCAAAAAAGCAAATGCTCCCCCTTCAAAATATCTACCGTAATCCTCAAGAGATTACTTAAAGCTTTATATAATTCATTTTTATTCTTCATTTAAAAACAACTAAGACTTTATTTTTTGACAAAGGATAAAGAATTTCAATTGAATTAAAGTCAATTTTTTAAAATTATGAAAAAAAGTTGCATCAATTTTTTTATTATTTGAATTTTCTTTGTCCATCTGCTTTTTTTTTCGTTTATTTAGTTTTATTTGTTGCGCTTCCGGCAGCTGGCACTTTTGGAAGCATTTTTGTGCGCCATTTTTTGATGATCTACAGTAATCGCTCCCATTAAAGGGTATTAAAGAGAGAGGGAGAGAGTAAATGAAAAATTGCAAGTTTTGGTTTTGAGTGTTACTGTCACAGAGAGTAACGTTACTATCAACTGAGAGTAATTAAAAATTGCAGCTCTTACTTTTTTTTTATCATAGTTACTGCCGAAAAATGTCAATAAAGTTATTATCAAAAGAGAGTAACAATAAATTTGCAATTTTTTATTTACTCTCTTCGAAAAGTACCTCCAGCAAAAATGCCAAAAATGTCCACTTTTTTAGGCTACAAAAGTACAGTAATTTAGTGCATTTACGATCCAAGACCAACGAACGAAGGAATAAATCTTTGTAGGTTTTAGTAAATTATTATACTTCCTTAAAAGGTTCATTTTTCTTCTATAACTAATATCACACATTTTCTTTCATTCAAACTTATGTCACTTTGATTCATCCCTTCTTTCCTTGCCGTCCCAACCCACAACAAAACAAAACAAAATATAACCACTTAAGCATCTTAAAAAGATCATCATCAGAAAAAAAGACATAATACAATCATATTTTTTTATATGAAAAACAAAAGCTTAACGTTAAAAAGTGGGAGAAAAAACAAAAGAAAGCTTTTTTTGAAAGAATAAACTCGCGCAAAAAACATGGAAACAATGAAAAGAAAAAAACTATTAATGATATTTAAAAAACAACAACACCATATTCAATGTGTCAAATGTTCCGATTATTCATCATCATCATCTGCTGCTTTCATTATTATTATTTTCCATCATCAACATCTATCTCCAACATCAGAATGCATTCAATAATGACATCGACAAATGTGACACAACAGAAACATCGAAAATCAATCGTAGAAAAAACCAATCGTTATTTTTTTACACATCCCTCAAAAATCAAAAACGCAGTTTTTTTTGCGGTCATTAATGTGGAAATTTAAAAAAGGTGTTGAAAAATAATTAATTTTCCAGTGAAAAATTAAAAAGACTAAATTTTTAAAAATATATATTTTTTGAAAAAATGCCAAAGATCAAAGAAAGAAAAATGTATCGGATTTTTTTGAGGCCGCGCAAAAAATCATTTTTTTTCTTTGTTAACCTTTTTCAATGAGGTTTTTGGAAAAGTTCTTTTTGAAAGAATTGGTTTTTTTGAAGAAAGAGGATTTATTTAATTAAGTGACACCTGGCTGGCTGGAAGCAGTTTGGTGGGAAAGTTCAAAACAATTTGTCGGGTTTCCATTTTAGGCTTCAAATGATTGAGAAGTTACGGTAATGAAATTTTTGTTCAAAGAAAAAAGCCGAAAAGTGACACTCAAAAATGAGTGAGTCAATTATGCAAATTTTAATTAAATTTTGTACAGTAGCTCAAAATTTAAGGAAAGAGTTCAATTCAAAAATATACTCAAAATCAATTTTAAAGAAAAAGTTATGCAAATTAATTATCATTAATCTTTATATATTTTTAGTTTAAATGTTCCTCATTAAAATTTTAAGAGATAACCTTCAAATGTAACAAATTTTTTAGCCGAAACCAGTTTTGTCCCTCTCCCATTTATTTCTGTTACCAAAATAGTATCCCCTTAATTGATACATCAAAAGAAAAATTACCTCCGCAATAAACTCTAATACTTTTAATTTTAATATCCATTTTTAGTATTTGTTTTTATTCTTTTTTCTTTTTGCCGTTCCCTTTCTTTTTCTTTTTTTTGTTCTTTTATTTGCCGATCGCTTGCTTTTTTGTTTTTGCTGGAGAGAAAAAAATCTGGCTCGTTTATTGCGTGTTTCTCAAAAAAAAATGAAATGGAAGAAAAGAAAAGCAACGGTAAATAGCAGCCTTTACTTTTGCATGCCTTATTTTTGAGCAGCAAAAATGTCCAAAAATGAGAATGTGCCTTCGCGCAAAATGTTCAACCTAGTGATTTATATGCAAATTTATTAATCTTTTAAAAACAAAAGAAAGTAGCCATTTATATTTTAATATTTATATCTTTTCAATATATGTGTATTTTATATATTGAATTTACATAAATAATAACATACATTTGAAATATTCAACTTTTTTCTTTAATAATAGAATATAGTATAGCCTTGAAAATTATGATTATTATTCAATTTGCTTTCCTTCTTTCTTTCGTTTTTAAAAAACTCAAACAACAGACAAATGATTTCTCTTCTCTTTTTTTTCTTTCCCTCAAAAGATGCGCAAACATGGGATCTACTACTTGCACGCAATATCGGCAATTTTTTTTGGGTGATATATGCAAATTTGAAAAACATATATAAATAAAAATTATGATATTTGTTCATACATATTAAGATGGATATCCAAAATTTATATATGAATATGAAATATGAAATACATTAAACTAAACTATGTCATGTCTCTCTCATAATCGGTTTTTGTAATAAATAAAAACTACTTTTTTTGTATGTTTTTATTTTATTTGAATTAATTGAAAAACAGATGTCCTCTGAAGGAAGAAAAGCAGGAGAGCACCTTCTTCAATTTTTTGCCTTTTTTCGTGGTTGAAAAAACTTAACTTGGAAAAAAAAGAAAAACCGGCTGGTTTATATTATTTTTTATGCCGAAAAAAGAAAGAAGAAGAAGTGATTATTGGTTTCCCTTCCATCTTTTTATCGCCTAGTTCTTTATCCATCTTTTGATGAAGGAGTTTTATGAAGCTTATAAAGTAGCTGACGATGATGATGAAAATGAAGAATGCAAAAATGCAGATAATTCACTCTTCTTCTTCTTTTTTGTTACTCAAGAATGGCACATTTTTTATATTTTTGTTGCCGCTTTTGATTTTTTTTATATAAGTGCAAATTGTTGAAGCAATGAAGTGAGAAAAGAAAGAAGAAAGAAAAGAAATTAAAGGCAACAGTTTTTGAAAAGAAGAAGAAAGCGAAGAAATGAGGGAGGAGGACATCTGCGCCGATGAAGCTTAAACCAATGGCAAAAAAAGAAAGAAGAAAGAAAATGCAATGAATTGAGCAACAACAAAAAAGGACAATAAAAAAATCCACTAATAAGATAATCTTTGTTCCATATATAAAAATGTCCCCGACTAATTGACTCATCTTTTTTATAAATAATATTATGCAAATTTTAAAACAAACCTTGACTTGTGATTCACTCATACTCAATTCTTTTGCCAATTGAGCTCGATCTGAGCCAGCCAAATATTTTGTTTGTTCAAATTTCTTTTCAAGCATAAAAATCTGAAAAAAAAAGCAAAATTCAATTACATACCCTCAGGGCACAAAAAGCAAGATGTAATATTTAAGCTTTCTAAAAATCAATGTACTTACTTGATGACCAGTAAAAGTTGGCCTAGATTGTTTTTTCTGTAAAATTAATGAATTTGGGGATAATTGTAATCCATGATGATGATGTGGATGTTGAGGATGATGTTGATGGGATCCTGTTGAACTTAAATTCAAGGGTGGCACAGATGAATTAATATTGTTATTATTGTTGTTTGAAGTTGGGGATATTGGAAGTCCAGCTGAAGAGAATTGTGAAAAAAGTTGCATAGGATTTGATAATCTTGGAGTTTGTGTTGCAGGTGGGGATAAATCTGTGCTCATTCTAGTTCCTAAAAATCATTACGGTAATTGGAGTTCTGAGGGGGAACAAAAACATAGGTCAAAACAAAGGTAGAAAAGGAGGGAAAACGTTGTGTGAAAAAAAGATACAATGATTCATTGTTAACCTATTTAGAAACTTTCAACAACTTGTTTTTATTGTCTATTTAATTACGGTATCAACTAAAACTTAACTTAAATCTAAGCCTAGTAATTTCCAAAAATTTGCATATTCCATGTTTAATTCCATAAATACATGACTAACATTTATACCTATCAAATAAATAGTTTCTAATCCACAGATACGTTTTTAAAGTGCATTAAAATTGTCAAAAAGCAGCTTTTATCTTTTCCAAATGGAATTTCTACTTTTCCAGTAAATCAAAAAATAGATAAACACTTTTAGGGTAAGCTTCTTATATCCCTCGTTTATCACTAAATCAAATAATCATTTAATCTACATCTTTGTTACCCCTGCTACCAAATAATCCATTTAATACCCCCTCGAAAAAGTGATTCTTTACTCCAAAAAAGAAAGTTCTGAATCACCATGTTTTTTTATTAAAAGTTTCTTTTCACAAACTTATTCTTCTTCGTCTTCTTCAAATTCTCATGAATCAATACCAATGAAATAGAGAATTCCACCTTCAACAATGAATAAAAAAGGAAGGAAGAAATGTGACAAAACAGTCACAATCGGAAACTTGCGCAATTCTTTCATTTTTTCAAAAGCAAAGAATTTTATTTTAATCAAATAGGGTCTGTTTTTTGATGATTTTTGTAAATAAACGAAAAAAAGAAATGAATAGTTTCAGTTTCAAACTTTCTTTACGTTTTTTTGAATATTCATGATGTATCGAAAATCTCAAAAAAATGAGGGGGAGAGATTTAAAGAGGGTGAAGAAGGTGAAGAAAAAGAAGAAGGAGGAATACAAAAGTTTGTATTTTCCTCTTTTTTAGAATTCTAATTTGTAATGTTTAAAAATGAAAATTGTTGCAGACAGACACACATACCTTGTTGTTGTTGTTGTTCTGAGATCATTCGATTAAGAGGATTTGAAAGAGCTGCGGCAGCAGCAAATTGAGGACTAAATTGTGAAAAAATGCATGAAAGATACATTTGCTAAAAAATTAATAATTATTATTAAAATATTTTTATTACTGTAGTTAAAAAGTACAAAAATTAAGGGGGATTGGAATTTTGGAATTTGTATAAAAAATTTGCATAAAATTTTAATCCCTCAAAATCCTAAAGCATACTTGAAGATGTTGAGCTTGTTGAAAGTCATTTGGAGTTGTCGGATTTGAAGCTGCAAATGCCGCGGCAGCAGCCATTGCCATTGGATCACCTCCAAAAGATTGTGCTTGTTGTTGTTGCTGCTGTTGTTGATGTTGTGCCATGGATTGCATCAAAAGTGCCATTGCTGGGAATTGTGAAGGATCTGAAGGCATTGTTGAATCCAAACTATTATTGTTATTATTCAAATTTAAATGTTTTGGAGAAGTTGAACGAGATTTATTTATCTCATCTTTTGTTGGAGAAGGTGTTCTTGAATGAGAATCTTCTCGTACAGTATCAGAAGTTGAAGACCATCCACCAACTGATGATGAACCACCACCACCACCGCCTTCAGATGAAGCTGCGGCGGCTGCTGCAGCAGCGGCAGCAGCTTTTTGTTCACATAATAATGATGAAATTGAATAGGATGGCCTTTCACCAACTTGCTTTCCAGCAAGCCCTGCGGCCATGACTGCTGCAGCTACCGTATCATTCTCTTCATTTGATAAAACTGAAGAGGATGAAGGAGATTCCGTTGAAAAATGGGGCCTTTTCGGACTCGGAGGTCTTGGAGAGAAACTCTCTTGCTTAACTTGGGCAACCATCGAGCTCATCAATACCAATAACAATAATAATATCAAAGAAAAATTTGAATAAATATTATTTCAAAGAGCTAAAAAGAGATTTAATGAGATTAAATAATAAAAAGTAAGGCTTTGAAACCCTTTAATCGTCAGAAAAAAATAAAAAAGCGGAAAATGGCACGTGTAACAAAAAACATAATAACAAAAATAATAATAAAAAAACACGACAAACATTTTTTTAAATTTTAAAATTTAAAAAAAAGCCTTTAAAAAATAAACACCACGAATAAATAAAAGGTCAGAAATTAAAAATCCAAAAAAGGGGATATGTGAAAGCCTATAAATGTTTTTTGAATAAAGAAATAATTTTATAAAAAAAGCAGCAATAATCATTTTAATAAACTTTGATCTAATTTTTTTAGCTATTATTTATTATTATTATTAGTGAGACTTGTTTTTAAAAAAAGATATTTGGGATTAAAACACAAAAAATATGGTAGTTGGGATTCGGATTCTGAAGTCGATGACGGTGACTCAACTAAGGATTCTGAAGTCGACTAAAATAGATCCATCCATCTAGGTAGAGATAGGATAATAACATCCAAATCAAATGATAAAAGGGGAATGCCGCTTTTGTGATCCAACGCCGGTTTCCGGGGAAGTAACTCCGCCTCCGGCATCGAACTAGAAATCACTAAAAAATCAAAAAGTACACTGAACGAAAATAAAAGTTCAACAAAAACAACCGTAAAAGCACACATGAAATTTTCTAAAAATAGAGAGAAAGAACAAAACAAAGAAAAAACAGAAGAACGATGATGAAGAACATTTTTCATTTCATTGCTTCTTCAAAAAAAAATAAGAAAAGCATTGATGTCGCAAAAACCAAACAAATTAGGCAGTTTTACTTTTCCTTCCCTTTCCTTTTTTTCAATCTATTCTTCTTCGTTTTTTTCAATTCAAAATTTTAAAATGAAAAAATGGGCGGAGTTTTGGGAGAAGATTTTTTTCTTTTAAATTTAAAAAAATAAGTTTTTTATTATTGCTATCATTGGTCAAGCTTTAAAAAAATGAGAAGGCTTTCTAGAAGGTGTTGTTTGGTCATAAAAAAAGTTATTAAATATTTTTTTTATTAAATATAATTTTTAAGTACCTCCAATTATTATTACTTTCTTTCTTTCAAAGCTTTAAATATCAGAAAAAAGGAAAGTAATATTATTATTATTACTTCGAAAAAAAGTAAATAATTTGTGTGTGTATTTAATAACTTTTAAAATGGGTCTCATTAAATGTTAAAAAAAGTAATTTTTAATGACTATTAATTTGATTTCCTGTTTTCTATATTACTTCTTTTACTTAAAGCTTTAAAGGAAAAGGAAAGAAAAAGTAGTAGTAATAATAATAACTGCTGACTAAAATAAAGTTTTTTCTTCTTTACTACTTTTTCTTAAATGTGGTAAAATATATTTTTGTAGCTTTTAAGATTTCTTCTCTCTTTAACTTTTTAAGCCCCATTTGTTGTTAAAAGTGGAATAAAAACATGTGTGAGAAGGAGAAGAAAAAGAAGTTATTCGTAAGCAATGAATAATAATAATAATATTTTTTACGTGATAAAAACACAGGGATTACAGTAATACTTTTTTGTAAAAGGTTATTTCTAAAAGGTAGTAAAAAAGGATTTTTTGGAGTTACAAAGTTTGAAAATTTTGCATAATAGCTACAAGGTGTTTCATTTGGATCTACCAAGCTAATAAAACATCTTGTAGCTAATACACTTCATAGTTTCAAATTTTATGAGACATTATGCAAATTTTTGTCGATTTCGCAATTCTTGTAGCCAATTTTACCAAAACTGACATTAAACAAGAATTAATTAAATTAAATCAAATATAATTCCTAATACTTTTATTTTTCTTTTTCATCAATGCATTGATGAATATGTGTCTAGAAAAATATTGTATTGTTACCTTCTAAACCGTAAAATTCACATTTATTTTGGTCACCTTGAATGAGACTGCAAAAAAATGCAAATGTAAAATATCAAAAATATTAACTTTTATTACATTAATCCCTTTCCATTCCATGATCTATTATAAGAAATCTCACCCTTTATCCTCCCCTCCAATACTTATATTAATAAAAACAAATGAATGTTTTTTTCATGCCCTTTAATCAGCTTAAAGATGTTTAATTTTCAAGAAAAATATTAAACAAAAACATTCCATTCAAGACATCAAAGGTTTTAATTTATTTTACCGTATACAAATTCTGTAATGTTAAAAAAGTAAGCCTGAAATTACTGTAAAGAAGTAACTAATTCTAACATCCACAGTCGCTCAACTTCGGGATTACGGTAGAAATAAAACATATTTCAAAAACAATATTTTAAAAATAGTAATAAAATAAAGCTGCAAAAATTTACTCACATTTTTGTAGCAAAAATTTTATGTTGTGAAAAAATGTATTAAAACGTCAAAGATTCGTCAAAAACATAACACTTACTTCTTTTTCCAAGGTATAATTACATTTTACTCTTCTTTTAAACATCTCATTTTATTTTTATTTATTTATATTTGTAAAATTATTTATATTTTGTAAAAAAGCTACGTTTTCGCACCAACAAAAACAGTAATATTTTTGTGTATTTTAAGATTTTATGAAAAGTGATTTATTTGAATGTCAATTAATCAAAAATAAAGGAAAAAATGAAAGTTCCTATATTGAAAGTAATAATCAAAGAGATTTCTCTTTGAATGAGGGTAATGAAAAGGCACATAAATTCAAGCTCAAATGGCATTTTTGCAGAAAGAAGTGGTAAAATTTATGAGATTTTATAAATATATATATTTCATGTTTAAGGATGTTGTTGTTTTTGGGATAAAAATGAAATGAGAGCCTTGTTAATTGAAAATTTGTTTAAAAAATGAGATATCATGTATCTCATGTTTATGGATAAAATAAAGATATATTTTTTCATGTTTATCGACGAAATTAAAGCATAGTTTTAATTTAATTTTTAAAAAACAGCAAAGCTAATGACCTACTTTTTATCATAAAAGTTTTATGGCAAATATTATTACATATTTTTTTAGGGCAATGAAAATTGGAATCAATTTTCAAAAACAACTTTTTTAAAACTTTTTGCGAAAAAAGCTATATTTTTAACTTTTAATAAAACACATTTACAAATGTGGCATTTATAAAAAACTTTATTGAAAAACTATTTTCTAAAGCAATGAATGAAAAAAGTGTGAAAAAATAAATCAACACTTTAGAAAAAGTGCATTAAACCTGTCAAAAATGACGTAGAACAAATGTTGCGCGCGAACTATATTTTGAAATACCATAAAAATATTTGATTTTCAGGGCATATGATTTCTTTCTTTGAACAATTAACACATCACATTTACAAAAACAACAAAAAAGATGTGTGGAAACAAAAAAGTTGTTGTTGATGCAAAAGAAGTTGTTAAAATTAAAAAATATAAATTTAGTGAAAGTAATAAAAATAAAATAAAAATTTGATGAAAAAGCTGCTTTCGTGGGATTCTGTCATTTGCACTTTTTTTAATAATAATTATTTTTAAAACATACATAAAAAAGATTGGAAAAGAGCCTATATTGAATAATAACAGCGATAAATTGCAATTAAAAAACTTTCTTCTTTTTCAATTTTCATTTTCTAAAAATATTATTATGGCTAATTTTGTAAAAAAAATAAAAGAACGAGTGACAGTAGGAAATTTAAAAAAAAGAAGAAAGAAATGATGACGAATTTTGTTAAAATAAATGTTTTGAAATATCTTTTACAGTAATAAAAAATATTTCTTAATTGAAATGGAAATTGACCCGGATATTGGAGTAGTCAGGATCATCAAAAATTACAAAAACCTAGAACAAACCATAAAAAATGCCATCAAAAAACCCAACAATGCCAAACACAATGCTTCGACTGTGGTTTCTTTTTTTCTGAGGATCAAAAAACTAAAATCTTAAAAAAACTAAGTCCACCTTCTTTTTTTCTCTTTCCTCCCCCAACTGAATCCATCAAAATCCAAAGAAGGAAGGAGGATAAGATTAAAATTAAATAATAATATTTACAAAGCTATTATATCTTTAATATCCCTCCTCTCCTATATAGGTCCCTATTACATGATTTTGTGGTTTTCTTGCAAAAAACCAAATCATTTCAAGATAATGAAAAATGCAAAAGGTTCCACCCTCAATATTTTTTTTGATTAAATGTAAGTGGAATTGAATACAATTTTCAATCATTCTATATTTTTTATATTCTATTTTATTGTGTGTGTTTTTAATTAAGATTTTTCTGCATTAAAAAACTATTATTATCCATCGCCATAAATAGGGAGGAATTTGTTGTAAGTTGTGCCCGCAAAAATGTAGAAGGAGGAGACAAAAGTATAAGAAAAACAGTTATTTTAAAAATCATCATCATCTCATGACTTTTGAAACAACGAAAAAAGTCTTCAAAACTAAAAAAATTATAAAAATAGAAGGAGGACATTAAGTTAATTGAAACAGCAACATGGAATTTTTAGATATATTAAAATTCTTTGAGGAAAAATGTCATAGAGACCAAAAATAATTTGTTTTTAGAGATGATTATTTTAGTACAAAAAACATTCCAGACCTGTTCTTTCTTTTACTTGCCAAAGGGGTCTTCAATCTGGTATGTCTCATGTATAGATAAATGGTAAGAAATGGAAAAATGAACACAGAAAAAAGGTGAACAACAAAGGATTTATTTTTGTAGCATAAACTCATGGAATAAGAACACATTTTAGTCGACATAAATTTGCATAAATCCGATCCTATAAAGAATATGGCATAGATTTTGTAATGGAAAAAAAGAAAAACGTGAATAACTTTTAATGGAAACTGAAAATGCATAATTTTAAAAGGCCATTGTGTTACAATAATAGCCAGGTTTGATAAAGAAATTTGCATAAATCTCTCAAACAATAATTGATGGCAGTACAAAAACTAATTTGAAAGTAGTAAAAATACAAAAAGATAGCTATTTTTTGGTAGCTAAAAATGGATTGGTAATATCAAATTGTTATGCAAATTTATTTTAGACTCAAAAAAATTCATACAGTCATTATTAAAATTATTACCGTAAATTGCGATATTACTAAACAAAATCATAAACACTCAGAATCCCAAACATTTAAAAACAAATTATCTGAAAAGTTTTTATACCACCTCATAATTGCCTTTACAGTATACCACAATCGAAGAGAATAATGTTGAAATAAAAGAGAAATAAAAAAAATGATTTTGAAGCAAACAAACAACCATTCAAATGACTTTAATAAAAAAGAAGGAATCTCATCAAAAAGCACAACGCAAAAAACTCCAAACAAAAAGCTTCGAGAGAAAAAAAGATGATTCTTAAAACCCCATTATTAAATTTGAAAAATGAATCTTCACATATTTTTAACTCCACTTTTTGTATCCTCAAAAATGTAATATTTTTCTCGAGGAATTCAACCAAAGAATTTACTGTTATTTTTACCCATAAAAAGAAATGAAGAAGATTTAAAAAACGGATTTAAACTCAAATTTTTTGCTTTTCCATATCTATGACGTTAATGGCCAAGATATTTAACCATATTAAACGATATTTAAAAAAATTAAAAGGAATTTGAAAATACAAAAAATTTTTAAAAGGTAATAATAATAATATTACCACTTTTTGTATTTTTACTTGTTCTTTTCTCGACCTACTTTATAAAGATATATACGCCCCATGATTGTGATAGGCGAAATTCGACTTAATTTTCTTAAGAAAAAAGTTATTAACATGTCACTTTTTGTTGAAGAAGAGAAAGAAAAGCAGCTTTTATACCGTAACTTTTTTCAATTTTTACAACACAAAAATAACTTTGCACTAATCTTTCCTATCTACCGTAACCTTTTATAATATTTTTCACTTGCACCGAAAACAGCAGAAAAAAAGGTATATTTCAAAGATAACAAATTACGCAAAAATTGGAAGTACTCTGTTTTTTTGACTATAAAAACAACATTATTTTTAAATAAATTTTGAAGTAATAATTTTATTTATGTTTTATTATTATTAATTTTTACCACAGGTGTGTTTCTAAAATTAATTGAAGCAATTCTAAATTTAATGAAGTAATTTTTTTCAAAGGGTAATAACTTTTTTTAGCAGCAGCAACAGCAAGAAAAGTAATAACTATTTTTAAAAAATTAAATTTCCAAAGAATTAATAAGTTCTTAATAAGTACAAATTGTTTTCTTTTCTAGATTAGCAAAAGCAAAGAAGCAAATGTGTAAAAACACTTAAGGAAGTATTTTTTATTCTTTGCTGCTGCAATTATGTATTATTTTTGGAAGTTTTTTGGGGTGTATAAAAATTAATGAGAGAATAATTTTTGTATAATTTGGGCAGTTATTTTGAGAGAAGGTTAAAGACTAATAAAATTAATTAAAGTAATTAAATGCAAAAGAAATATGTGATAAGAAGATTATGCAAATTAGTGTTAATTTTTGGTTCCTATAAAATAATAAATTTTTCTGTGTTTTTCAAAGGCCAAAATTTCATTTAAAACATTCCAGATTTTGTTAAAGATTACGGTCAACTTTTTAGGTAACAAATTTTACGGATTTCAAAAATTTGCTTAAGATTGTGGTGGGAACAATTTTTGATTTTAGAAATAACAATGGTTTCAACAATTTGAAAACATCCAAGAATATCAAAATAAACCTATAAAAATTTTTAAAACGCAAAAAAGACTAAAATAATAAAAAGCAATGACACTATATTTTTTTTTATCCCAAAAAAGCAATTCGCTTCATTTAAAAAAATTATAAAATATAATTAATATATCTTTATTTCTATTTATTTAAAGACATTTTGATGATGATGAGGACATACATGAATGCCGTCCATCGACGGCATCGCTTTAATGCCAGAAACAACAGAAAAAAGACTAATATAAATGATTATAACGTTTTTATTTAACGTCGCTGCAGTTTTTTTATAATTCATTCACATTCATTTATCCTTTTTTATTTATCATGTTCACGCTGGGACCAATTAATTTGCTTTATTCACGCTTTTCATATTTAGGCACTACTTTTTTGCATTTATTTATTTCGTGTTCAATAAAAAACTAAAAAAAATATTATTATTTGATAGAAATAGAAACCAAATAAAAATGAATGTCCTTTTAATAAAATAATAATTTTAAATTGAAAATAGCTTTTTTTATTTCGATGTCAGAAAAAAAGTGTTTCCTTTTATATTTTTTTTAATTTTTGCAAAAAAAGTTAGTTTTTTAAGGTTTAGACATTTATATTTTTAAATGCTTTTTATTTAAAAATCTAAGCTTTTTTTAACAGGGAAAAAACTATTTTTGTTACAAAAATTAGAAATTAAAAAAGGGTAAGTTTTTTTAGTTGTAAAAGTTTGTAGTCCGAAATAAAATTGAAAGTGAAAACAAAACAGGTGCAAACTACAGTAATCCAAAAAAGAGCGATGATGAAATGTTGAAGCGGAACAAAATCCTTTCAAGACAGACAAAAAACGAAACATAAAACATCCCGGAAAAAGACAGAAACGAAAAAAGCAAAAATTGCTATCATTCGAAAATCGACTTAAATTTTTAGTAGCTAATTTGGCGAAAAAAATGCCAATTTTTACATCACAAGTATTTTAATAATATTAACAGATCAGTAAGAAAATTAAATACAAAAAAAACATATTTTCTTACGTCAAAGCAGCATTTACAATTGTTAATCTAATATCTCTCTCTGTGATATCTGTTTTACGTATTGTTAAAAATATTTTGGATTTTGAATATCTCTCTTAAAATCTGATCCCTTATATAATTATTGGATTCATACGTAAAAGCTTTGAAAACTCAAAATCAAACAAAAATATTTTTTTCATAGCACAAAAATATTACCGTTTCTTTTTTTCTTGAACAAACTTTTTTTATTGCTGCTAATCAAAAGAAAAAAAAGTAGCAACAAAAATATGAGACATTTTGCCGCCATCGTCGCTGTCATTCGCTTTAGCTAATAATATGAAATGGGAAAAATACACACACAAATACAAAGTTATAAAAATATACATATGTGAAATGATATATTTATATATATTTGCTAATACTAATAATAATAAAAACATAATATGTCGGGAAAAGAGAGAGAGAAACACATATTATAAAAATGAGAAAAAGCAAATGAGTGTTGCGTTTCCAAAAAAGCTTTTGCAAAAAAGTCTTTAATGAATGTCCTCCCCTGCGCAACCCGACTCCAATAGAAAGAAGAAATGACGAGAAAAAAGAAAGGAAACTAAAAAGATATCCCCCAAAAAAATTTTAAGATAGAAACTCATTTTTCTCCTGCATTAAAATAATATTAATATGCCAAAAGCGTTTTTACACTTTTCTACTTACTTCATTTTTGCAAATGACATATATTTTTAGTATGTTGACTAAAAGTAACTAAAAATGAGTGAGTAAGTAACTATGAGCCTCATATTAAAAATTATTATTATTATTTATAAATGACTTTTTTAAATGTCAACCTGTCTGACTGAGACTTTTTAAGTAAGCCGGAAAATATCATGCAAAGTCTTTTGATTAATTAAAAATATTTCACCTTTGGTTTAAGAAAATTAATATGCAAATTTTCATTTTAAAAAAATAACGACATTTTGTATTTTGTTCTTAAAAGCATAAGATACAATATATTTTTCTAAAAATCATGTTTTTGATAGCTGGAACAAAAAAATACAAAATGATTATAAATTTGCATATTTCATTAATAACTAGTATCAAGTAACCACTCTAAAAAGCCAAAGTACAATAATCCTTTTATCTGGAACAAAACAAAAATATTCGAAATAAACAACAAACAATAATGATTATTTTAATTAAAATTATCATACCGGAAATCTTAAAAACTACAATAAAAAAAGGTTATCAAAGAAAAAAGATATCTTAAAATCCGATTAGCTAATGATAATCCTGTTCCACTTTTTTAAGACTCTCCCTTTTTCTATGATTTCTATGCAAAATAGAATGAAAATCCTTTAATAAGCTCCCCCTGACTCCCGCAACAACAATTTTAAGAGAATAACAGAGGATTAGTGCCACTTTTTCTCTCTCCTACAATGACTACAATACTGTATATATATCTTACGAAATTTAATTAATTATTATTTTATTCACCTTCTTTTTAAAATTATTAAAAAAATCAAAGCAGCTCAAAAAACCATTAAATTTAAATTCAATGCAAAAATATTTTTTAAACACAAAAAAAGAAAGAACCAATTGAAGCAAAGAAAAAAGAGAAGAAAAAAGTCCCGCCCAAAAAAAAAGTTTGTTTCACTCTGTTTTTTAAAAAGAAATATAAAAAAACAATTGTCATTCTTTCTTTTTTCTCCCAATCATTTCTTTTTTAATAAAAAATTAAACAATGCTTTAAAGAAAAAAATTGATACACGTATTAGCTGCTTTTTTAAAAAATGATGAGTGAAGAAAAATGTATAATAATTTCTATAAGAGGAACGTGTTTCTCTCTCTTTGAAAAAAATTGATGACCCATGAAAATTGAATACGAAAAAACATAACTAAAGAAGAGGATTACGGTAGCGAAGAAAAAGAAGAAGACGAGCGAAGGAATGAACGCACCTTATTTCTCTCGTTCTCTGTTTTTCATTTTCTCGTGAAAAAAGAAATATAAATAAATATCCAATCATTCGAGCGTATCAATAAAAAATATATATTTTTTTATGATATTGGCTGTTGATCTAATAAGCGCAAAACTCTTTTCCTCGTTTTTAAAAGATTTTTATGTTTTTATGTTGGAATCCGAAAAAATATATAAAGTGAATTAATTAGAATAAATCGGGTGCGCAGAAAATGTTGTCGTCAAAAACGATGGCTGTCATAAATGACTTGTTAAAATTTTATGGTGAAATTTGATATGGAAAAGAAAATGAGAAAACAAGAGTGCCAAAAAAAACAAGAAAACCGCTTTTCTTCCTTATCAGAAATTTTTAGAAGTTAAAGACATCTCTTCCAAAAAAGATAAAAAGATATTTTAATTAGGAATTTGACAAATTACTTATGGAAGTATTTATTTTAAAATAAAACTTTTGGATTTTCAATTTGAACACTGCAAAAATTAAAAGCACATATAAAAAAGTTTCAAAAACTAAGTTTCACAGATTTTATGAATGGCATTCAAATTTTTTGAGGAACCAAAACAGAAGAGGGTGGTGATAAAAGATGAATGGAATTTTGTTTGTTTATTTCTTGAATGAATGAATTTCATTCAAGCAAAGAATAAATGAAACGGATATGGCTTTTCCGGTTTTGATTGTGTTCAATTTTTTTTAAAAATATTTGACTTTTAAAAAACGGAACACATCACTTTATTTGGCAATGATTGAATTCATTCAAGAAAAAGTTAAACACAAATTATGTAAGTTGTTTTTTAAATGCCAAAAAAACAAGCAAAAAAAACAACGCGCTAATGATTTCCTGGGCGGAGTCATTCTTCATTCATTTTCATTCATGTTTTTTTTCTTTGAATCAAAACAATCAAGGTCGATTATCGCCGTTCCAGATTTTTGTTGTCATCGCTTTTGTGTCACCTCTCCCCTCAAAAAAAAGTGCCATAAAAGGTAATTCGTATATTTCTTTCCTATTTTTTTCTGCCTTTTATTTCTGTATATTTGTCTTCATCGGTCAAACATAAAACAAAAACAAAAAATCATCGGAAAAAGGAAAGAAAGAAGAAGGTGTTCGGCATTTAAAAGTGCTAATCGCATTTTTATTAATTTTCCTTTTTTAAATACAATAAAAAAAGAAACTTTGTTTTCTTTTTAATATTATTTTATTGTAATTGATCATATCCTCCGACAATAATAATAACCAAAAAGAAGGGATAGATTCTTTTGTATTTTTACCTTCAAAAAAGGATAAAAAAATATACACCTTTAATTTTTGAACCTCACCTTCTTCTTTTTTGTCGGCACCGGGAAACCCTTTTCTTTTTCTTCTTTCACGCTTAAAAGATTATCCCCCTTTATTTTTCGTTACTCATAAATATATATATTTTTATGAAAGATTAAATGCAACATTTTCCTTTTTTTACTTTGAACTCACTTTTATCCCTTGCGAGGATATACACATCCCTCGATGACTATATCCATGTCTGTCTATGTACATAGAGAAGAGGTATCGTAGATTATGTTCACTACAACAATATGGATGTTAAGTGAATTGAAACCAATTGACATGCCATGATTGAATAATCTTTTTTCTTCTATTTGTCTATCCTATCCAATCCGATGCCGAAAAAAATGCCGACACAATTAATATTAATGAGGAAAATGTATTTTATTTGCTTTTCTCACTTGCTTGAATTAGTTTATATGTTTTTTTTTGTTCAATGCCGGAATAAAACAGGAGCAAAAAAAGAAATCAAAGGTGACAAAAAAATGCGCGCCTAAAAAATTTGTGAAAGCTTTTCTTTTTTCCTTGATTGGTACCGGCAAAATTTAAAAGAAAAATAATTTTTATATGTTTTTTAACGGAATATAAAAGAACAAAAATATATTCATCGGCATTAAATGACAAAAAAAAGAAATAAAAAAGAAGTATAAAAGAGTTTCAGTTTAAGAAAAGAAAAGCAAATCAAAAGAAATGAACGGGAATATATAAAAGAGAGAGAAAAAGGCAACCTGTTAAAAAATATCGAAAAAGGATTGAAAATTGTATTCAATTGAAAAAAAATGTGTTTTTTCTGTTATTCGATCAAATGAAATTTCAAGTAACAACAACAACAAAAGAAAAAAAGAAGAAAGAAAGAAAGAAATTATTTTAAAATCATTGGAAATAAATGGGATTGACACCTTTTTTTAAAAAAGAGAAACATGGAAAGAAACAGTTTCTTTTTTTTTTAAAAAACATGCAAACTCTAAATTGGCGAAAAACTGAACGTTAATGAGGAAGAGGGAAAATTAGAATAAAAAATTAAAAATGCAGTTTAAAGTAATTTTAGGCAGCTCTTTATTATTAAGAATAACATTATTATCTCTGACAATACAATAAATTTAAGACAAGTCAAGTGGCAAATCTGATTTTGAAGTCGGAAACTACAAATAAGATCGATTAAAATTACATTTTTCAAAATCGAAAATGACTAACCGGCCTAAAAAAACTGACTAACGAGACCATTATTTCATTTTCTGGGCAAATCAACAATATTAGCAAAAAGAAATTTTTGGCATAAATGGTAGTTCACAAAAAAGCCTATAGAAACAAAATGACTTTCATCATAAATAAACATTTTTTTTATTCTGCAACATTAATAGCACATTTTTGCCAGATATTTCAAAACAGTTTTTCTCAATTGCAATGACTATTTCTTTACCAAATTCAATCACAGCCAAATAAATGATGTGTTCTTGTTCATTTTTTGTTATTTCAAAAAGCCGAACACAATCAAAACCGGAAAAGCCATATCCGGATATATCCGTTTCATTTATTCTTTTCTTGAATGGAATTTTTCATTCATTCAAAAAACAAACAAACAAAATTTCATTCATCTTTTATCACCACCCTCTTCTGTTTTGGTTCCTCAAAAAATTTGAATGCCATTCTTCTTCAAATTTGTTAAACTTAAATTTTCGTAACAGTTTTTTTTTAAATTTCAACTTCCGTAACTAATTAAAAATCAAAGGACTTTTAGTCATAAACACTATCACCAACAATTTGTCTTAAAGAATAACATTTGTTTTTTGCAAAGAGCCTAAAAAATCCTACCAGAAGATTGAAGCTTCGAAAAATGGCACAATAAAATCCCGTTATTTTTCTTATATATTTTTATCCATAAAAAGTGTGAAGACAGACATTTTTATTAGACTTCAAAAAAAATAGAAGAAGAAATAAAAACTCAAATATCTCTTTTTTTATTTCTTAAAAAAGATGAAAATGCGGGAGGTTTTTTTATATATTTTTTGAATAAAAAAAGGCTTTAAATACATATATCTCCTATTTTCTATTGGCTTCAAATTGGCTTTTTGACGCAATTTTAAAAAGCTTGCCAATTTTATTCTTTTTTTCTTTTCGAAGTCAGCTTTTTTTTTTCTTGAACAATAACAACATTCGAAAACAAAAACGGGTAAAAAATGGGATTTTAAAGAGGCGTTCATAAAATTTATGCCATCTTTTTTTTGTGATGAAAATTTTGAAAGCAGCAAAAAAGCATGAAACTTACATTTTTAACTAACATGAGCTGTTAATTGTGTTATGAAATTTGAAGATGTTTTTGGCAGTTGCTTGTTGCAGCAGTTACTTAATTGAGATTAATCAAAAATAACTAAAAAATTGTGTTGTTGAATTAGTTAAAAATGAGATTAAAAATGAAAAAACAGATAATGAGATAAGTGCCATAACAAGTTTTTTCGCGAATGAATTCGTATAGAAAAAAATGAAGCACAAAAAAAGTACTACGCACTTTGGGCATTAAAAGTTAAAGATACTTAAAAAAGAATACTGTAAATTAAAAAACTATATTTTTGCACAAAATTTATGCCTTTCATGACTGAAATTCAGTCACATAAATAATTAAAAAATTTAAACAAAATAAGGATCTTTTCTATGCAATGTAGATACGGTAATTTTTATTGAGAAATGCTTAAATATTAAAGATTTCTAAATTTTAGCTAGACGCAAATTCATCCGATTCATCTTCATCAAATCATAGAAATACAGTAATAAGTTAAAAGATCTCTCCGACTTTATCCAAAAGGCATCCAATATTTTAAAAATAATCCTAAAAACTGATGACAAAAATCCTTCTTTTTATTACAAAGATTAAACTGAATAAACACGACTGTGTGTGTTAATTTAATTAAATCAAAAATTTTAAAAATCAAGAAATTAACCCAAATTTGTTCGATAACATTTGTGTTTAATGGCATTAAATTTTTATTGCTTTTTAAAGTTTAAAAACAAATATATAAAATTTTCATTGTTTTTTTTGTTTGAAATGACAAACAAGAATCATATCATATATCGTATACCGTATATTTTTTATGCATAATAATGCCTATAAAAATGAATGAGAGAAAAAAAGAAAGAAAATTAAAATTGGATTTGCTTCATTGAATTTTTCCTACAAGAAAAAAAGTTCTTCCTTTTTCAATAAAAAAATATATAAATCATATAAAGTTTTTTTTGCGCGGGCACGCGACTGACTCGAAATATCTCTGTTTTTTGCAGTCATTTTTTATGCTTTTTTTCAGGGATGTCTTTCTCCAAAAAAAGTTTTTGTTGTGTACAGTTTTTTGTCTTTGTTGAAAGCAATCAAAAAAATTAAAACAACTTCGGTGACCGTGACCGTTTTTTTCTTCTATCTTTTTCCAGTTTTTTTGCAGTTCTTCAGGCAGAAAATGAAAAAGGTAAGAAAAAAAATGTAATCGGAAGTTTGCTGGAAATTAATATAATTTTAAGGAAGGGAAGCAAATTTCATGGAAGATGAATTAATCAAATGAATGAAAATGAATGAATCAAAAAAATGCGAGGATCCTTCTTCGGAAGCAAAAATAGCAGCACATTACACAACCCATTTAATCACACAGAAAACGGGAGAAGAAAAAAATGTTTGTGTGTGTGCAGTTGGCAAAATGCAATAAATATAATTTTTTTTGTGTTTTTAAACACGCGTCTTTAATTGCAATATTTTTTTCTATAAAAATTGAATGAGGAGGAATCAACAACAATGATAAATAAGCTTTTCCGGTTCGTTAAAAAGGGGCAATAAAGGAAGAAGGAAGGAAGAAAGATGGAAAGGGAAACGGTAGCTCATCATAATTTAGGGAAGAAGAAACGATAATGAAAAAATTAATCAAAAAGTGCTTTTTAAACTACTGTAGCTTAAGGCTCTATAGAATAAGTATTTTATCAAACTCAGATGAGAATGGGTCAATTTGATTCAGTGAAATTGTATCTGAAACTTATAAATCAAAAACCGCAACTACAGTAACAAAAATAAGATTTTTTTCAAACAAAACGAAAAAATGCCACTTTCCACAAACAATGAATCCTAAATTTTAGATAAATTTGTTCCAGTGTTATTTTTAAATTAGCTTTAATAAAAAGCATTTCCCAATATTTAAAAAGGTTTCTTTTCATTCTTCATTCTTCAACAAAAACATTGCTAAAAAATGATTACCCTGGAAACAATCTAAACGCATATTTATTTTTTATTTTCACTTTTGCCTTTTCTCATTTTCATAAAAATAACAAAAAACATTGAATTTAGAGAAGCCAAAAACTAATAAATTGAAATTGTTAAAAGCTTTTTTGAAAAAAAATAAGTCTTTTAATTCAATTCAATTCCTAAAAAGTCCACTTATTGAAGTGAAAAAACATAATTTTTAGTTTTTGTGTTAAGTGTATCGAACACCTACCGTATCCCTTTGGAGAACTAATTTAAAATGCACACTTAATCGGTGATGAACCTTCAAAAGATAATAAAATTTGACAAAAAAAAGAGAAAAGAATTAATTTCTTTGCGCTAAAAATATTTTTTGTGTATACTAAATAGACCCATTCTTTAATGGAGAAAAAGTGTACTATCATTTTCTGATTTTGAAAAAAAATGTTCAAGTCTCTAATTTGCAATTAACGACCCCGCCTTTCCCTTTTCTCTCTTCTGGGTTCTCTCAATCAAACAAAAATATGTAAAGAAAGAAGGAAAAAGAAGGCGAGTCCTTAAACGATAACGACTTTTTTAACATTTTATTTTTTTCAAAATTGAACACTTTTCCTTCATTTTTCAATGACAAACAAGAAAAACATAAGACTGAAATTTTTGATTTTAATTGGCTCGAAAAAAAATGAAGAGAAAAAGAGAGAGATACTTGAGCGAAGCTTTTTTTGTCTGATTACGGTAGCCAAAGTCAAAGAAGAAGAACGAAAAAAACAAGATTAAAACAAATTTAATGAAAGAAAAAAATATTATTAAAAAGTTGGTTAAAGCGTGAAATTAAGGCTTCAATTGTTCTGTTTTTTTTGTTGCTGATGTTGAAATTAAAAGCTTAAAAAATTAAAAAATGGAAAAAAAATAATTGGCAAAAAAGCAGTTTTTAATTTTTAATAATTTAATTTTCTTTCTTCATCTCAAAAAAAATTAAGAAGAAGAAGATTATAAAAAATATAAAAAGATTGAAAATTAAAAACGATGAAGAAAGAACACAAAATGAAATGACTTAAAAAAACAAGAAGAAAAATAAATTGACAAAATATAATTCTCTCTGTGGGAGATACAATGTAATTTGAAGGTAGAATGAACAACAAAAAAATATAGAATTTATTATTTAAAGACAGAAGAAAAAAATAGCTGTCAATTTAGGTCCGACATTAACTTGTGTACAAATGTAGAAAAAAACATGGGAAAATTTGAAAACAAAAGCTATAAATCATTGACACAACAATTACGGTAATTTAAATATTGTAATTCAACAACTCTTTGAGATAAAAGATAAAATAAGAATAATAATATTTAACCTTTTATTTCTGTGATTAAATCAATTTCAATATTTGATGGAAAAAAGAAAAGTTATCTTTGACGTCAAAGTTTACTGATTCATTTTTGCAAATCATGAATCTTATGATGCTTTTTTGTGCAAACAAGTAAAAACTTAGAAATTTAGAAAGCAATTGCAATTGAAGTAATAAAAATATTTTAGGTAAGCTACAGTATTAGAAAAACAATGAAGGATTCAATAAACATAAAATAAGACAAATACACTATAGAAAAAACGGCTAATCAAATTTACTTTTAAGTGGTTACGGTATGGCAACAATATCATCATCAAGTTAAAAAAAACTAAAAAAATCCCAAAATCTTGAAACTTCGATGAAGTACGGTACATCAATCAAAAGTAGAAGAGAGTTGATTAAAAAAGTTTTTCAAATATTTTTAATTACAAATCATTTTTCCTTTAAATGAAATGAAATAAAGAGTCGACCTTCTGTTCTCTATTAATTTTTATTTTTATATTTTTTATTTCTTCGAAGAAGGAAAACCGTTTCTTCTTTTTTGTTCTTCCATCATCAACTTCAGATGATTGCTGCTGCAACAACAGCAAAAATAACAACCAAAAGAAAAAAGAGAGAAGGTGGTGTCATTGAAATATAACGACCTCCTCGCCTTTTTTTATTTTTTTTGTCTTTTAATTTTATTTCATCGGTTTACGATTTACCCTCGGAACACGAAAATCGAGGCAATCCCCCTCCTTCTAATGTTTTTCTTCTTCTGATTTCTTTTTTAATGAATATCGAACACTCTTTTTTAATTTTCTTTGCCGAAAAAGAAGAGTTTGTTAATTGTCGAAAATCAAAAACTTTTTTTTCCTTTTTGATGCTGGTTTTGTAATTATTTTAATTCACAAAACTTTAATGATTTCTGTGTCTTTTAAAAATGCAAACTCCTGCTGGCTTTTCTAAAATTAAAAGAAAAAATTTCTTTAAAAAAATGAAACAAAGACGATTTTAAATGTCTAATTTTTTTGAACAAGGTTGGATTTCAGAAGATTAAGATAAATGGATAAATTTTGTTTTTAACAAATTGCTCAAATTGTTGCAACAAAGAAAAGTGTATTTTCTGAATGTTGCAGAAAATGACCGATTATTTTTTTAAATTCATTTTTCAACTAATTATTTGATCCAAAGTATTAAAGTATTAAAATCTTGAAAAACAGGCATTTTAACATTTTTTTTTGTTCTTTCTAAGGGATCGTAAACGATCTGGCAAAAAGACTGTTTTTCTTTTCACCATAAAATTAAGTTGTTAATACAAAAATCAAAGAGAATTTACAAGAAAAAAGTGAAAACCGTTAATCGGGTGAACACCAAAGGAAAAGAAAAAACACTGTTCAAAATGGGGTGGTCAGTAATTGCCAGTCCAGAAAAGAGAGAGTCATTCTTGGTCATTAAAAAAGAACCGATCAGAGAAAAGGAAGAAAAAAGCGCGACATTTTTCATTACTTTTTTTCATTGTTTTTTTTTGAGTCTTTTGTTTTTTTCCGCTTCCGATTTTTATTATTTTTGTACGTCCAACAAGAACATTGCTACCACCCCTAAAAAACTATGACCTTCTTTTGTACAGTTTTTTCTTGCTTTTACTATTAATACTTCTTACAAGAGTCGGCTTCCTTCCTGATTCCTACTTGAAGTTTGCTACCAAAAAATAGCCTACAACAACAAGGAAAAAGTAAGCATCAAAAAAAGCTATTTCTTTCACGAAAAAAATACAAAAAAAACCGTAACTTTTTTTGAGCTTCCTTCTTCTTTTTTTGAGTCAAAAAATGAATCACATTTCCGTTTTTGTGTTTCTTCTTTGATTAATGACTTTCAATTTTTTTTCTTTTTCTTGGCTGCTGATGATGATGGCATTATTCTTTCTTGGGCGATGTTGGTTGTTTTTGTGAAGATGAAGAAAAATAACAACCAATAACTTTCTTCTTTTTTTATTACAAAAAATCAACGGGTGGTTTTCATTAGCAACAGGGATAAATGGGATTAAGTTTTTGATGAACATGACAGAAAAACATCTGGAAAAAAGGGCAATATGTGATAATAAACAAATTCATTTAATGACATTGAGTAGGAAGAAATAAATATAATATATTAGGTAATAATAATGAAATGAGTCTCGAGGAATCGTAAATTATGTCTTGAAAATCATTAAATTTGATGTTGTTATGTTAGCAAATTTTATCGTGATGTTGTTAGACGATAATTAAATTTTGTCGTTTTAAATCATAAATTGAAAGCAGATTGTTAAAAATGGGATCAAATTACAGTAATTATTTATGTTATATGAAAGAAAAAAAATTATGCAAAATGTTTCTTAATAAGAAAGCAGTAATGTTACAGTAATTTTGTGGTAAATTATAGTATTGAAAAAAATAATCGAATTTTTACTGCATTTTATAATCTGAAAAATATAGTTATCTCAATAAGCTCATCAGCGAAAACATTCCTAAATTTATGCAAATTTTTTGCCGAGCTCAAGCTTTTAATCTCCAAGTTTTCAAATCAAAGCTACTTTTTTGTTTTCTTTTTAAGACTCTTTTGCATTTTAATTTTCAATGTTTGACAATAAAACTTACAAGCGGCAAAAATCAAAAGGAAAAATTTTTATCGAAACAAAACTTTTCTCATAAAATCATTCAATTTTGTAATGATTTTTAATTTGAACGATATTTTTTTTGATTTTCATTCACTTTCACTTTTTGAACATGACTCAAATCAAGAAAGAACACAAAAGTTTTCTCTTTTATTTTCACAGACTTTTCTTTCTTTTTTGAGAAACTGTGAGATTCTCATTGTTCACGTTTTTCTTGTTTTTTTTCATTAAAAATTTTATTTTCTCATAACCTTTTAATAGCTTTTTATTACATTTAATTGTTACGCTTTATAAGTTTGTCAAATTTATTCAATTAAAAATGTTTATTTTTCGTACTGTAATAAAAAATAAATGTAAAAAAATAGTTGTTGTTGAGAGTATTTACGTTCTCGAGAGGAATCGCCGTCAGGATTAGAGACCCATTTGCGCAAATGCATTTGTTAAAAAATACAATACAGTGTCAAGAAAAATTTGGGCTAGACTTCTAAAGCAACGCTTTTTTTCAATTCTTTATTTTCACGAATCATGTTGATGATGGCTAAATGCACTTTGTTCTAATAAAAGAAATGAAAAATTTATGTCATTTTCAGTTTCTTATCTCAAAAAATAATTCTGATGTAAAACAGTTCTCATATTATATTGTGGTTGCCTTGATTCCATGACAAATAAAATGACAAGATTTTTTACGTTCAAAAATCACTTTCATTAAAATTTGATGATAAAAAAAATACTCCTCAAACAATATTCTTTAAAGATTGTTTTATTTATACAAAAATGAAGTATTTTTTGTGTATCATCTTTATCCTAAATATTATTGGTAATTTTATAAACAATAGATTTTTTTAAATTTACATATTTAAATTTAAGCTCAAGGTCTTTCACTTCCAACAACACCTTTCAATTATCAGCAAGTGAAAACTGATGTTGTTCTAATTTTGGATGGTTCTGACACAGTTTCAAATGCTCAAAAAGATGACATAATTGCTTTTTTGATTGAAGCTTTTAAACCCTTTGATGTTGATCCTGATTACATGAATATTGCCATAATCGTTTCCTTAGGGGACAACTTTCCAGTTGCACTTGTTAAAAACACTTTCAAATCAATTTCATCTGAAAATGGTCTCCGAAATGCATTGAAAAATGCATATGATAATTCTGAATTTGCAAGTGGAACTGGTCAACATTCTTTACAATCAGCAATTAAACAATTGTATAGTCAAGATTTCTTGCATCGTGGATATCGTAGTAATATTAAGAATCATTTAGCTTTATATATTACTTCAACAAACAGGTAAGTGCATGTATGCCATAAATAATCCCTAAAAACTATTTCATTTAAGCCCCAATCAAAATGCTATCAATGAAGCCCAAAAAGTATTGCAACAAAATTTGTTCCAATTTATTGCAGTTGGTTATCAAGGCGGAAGTAATCAACAAGCTTTAAGCTCTTTCTCAGGAAGTTCCCAATGTACCATTGTTTCCTCAAATGGCCAAAACATTTCCAAAACACTTTCTGATAAAATTGAATATGCCAATGTGTAAGTTTTACTTATTATTTAAATTTTTGTGATAACTTAAGTACTTTTACATTTTTTAGCAACAATGGAATGTTCTGTTAACTTCAAAACATTGAAACTATTGTTAATTTTGATATGGCATTTAATTTTTTTTAAATATTACAGTATTTGATAAATTTTAATAAATAAACTTATTCAAACAAAGATTTTTTTCTAGCCACTATCTACAAAACGAACATAAATTTTAAAAAAAATGTTTATTACGGCATTCCAATAATTTACATCTTTGAATTACTGCAGGCGAACCTCAGAAATGAGGATTAATCCGGTATTTGAGCTAAAAGTGGATGTAAATATAGTATTCCTCATATTTAAAAATCATCCAAAGAATTTATTGCTGTTAAATCATTAACAAGCAGGGGACAACAAACACGTTACTTTAATACAGAATTTATTTCTGTATTTGTATATGTACATTTTTTTCATGAAAAATTATTTTGCAGCACATTTTTACAATATCTTGTTTCTGATGCTTAAATCTGCTTAATTTGTTAGAGTTCATCCTTTTTATTCATTTTTGTACACGTGTGTGTACACAGCAGCCCAACATTTCCAATATTGATGGCCTTAATTTTTTGCACTTATTTTTCATCGAAATGATACTCAAGGTCGTAAAATATTATTTAATTTGAATATCCAAAAGGAAAACGCAATCATATATCTTTCTTTCTGATATAATATATTAAAATATAAATATTATTTATTCGTTTAATCTCGACCCGAGAAATGAAATCAATCATCGGTTTTTAATCATTTTTGGCAACGATTATTTGTGTCTTTATTTTTCGTGTCAGAAAGGACAAATTCTATCTGTTAAAATTTAAACAAAATAATTATGTTATTTAAAAAATTGACTTGTTTAATTTTCTTATTTAATTTAATAGTTAATGCATCTGCGGCTTTAAAAGAAGGTAGACTTTTTCACTCACTTTAACCAAATTTCTATAAGCATTTTTCATCAGTCAAAAAATATGAGAAAGTGATGACATTATTAGATGACAAATTGCTTTATTTGTATTCTGAGATTGATCCCCATGAATTAATTGTCAATCTAGCTAATACAACTGAAGAATTTGATGAATTCGTTTCAACCTTTTCAGAACTTATCCTTCAATATAATAATAATTCGGTTGGTTTTATGGAACTTAATTAAATATTTTATATCATGAATACCTTCAAAGTCTCTTTTTATTTTTAAAATTCATAATTTTTAGGAAGATGATGTTGACGTTAGAAAAGCAAACAAAATAATCAAAATCAAAATAACTCAGATAATTACACAATTCTGTTCAGGAGGATTTTTTTATTTTGATGGAGATCAAACAACAATGAATACACAATATTATACAGTAAGATTTTATTAATAAAAATCTATCCACATTACAAATAAGATTAAAATATTAAGGATGTCCTTGTACCATTTATGGAACAATGTAATAATTTTCGAAAAGTTGTTGCTTCTGACAATTATGATAATTATGACACAAATATCAAAGATGACAACAATAATATTTTAGCTGAAACATGTTCAAATGAAACCAATAAACACCCTTTTGAGATTTTAAAAGTTAGTTTTTGAAAATTTGCAAAATAAATTACTGTTGATCTGTTGATTATATTTTTACATTCGTATGACTGTTATTTTGATCCAACGAGTTTTTATTCCAGATTTTACTAGATAATTTAAAAAATGGTTGTCCGTGTCCAACAAAAGAAAGGTTTCAAATTTATGGAACATCATATGAAAAATTAAGTGAAATCGAAAATCAAACTTTAAGCAAACATTATTCCAAGATTCCATTTCCAGAATACCATAATCTTAAATTTGGTAAAATCCGTAAAATTTGAATCATTTTTAATTGTGATAAATTTTTAGAATTTATTGAAAGTTTGACATATTTGGATGATGTTGAAAAGGCTACCGCTTATCTCAATAATATTTCTAATGGTATTATTTATTTCATCAAACGTGAATTATACTACTCGTTTTAGAATTGACAGAAAAGCGTAAAATGCGAAAGCTGAATGTTGCTGAAATTTACGAAGCAATCAAGAAACAGTATGATTTAATTGAAAAACCGAATATTTCGTAAGTTTATCATAGTATAAAATTTTTTAAAATACAGTAAATTTTTTGGATAAATTTCAGATGTTTTTTAACGAGAAGAATGCATGAACGGCATCATAAACATGGAAGAATTATTTCACAGTTTAATGAAAATGCAAAACATGTTTTAGCATTGGTGAGTAAAATTCTGTTTTCACAAACAAAAATCCACATCATTGAAATTTAAATTTAAATTAAAAAATTGAGCGCCAAGTGGTGTCAAGATCATCCATGATATTATTTTACGGCGCTGCCCTTATTTGGGAAAAATATTTGGGTATGAAAGATTACGGTACTTTTTTTTATATTTCCCAAAAATAAATACCCAAAAAAAAGTACCGTAATCTATCATACCCAAATATTTTTCCCAAATAAGGGCAGCGCCTATTTTACTTTTTAAAACAAATTTATCCTTTGATTAATTCAAATTTCATTGTTAATTTTTAGATCTTCTTTTCGAAAACTTGCAATACGTTCAATTTCGCAAACAATGAGACAATGATTTTAAAATTGGATGCTGAAGTGGAAAAAGCTATAAAAGAAATTTACATATTGTTGACAACATATGTGAATCAAGTTTATGTTTGTAAATAATGAATTTGAACAAAATTGAATTTGCGTTTTTAGGCAACTTCATGGCCAAGTGTAACTAAATTTCGAGTAAAAGAAGAACTGAATCAGGACAATGAATTAGAAGGTCACGAAATTAATGATAACAATGAAGGGAAAAAGACATTTATCTTTTCCAATTTGTGAGTTATTACTTTTTTGAAATTTCTTAAAGTTAATTTTTTTAGACTTGCAAATTCATTTTTCACAACAAATTTGAAAAAGTCCAAAATCAAAACTCCAATTGATGCCAAAGCTAACGCTATTAAAGATATAGCAGATGATATTGGCAAAGATGAGTACGTAATTTAAAAAAAAGTTTTAAAACTCTGTTATTCTTTTACAACAAAAAAATTTACAGTTATTTGCATCATGTGATTTTATTTGAACGAAAAACATGGAATTTGGGCAAAATATTTATCAAATGTTTGCCTTCAGATTGCATAAATGTTTCAAATAAAGAAAAGGAAACTTTTGTATATCAATACCGTAAATCAGAAAATGCAGTTCAAAAATTTGTAAAAGGAATTATGTGGCTGGATAGCATTTCTGAAACATTTAAACATTTAATTGTGTAAGTGTATTAATATATGTATATTTATTCAAATTTTTGCAACACCTTTAATAACTAAGATGAGATTAACAAAAATCATTTCAGTTTTGAAGCGAAAAAATATCATAATGTATCAGGCATTGTTAAAATGATTGAACAAAAAGTTGGAAATCTTACTGTACATTACAGTAATTATATTTGTTATCAAAAAGCAGGACAATTGGAGTATGGCGATATTGGCATTGGAATTGCAAGTGATGATCTAAGTGAACCAAAATGCAAATTTAATCCTAGGTACAACACGTCGGACTCAAATAAAAGCCACAACAGTATTTATTGTGCTTTTGATAAAACACGGGGAAAATTTGTTTACGAAAATAACTTTGATGATGACCGAGAAAGCATTGATTGTGAGTTTTTTTTAAAATAATTACAACTTTTTTTTAAATTTGGTTTTAGCATACACACATTTGTCACTTCCATATTTATCTTTATCCGGTCAACTGGAAACATTTGGGTGCATATTTTTGTTATAAATTTTTTCAATTAATTAAAGCTATAAATTTCAAATAAAGACATGCATTTTCTTCTTTCCTACAGTAATTATGTTTGACAAATATATTAAAATTGAAAACTTCCGCGTTCTCATTTTATAGCTACTTCCATGCCTGTCTCACAAGGACACATTTGTGTGCAATTTTAGTATAAAAAAATATAAAAACTTAATTTATTGCTTAAAAAATTAATAAAAGTACAAAAATTCAACATTTTTATTATTACAAATTGTTTTATTTTTTTTAAATTGTCAAGTTACAACAATTGTGTTTTTCGGCATTTTAGGAGGAGTTAAAATTTTGCTGACAGTTATTTTTATTTTCAATATAAAATTCAGATGAAAAGCACCACAAAATTCTTGACGTACAGTTTTCCTAAAAAATTAATTTCAATTTTTCTCTTTTTCGTTAATTTTCAGTGAGTAACAAATACCCATTTCTCAAATTAATTATTCTTATTTTCATGTAATTAATTAATTTATTAAAGTTGTCTTGAAACAAGACATGCATTTTCTACCATACTACAGTAATTATGTATCTAATCTTTAGTTATTTACGCATTATAATTGTTGTAAAAACTTACGAAAAGAAAAATAATAAAATAATTGAAAAATAATGATGTAAAAATTTTGAGAAAGAAATTAAAAAATTGATAAATGTGAAAATCAGTTTTCCCTCCGGCGTTGTGTTATTTGAATAAACATGATATAATCCAGTCAGGATACAGTAGCATCCAAAAAATGTTGAAATAAAGATGGATTGAAAAAGGAGTTTTTGTTCAGTTTTGTATTTGCCAGTATTATTTGAAGAAAAATTTGTTGTTCCAAGTTTTTTACGATAGATGAAAAAAGTGGAAATGCCAATGAAAAGTGAAAGAATGGCAAAAATGCCATTTGAAATGGCCGAAAAAATGAGGGATTCTTTCAAAAAGTTAAAACATTCAGGATATTTAAGATGGAATCGGCAATGCAAATCCAAAAATGAATATCCATTTACCAAAAATGGATACAAAAACAGTATGACAACGGCAAGGAAAAAATATTTTGACCAAAATTTTTTGTAATTATTTGTTAGGATTAGTGATGATAGCCGATTCAATGCCAACAAAACATTCAATGGTCCCATAAAAAGAACTGCATGCCATTGGGTAATGCTATTTAAATATACTAAAAGCAATCCAAAAATGCCAAGGTCAGATTTATTCCGGGTTAAATAAAATTCCATTAAAAAAATAATAATATAAAGAAGATCCATAAAACATCCGATTGCTATTAAATAAAAAAATGCCGAACAAAGCTTTGATTTATTTTTCTTTCGAAAAAATTGATTAATTAAAAAACCAAAAAATCCAATTTCAATGCCAAGACCAAGATAATTTGTAATTCCGCTAATAATCGATGTAACGGATAAAATTTGCGTATTTAAAGTAATCAATGAATCAATTTCAGAAATAACAGACGAATTTTTACTCGCGTTCATCGTTTTTAAACACAATGTAAATTTGGGGAATTTATTTTAAAAAATAAAAAACATAAAAGAGAAAGGTTTCTTATTTAAATTTTGTAAATAAAGTAAATTACTTTCAGTAATTAGTTAAAACAAACAAACTTTTAATTAATTTTGTCGCAGAAATAATTAATCTTTTTTTTTAATTTTTTTAACCAGGAAATTAAAAAATAATAATGTTTTAAAGATCTTATTCATTGAAACACAAAACAAACGATAAACTAACTTTGTTGTTATAAAAATGGCAGTTTCAACTCTAAAATTTTTTAAATTTTTAAGTTTCGTTACAGTTTAACATTGAACATGCTGCATGTTAAAAAAGTTCTTTTCTATGAAAGCATAAATTTTTTAAAAAATAAACTACGAAAACTAACCTCCAAAAACCTTCTTCTACCAATACTTTCGCCGCTTTTCTTTATTGTTATGTCGCTTTCTAATACAGAATTGAGGGACTCTTTAAAAAATTGTTAATTAAAAACTATTTTTTCCGTATTTATATAACAATCAACAATTTTGAAAAACACAAAACAAAACAAAAATTTAAAAAGATCTTTACTTTTTGGGTTATTTCTTCTTTTCTTTCTTCTTTTGATCCATTTTTGGTTTATTCTTATTGATATTCTTTTTCTTTTCTTCACCAGGCTTTTCGATCTTTACGGTATTCTTCTTTTTCTTTTCGTGATAAGTAACATAAGCTTTTTCCATCAATCTCGTAGCAGTAGATTCACCAATACTTCTGAAAAATTTACGTGTACTACATCCTTAATATCAGCAAAAGCTTACTCTTTCAATCGCTTTTCCATTTCATCTTTAATTAAAACAACCACTAATGCATCCGTAACGGCATAAATCTTTTGAAATTGTGTCAAAGGTCGTTTATGCCATTTACTTTGTTGTTCAGTTTTATCCAAATGAAAACCCAAGACAGAATTTGTAAGTGTTGCTAATCCACAGCATTTGTTTGGTTTATTATTCAGAAAAATATTTGTGCATTTGGCATCAATAATCTTATCAACAAGATTTTGAAGACACAAAACTTTTGCTTGCGTTTCTTTTAAAAGATCAGGAAGGAAATGAAAAGCGTTACATAACATATCAAAATCACATTGAAAGGAGAATCCAACAAGAGTAATATTTCGATCAAAAAGAGTGATGAAAAAATGTTTCCATTTATTGATTGAAAGTTTCTTCCATAATTCTTGAAGATCAATTAAACAAGCCCATTCAGTGGATGCAAGTTGAAGAACAACAGCCCTGAAAGAATAAAATCTTTTAAAGATGGAAAATAAAAAATTCACCTTTGTGCATAACGATGTCCTTCACAATCGATTCCAATTACCTTTGGTTTTTCTTTAATCAAATGTTCATCAATAAAATTTTTGAACCCTTCTGGTGTGACTACGGTAATTAGTTTGTAAGTTTTCTTCCAAAATTGACAGTATTCAGTGTGATCTCGATCAACAGGAAAATGAGTTTTTTGTGCAATCCTAAAAATTTCTACTGTATTATGAACAAGAAATATCAAACACTAACATTTTAATAAATTCATTGGCATCAGAATTGAAATTTTCACAGCTTTTTAAACTTTCAGGCATCTTTGCAGCAGGAATTTTGAGATGTCTTGCCCAACAATAAGCATATTTCTTGTCTTCTGAAGAAATAAATTCGATGAAATCCAACTTAAACTCTTCATCTTTGTTTTTCAAAACTTCCTAAAGGATTAGCCTGTAACACATCTTTGATGCTGAACTAAAAGCTTACCAACGCATGTAACTCAAAGTATCGTCGATCAATAAAATTATATGTATGCTTAATTTTATGAATAAAAAGAATCCGACAAGCATTAAATTTCAAAGATTCAATATTGACTTTGAAGATATCTCCAAATTTGCAAATCTTTTCAGTTAATTTATCGGTGCATATTCCTTTCATCAAATTCTTTTCCATTTCATCTTTCAATTGATTCATTTTCGCTCGCAGTAAACAATCATCAAGAATTCTCAAACATCGAAGTTTTTCCTCTTGAGATACCCAAATATCTTTGTGAAAATTTTCTTTTCCAAAAGTAAATGAATGATAAACAATCTAAATATCACCATTGAACAACACTTACTACTGTAACGAAAACATTACCTTTTCAAAGTTTTCTTCTTTAAGCTTCAAAAGAGAAAAAGAATTTATGCATCGGATTCCACTAATAAAAGTTTCTTCTTTATCAAGCAATTTTTGAACATCAGCAACAATCAAGGATTTTCTGGTTGAATTTTCAGGATTTTTAATTGAAAAAAGTTGATCAAGGGCTACAGTACATTTTGCAAGATTCTTCTTTAAAGCAGCTTCAAAACTTCTTTTCTAAATATATAACAATAAAATTAAACAATGATATATATTACAGTATACTCACCCAAGCGTTTTCCCATAAATCATCAGAAACTTCAGCAGAACAAACTTGTCTAACAAACTCGTCATCTTTATCTTTCAGTGTCGCTTCACATTTTTTATAATAACCATGCACCTTATTCAACAATTCTCCACGACCATTTTCTGCATTGGACGAATCAAAAACTTTAACGATACGTTCCATCGTCACCGATCGCAATTCTGAAGGAGAAATTGTTGGCGATTTCGGGGATAAATCTATTACAATTTCTTCCCCTTCTTGAAGTTCTTTAATTTTTTGCAAATCATTTTCATCTACATCACTATGATGTTGAAACAATTCACCCATAGAATTTTCAGTTTGAATTTTCAGCTTTTCTAAATCAAGTCCAAAACATTGAATCCATTCAATTCCATTATTAAAAGTTTTTTCATCAAACAACAACTTCCGAATGCTTTCATAAATTAAAGTACTTCTTTTCTTTGTTTCAGGTTGACGGATATGAAACAACATATCAATAGTTGCTGAACATTTCTTAACATTAAGAGCAGCAACAATGTGAAAGCCTTCATCCTGAAAAAAAACTCTTTAAATTACTGTAACCTATTTTTGATCCTTACCCAAAGTTTTCCCCAAACATTACCATCATTAATGAAATCATTCTCCTTTGTTTTCAAAAAACTTTCAAGCAAAGAAAGAATTGTTTGAAGAACAACTGATGATTTCGATTCTTCCATAGTTGAAAGCGATTTGTGAGTTTCAACTATCAGTTTCATGGTAGCAAGTCTTAATAAATCAGGAGGACACGATTTATAAAACTCAGTAACACAATTTGTATGAAGTAAACCATTTTGAACAGCGCTTTGAACTTGAGTTACGGTATCTTCAACCAGTTTTTGCCATGAAGTCACATCATAAGTTTTAGCTTGGGTTGGTGATAGACATTCATCACTAGTACCAGATGGTTGGTTAAATTCATCATTGTTTGCAATTCTTTCAGCATTTAAATTAAATGTTTGAATCCATTCTTCTCCAATCTTTGAATATTTTTCAGTATGGAGTAATTCTCGAACTCGAAAACAAAGCCTTGTTTTCATTTTTTCCGATTCGGGTTTACGTATATGAAAAAGATAATCAAGAGGAAATCCACATGTTTTTGGACTTTGATGTAAGCAAACAGTGAGGCATCTTTTCTAAAAATAAAACAAAGAAATTAATAACCTAAACAAAGCGAGAACGTAATTTTAGGCAAGGTTCTTTGGTGACGGACATTTGAGAGAAGAATTTTAAAAACGTGGCATTCTAATCAAATGCTCTGGCCTGGCAGTGCTAAAGTAACCGACTGATTTTGTCAATGACATTCTTTTAATGATGCCATCATGAAATGAATGTCATTGACAAGTTCTAAGGATATTGTGAAACAATGCAGGTTATATTTCAGTCAGAGCGGGCATCCGAGGACGTATTCTTCAAAACCTAAATCACATGATATTTCGAGGTTTAAAAATTTAGAAACATCCGTTGAAAAAGATGATATAATTTAATTGCAGCCTATCGAAAGCTTTTCCCAAATATACCGTACCAAAACTATGATCAAAATGCCATTCCACAAAAATTTATCATAAAAATGTCAGCACCAGCGAAACAAAACAACTCACCCATAAATTGTTTGATACTGTTCCATTAAAAACTTGTTGAAGAAACCGTTCATTTTTTCCTTTTACATAGGCTTCAAATCCAAGAAGAATCTGTTGAATACATGAATTTGCAGCATCTGGTGTTGCGAACAATGCATGGGTGTGAACAATCAATTCCATTGTTGCAAATCGTAAAAATTCTTTTGGGCAGTTAATATAAAAAACAGCGATGCACTTTGTTACTTCATTCAATGATTTCTTAATACAAAAAGCATGCAGCTGAGCAGCTGTTTTATCAACTAGTTTAACCCATGTTCGATCATTTTTATCCAAGAGATTATCGTAATTCATTTTCTTTGATCTAAAAATGATTAAATAAAGTAAAAGTAAATCAATGGAAAGTTTATCATTGTATTGATGTAAAAGACACGGAACGAAGAAGTTCAAAGAAATGAAGGAAGGAAACATGTGTTAACACTGAAGAAGAAATTCAAAAGTTTCATCGAAATATCAGCTCACAAAATGTTACTACGAATATCTTCAGTTTGATAATTTCAGAGTTTTCATGTTTAACACGTTCAATAAAAGAAAAGAAGATAAGAAAAGAAAAAAAGTAATCCAAAAAAAAGAAATATTTGTTTCGTTTTTCGTTTTGTTTTTTTGTGCGTGCAACGTGCATGGTTTCGGCGACGCGAGGCGCACTTTTTATTTTCTGAAAGTTTTTTTTCAACTTTTTTAGAAGCAAAAATCGTGTTTATTAAAAATGTAACTAAATAACTTTTACATAAGGATGAACGTGTTAAAAATAAAAGTTCAGTTAAGCAAATAATTTTCTTATATTCAGATACTTTAAAACCTTGTGATTTCAACTGTGAAATAATGTATCGTTATCAATAATAATTAAAAAGTTATAGTAAGCATTAGGTTTTATCTCTATTGTAACAGTATTTATTTTTGGGATTAATATAACAATTCTTTACATGGATTTCATTATTTATTACTCGAGTACAAAAAAATAAGCGTAAACAAAATCAATAGTTATTGTTTTTCTTCAACTTTTCCAAATCTTTCAAAAATGTCTTTCATTTCACATGTCATAAGTCGATCAATATCCTCAAATAAATGAAGAGCTTTAAGAGTACCGTAATCTCGACAAGTATCCTTGAAAATTTGGGAAGGTTCTCGATCTTCTATTGATCCCAAAAAGAATGGTACAATTCCAATCACAAAAAGCCCTTGAGCAACAAAGGCAAAATTATAAGATTTTTGTAACTTTTCTACCGTATACGGAACTTTTGTCACATCTCCGCCAAATTCTTTGACAAGACAATCAAAATAATATTGAATGGCAAAGGTTTCAGCTTGTCGCCGAACAACTCCATCTGCACACATTGACAAAAATCTTGCCAAATCTTTCATCGGAGATCCTTCATGCATTGTCTGCCAATCGATAAAAGCCGCAATTTGATTTTGGATATCACCATTTTCATCGATGGCAAACATTATATTTCCTGAATGTAAATCCCCATGCACAATAACCAGCGGAATGCCAAGTTCTTTAATCGCTTCTTTCCTAGCATAAGTCATAAAATCAAAATTCGTTAAAAGTTTACGGTATTTTTTGACCAACGGTTCAAATAGATCTAAAATTGTCACAAATTACTGTAACATTATAGTATACGAGTTTATTAATGTTGTAAAATTATTTGAATTACCGTATCCGGGAAGTATTTTTTGAAACAAGTAAACTTACGTTTCAATGCAGATTTTTCAACAAAAGTTTGTACCATTTTATCATATGCAAAAATTGCATTTTTTAAAGCTTCCGTCCTTTTAAAAATGAATTTCCCTTTCCAAATTTCCGGATCCGCCGATAAAATATTTTTATGCCAATGTGCCAAATGCCGAAGAAATTCTTTGACTTGGCTGAGATTAATATTATTAAAGTATGAGATAGTTTTTCCGCGAAGGCTTAAATCTTCCATATGAATGCAACCTTCTTGTTCTCCAAAAATCAATTCAACAACTTTATAAACTATCGGAACTGGTATATTCAAAATTGGTGCTAATTTTGTGTAAAAATTGCATTCAGAAAAGTGCAATTCTGTTATTTGTTTCTTTGAATCATCTTTGTACCATTTATCAAGACCACATTTCTCTTGATTCGCTTCCAACGATTCAAAGCCAGGAATTTTTAGGATTGTTGTGTAGACATCCGAGTCATCAATGGAATCCACAAATTTTATTATGCACCGACAAATAATTGAAACAAATCCTTTTCCATCTGAAATATCAGAAGTGAGTACCTAAAACATAGTATGATATATTAAAATTTCCCGCTGAAACATTTTTTTAACACGAACTTCTTTAACAGATCGATTTCCATGCAAATTTTGATAAATTTCATCATTTGTTCTCAAAGATTCCAACAACCATCCAACAGTAAATGATCGGCCTTCAATTTTATGATTTAAATCAACACTATCAGAAATTAATTCCCCAACAACCATTTATTGATATTCTTATTATTAATTTAATTTAACGAAGACTAGAAAAAACAAAATCAAATAAACCAAATTAATCAATAGTAAAAAAACTAACACTTTTTTGCAGAAAAATGTATCAGATTTGGCATCAATAAATAATCTGCTTTTTATCTTTCAATACATAACAAAAAACTTGTTTTAAAACAAAACAATGTAGGAGATTTTATTCACAGTTTTTTTGTTACAAAATTGTAAAAAGTGCACATTTTTTGTAATATAATATTTAGTTTGCTCTTTGAATATGTTGACTGCGATTTATTTATTTTTTTTGTAATGATGACAATAACATTCCTTCAAATTGGGTTTTTAAAACGAAGACAAAGATATAAGAAACTTTGACGATGTAAGCGGAAGAAAAACAAACACTTCAGATTTGTTATCACCCGTCAAATTTTTGCGTTGTTTAGTGACAACAGAATGTAAATACAAGATTTCTAAATTGCCATTCAAGAAATATGATTTTATTAAATTCTATAAAATGGATATTATTTTAATTTTTAAAATTCATGCACTTGCTCTACTAACAAGGGAACCGTCAGAAGTGATAATTGAGTTTTTAAACGAAATATGTTTTTTTGGGATGGTTTTAGGTCCCTAATGATCATATAAAAATATTACGTGCTGGTTTTTAGGTTACGGTACTTTTTCGGCACTTTGAAGTTTTGCACCCTCATGTCCAAAGGGGGGAGTACGTGCTCAAAAAAGTGAAAAAAATAAAAATTTTTAAAAAATGTTAAAAATGGATGGAAATGTTAGTAATAAGCATATTAATGATACCTATAAAATATTTTTGCTTAAAAACGTTTTAAATCCACTTTTTAAAGCAATTTATGCATGCGTCATGTAATGGTACAACATCTTTGAAGCGTTCAAAAATAAATTTATCGGCCTTCTGGTGAAAAAATATTTTGCATACGCTTATTACCGACCCTCAGGAACAATTTGGAGCAAAATTTGCAAAATTTAAAAAATTTTAAATTTTTTTCGTTTTTGAACCCAAAGGGGGGAGTAAGGCAAATCACAGAACTTCAAAGTGCCGAAAAAGTACCGTAACCTAAAAACCAGCACGTAATATTTTTATATGATCATTAGGGACCTAAAACCATCCCAAAAAAACATATTTCGTTTAAAAACTCAATTATCACTTCTGACGGTTCCCTGTAAATGATCTTCTGGACTTGATGATTTTTATTTTATTTTTTACAACTTTTTTCAAGTATAAGCAACGACATTACTGGCAACAGATTGTTGTAAAGGGTTTTTAGGAATAAATTTCTTGAAAAACATGACTTTCTTTAAAATTTCCGTAACCGCTTTTCGATACGGTGTAACAAAATAAAGAGTTGCAAGAGATTCCAAGAAAGAATGACTTTCCAAAAAACACCAAAAAATAATCATTAAATTTTGAGTTTCTGGAATTTCAAAAGCCAAAATTGCCAAAAATGCATTTACAGGAATAAAGTTAAAAATAATTGTAATTGAAAGTTGAACAATTGCAGACATCATTAAAGAATTTCCATATTTGATTGTCGTGGCAGTAATATTCGTTTTTACAAGGTAAATAAAAAATATCGCTAAAATTATTGCTAAAATAAATATAAAAAAAATTAGCGATAAACCAATATATAAAATAGTGGCAGAAATTTCATGTGAAATAAATAAAAATCCAGGTTCTTTAAAAAAATAAATTAAACATGAATCATAGGTAATTGCCATATCATAAAATTTGTAAGTTTCAATAAAAATAAATGGATAAAATAGGATTGTAATAATAGCGTATGCAATGCATTGTTGAATAAAAATGAATACAATTCCATGTTTTGCTTTAAACCAATTTGTTGTTGCTGGAAAAACCAGTAAATATCGACAGGCAAGTGTTGATTCTAACGCTCCATTAGATGTAATTAGCATAAATAAAATTGTATAAGTTGCAAAAGCAGTCAATTTTAAATTTCCATCTTTCAACACCCCCAGGGGATAGCCACTAATAGCCGGTGCCAAAAATAACGGTTTTACAGTTGTAAAACAAATTTCGAAAAATACACACCAAAATGTATGATTTAAAATAAGCCATTTAAAAGATTTAAGATTTTTTGATTTTGTTAAAATTATATAAAATTCAAGAGGAGTAATTATTACAGATATAATTAGCGTAAAATATGAATACCAATAAAATATTTTAATATACATTTCTGAAGGTGGAACAATTTTTGTGCAGTTCATTCTTTGGAATTTTTTTGGATAAAATAAAATAAACGTATCATTTTTTATTTATTTGACATGTAAATTTCAACACACAAAATTATTGCAGATGTTTTTTTATATCTCAAATATCACAAAAACAAGTGTATAACATTCTGAGTTAGAAAAATAAAAACTTAATAAGTATTCAGAAATTTAAATTTGTTTAAGAAATTTTACAGGTGAAAATATTAAAAAAAATAAAAATATCTTTTACAAGTTTACAAAATCTTGTGCTTTGATGCCTTGAAATATTGTCGTAAATTTTGACATTTTCTTCTGTTTTTAAAGCTTTTTTCTTGGACATTTCTGTCATTTAGATCTATCATTTTCTGCTTTTTTTATTTCGCATAAAAGAACTTTTAAGTTAAAAAGCTGAAAGAAGTTCAAAATAAGGCACGTTTGTTTTTTTTTATAACTTTTTTAACATTTGAAAAAAACGAAAGTTCCTGAATTTCAATTTCTTACAACTTTGCGATCTTTCTTGCGAAGTAAAAAAAGCAGAAAATAATAGGCGTTTAAAATTTGCATAATTTGTTTAAGTGATATTCTGCAGAAAGATCTTTTAATTTTAAAATGTTCTCGATTAAACAAACAAAACTAATAAATTACGTGTTTACCCGAACTAAATCAACAGTTTTGTGATAAATTTTTTTGCAACATAATTTTTAATTTCCTCTTTGAAGGACGTAATTAAACTTTGTCCAGTAATGACATGATTCATAAAAAGGGACATTCAAAGAAAAACGAGATATTAAAAAAGTGCTTAAATAATTTATTTGAATACATGTACAACGTTTTTAAATTATATATTGTGCCATAGAAATTCCTTTCAAAACAAGCGTACTGTTACTGTTCCAGGGCACATCTTGACACCAGGTTACACAGGTGCCTCCAGAACACATATTAAGTCGCTTTAAATCTGTTATCAAATATTGTCCATGATAATCCACATTTACTTGGGCAATACAATCATTAGGGCATGGATCATATATAACTCTTGCGCATGACTGAAGATTAAAACTTGTCCTGAAAAGTTAAGAAACTTTTATTTTTTAATTTTCCAAAATAGAATTACCATGAGAATCTCTTTTTCATTGTCTTGAGAATACATTTTAATCCATCATTATTTCGACCATACTTATCAATACAGTCATGCACTGCTGGAGGGCCTGCTTCTTGCAGAAAGTTTTTCTAAAATTAATAAAAGTGTTGAATCAAGTTTATGAAAACTTGTAAAACCAAAAAAAATTATCTACTAATGTACGAACCTTTAATTCATTTTCACCTTCACGAATTGCAGCGGCAATTTTCGTCAAGCTTGATTCAAAGTTTTCTTTGCTTGAACTTTGAGAAATATCAGTAAGATTGTTTGCAATTAATTCACAATATCCAAATACGCTTTGCTAGAATGTTCAAAAATTTATACTGAATAACCAAAAAACACGCTTTCAAAGCGTCTTTAGGCACTGTTATTTTTTTATAATTTTCATTATCGAAAAAAACCATTGTTATATAAAAAATAAGGATGTTTATTTCAAAGAAAAATGTTGTGTTTTTAAAAGTTCAATATTTTTACTTACTAACTGTATCATTTGCTGTAAAGCGCTGCTTGAAAAGCTTTCAAACGCATCCCAATCATAAATACTAGCCTTTTTGAGTGAAGTTAAAATTGAAGGTTCTGTTGCTATTCGTTCATACATATTCTGCAAGAAGAAAAAGGTGAATTAAAAATATTATTTTTTTGCGTCATTCCTTACCCCCAAGGTTTCTTCACGTTTGTGAGCATCACACGCTTTTACGAATTTATGTAATGCATCTGTCATATTTGGGTGTTTTGACAAAATTAAAAGTTTATCCCATAATGGACGAATTTCATCGATAACTTTCTGTAATTTTATTGGATAAAATATTCTATAGTTGTGTATTTATAAGAATCAAACGAGACAAAAGTGTGTCATTTTTAATTAACAGCAAATTGTCTAGCTAAGTACATTTGTACGGATTCTTGCTGCAGATAACAGCTTACTTGTCTATAATCAGTTCGATCAATGTGATGTAGAACTTGATTAAAGCCTGCATCCATTTTTTCACCAAGTCGCTTGAAAGCATTCATTAAAGTTTCTTCCAATTGCTCGAGTTTTTCAAGAATTGCTTCCTCTGGTCCAGGCTATAAAGTATTATTTTAAAACCATATTTTTGTATTGTTTCATAAAATTTACTTCTCCTAAACCAATAAGAAATTCCGCAAAGCTAACAACACTACCAATTGGGCCAATAATATTGCTGCCAGCTTTTATTAAATCCAATGCTGCTCCCCATGAATTTGTTGCTTGTGTAACGCTGCTAGAAACTTTTCCAAAATCGCTTTCAACATGTCCCCAATCTACAAAATACCGTATTACTAGTTTTAAAATCAAAAAATTTTTTGTGATCGGGCTTACCAATGTCTTTACCGTTGATGGGTTTTTTATGAAAAGATACAGGAGTCGCTTCAACGAAAAGAAAAATTAAGCCCAAAAATAGAAGAAGAAAATATTTCATTTTGAATGGTTATTAAAATGAAAGTAAAATAGTTCCATGAATTTATGCATATTTTATAGGAACACTTATGGGCGGTCCAAAAAAGTTTATCTAAAGTGTCAAAGATTATCACTTTAAAAACAAAAACAACAATCTTCCGGAAATAGTCTTAAAGCATATTTTAATAGGGCAGTAAAATTTTTCTTATCACAAAAAAAACAGTCCAAATTGAAAATAAACAATGACACATGAGATTTAAAAAATGCTCACATTGTTTCATCACTTTAGGAGTTTGTTTCTAACAATAACGAGTAATGGTACTGCAAATGTAACAATGCTTGTATTATTTATGATAAGTTTTACATGTCACTGTTAAAGATTATTTAGACAGAAATGTTGCACTTATTTATCTTGAACTTAATTAAAAGAAATTTTTAATACATTGCAATTTAGTTGATGGAAGGGCAAAAGATAGCTTACATAATTTTTTAATAACTCACTGCATACTTTATGGAATAAAATCATTTTAAGTAATTTCGGTTAACATTAAGACGATGAAAAGATGAGATAAAACTCTCGATAAATGATTATCTTTGCCATCTAATTATTGCATTTACTTTAAACGCAAAAGGATAAAATTCAAGGTTATTGACACTAATTAGTTCAACATACATGCAGAAAATATTTTTTAATTATTCGCAGTTCTTTCATTATTACTTTATTTTCAATTTCTCTTTTGTTTTAACACGAGCCGAAAGTTGTTTTAGATTTTGTAAAGTTACTCTAAGAGAAGGATTTTACAATGTTATAAATGAAGATACTGTAATATTAGTCAATCCACAATTTTGTACATTCAAAAACTTCAACAGTAATTTAATATTTATTAACATCTAATAAGTTGTTGATTTATACGGAGGCTACAAGTTATGTGCAGGAACCCAGAATAAAGGTAACAAAATTTGCATAATGTTTTTTAGAATTAGGACATGAGTCCTTCAATGATAATGACTTTGTCAGAGATATAAGAAATCAAAGAACTAATTTAATTAAAGCTTATTTTTAGACAATTTGGAGTTGTTTGAATAACTTTGGCGGAATTTTTATAAATGGAATCTAAAATTTTAAACACCCGAAACAAAAATATAATGAAATGACAGACAGTGTCAAAAAATTTGAAAAGGTTCAAATTTGTAATTCTGATTCAACTGAAACTGATTTTAATTTCTCATGTTACATTTCAATAATGGGTGATGTTATTTTATATCCAAATCAGACAGAAAAATATCAAAAATGTGACAGAATTATTTTTAAAACTGAGCTCAAGCTTATAAAAATTCAGTTTTTGCAGTAAAATTTCTCGAAAAGAAAGTTCGCCGCCCTGATAAATTGTGAGGGTATATGGATATATATGATATACCATTGTGTTCCTTAGATTCAGGGCTATTTATTCGACACATCCTTTATTATATTAGACCCCTTTAAGAGGGTCAAACCATCAAAAAACAAAAAAATTTGCATATTTTGTTAAAAAGGTCACGGAAAGTTCGCCGCCCTGAAGACATATGAGGGTATATGGACATATATGATATACCATTGTGTTCCTTAGATTCAGGGCTATTTATTCGACACATCCTTTAATATATTACGACCATTTATCAAGGTCAAATCATCAAAAAACCGAAAATTATTGAAAAAGGTCACCGCCAGGGGGGAAAGTTCGCCGCCCTAAAAAATTTTGAGGGTATATGGACATATATGATGATTCATTGTGTTCCTTAGAGTCAGGGCTATTTATTCGACACATCCTTTATTGTATTATCTCCATTTATCAAGGTCAAATCATCAAAAAACAAGAAAAATTTGCATATTTTATTGAAAAAGGTCACCGCCAGGGGGAAAGTTCGCCGCCCTGAAGAATTGTGAGGGTATATGGAGATATGTAATATACCATTGTGTTCCTTAGAGTCAGGGCTATTTAATCGACACATCCTTTAATATATTACGACCATTTATCAAGGTCAAATCATCAAAAAACCGAAAATTATTGAAAAAGGTCACCGCCAGGGGGGAAAGTTCGCCGCCCTAAAAAATTTTGAGGGTATATGGACATATATGATGATTCATTGTGTTCCTTAGAGTCAGGGCTATTTATTCGACACATCCTTTAATATATTACGACCATTTATCAAGGTCAAATCATCAAAAAACCGAAAATTATTGAAAAAGGTCACCGCCGGGAAGGAAAGTTCGCCGCCCTGAAGACATATGAGGGTATATGGACATATATGATGATTCATTGTGTTCCTTAGATTCAGGGCTATTTATTCGACACATCCTTTATTGTATTATCTCCATTTATCAAGGTCAAATCATCAAAAAACCGAAAATTTGTTGAAAAAGGTCACTGCCAGGGGGGAAAGCTCGCCGCCCTGAAGAATTGTGAGGGTATATGGATATATATGATATACCATTGTGTTCCTTAGATTCAGGGGCATCTATTGGACACATTATTTATTATATTAGACCCCTTTAAGAAGGTCAAACCATCAAAAAACAAAAAAATTTGCATATTTTATTGAAAAAGGTCACGGTCAAGGGGGAAAGCTCATGGTCATTAAGAGTTTTGACCTTAAGGCATATCAATAAATGTTTATTAGTGCCAGGGGCATATATTAGATACATAATATATGATATTATATCCCTTTATAAGCGATTTTTTTATAGTTTTCGAACTTTTATTGCCATTTTTCCGATTTTGAAAGAAACGAATTTCAAGTATGAAGGCTAATTCGTCGTCTATATAGTAAATCGAGGTCGTAGATCACGAAAATGACGTCGGTTTTGGCCAAAAATGCCATGGCACGGAGATATGCCATGGTACGTGCCACATCGTGCCAAAAATGAAATTTTTATAAAAGTGCCATAAAAATCATATGGATCAATTCCTCTCAACTCATTGAGTCATAATAAAACAAATTTGACCGTTCAAACTCATTTTTTTGAGTACTTATTAAGCTTGAAAGTTCGGGATATACGGTATTTGGGTAATATCATAGAAAATGTTACTAAAGGGCACACTTTTTTAGGTCTCATTCAATTCTTTAGATGGTTTTACAAATGTATGAATCAAAATAAATGAAAAAACCGGGCGTTACGATTGAATTTTCTCGATTTGAATCTAAAATGTATATCTCAAGCATCATGTTGGGGGCAAAACGCAATGATTACGAAAGATATTGCCATACGGTGGCTTTTGTTATGAAAAACTATGCTATTCAATGAATCCTAGAAATTTTTAGCTTCATTGGACACCATTTGGAAATATGCCATCAAGATGAAATTTCAAAAATTCGCAAGATTAACCCATTGGCAAAAAGTCAACTTTATGTTAATTTTTCTTTAGAAATACAAGTGTTAGTGATTTTAAAATGTAAAATAGATGCAGAAATATCTTATAGATGCATAAAATACTCAATTTCATGACATATTGATCTTTCTGGATTAGTCATTAACTAATTTTTCGGGTTATCTTCAATGTATCAAAATGATATAAAAACTAAAAGATATTATCAAAATTGTTCTGGAAACTATAACTGCCTTTTCTAAAGTGTTGACATTACCAAAAAACAATTCAAAAATGTTAACTTTGTTTGTAAATACTTTAAAAATGATAAAGGAGTAATTGTTGCGAATTTTTGAAATTTCATCTTGATGGCATATTTCCAAATGGTGTCCAATGAAGCTAAAAATTTCTAGGATTCATTGAATAGCATAGTTTTTCATAACAAAAGCCACCGTATGGCAATATCTTTCGTAATCATTGCGTTTTGCCCCCAACATGATGCTTGAGATATACATTTTAGATTCAAATCGAGAAAATTCAATCGTAACGCCCGGTTTTTTCATTTATTTTGATTCATACATTTGTAAAACCATCTAAAGAATTGAATGAGACCTAAAAAAGTGTGCCCTTTAGTAACATTTTCTATGATATTACCCAAATACCGTATATCCCGAACTTTCAAGCTTAATAAGTACTCAAAAAAATGAGTTTGAACGGTCAAATTTGTTTTATTATGACTCAATGAGTTGAGAGGAATTGATCCATATGATTTTTATGGCACTTTTATAAAAATTTCATTTTTGGCACGATGTGGCACGTACCATGGCATATCTCCGTGCCATGGCATTTTTGGCCAAAACCGACGTCATTTTCGTGATCTACGACCTCGATTTACTATATAGACGACGAATTAGCCTTCATACTTGAAATTCGTTTCTTTCAAAATCGGAAAAATGGCAATAAAAGTTCGAAAACTATAAAAAAATCGCTTATAAAGGGATATAATATCATATATTATGTATCTAATATATGCCCCTGGCACTAATAAACATTTATTGATATGCCTTAAGGTCAAAACTCTTAATGACCATGAGCTTTCCCCCTTGACCGTGACCTTTTTCAATAAAATATGCAAATTTTTTTGTTTTTTGATGGTTTGACCTTCTTAAAGGGGTCTAATATAATAAATAATGTGTCCAATAGATGCCCCTGAATCTAAGGAACACAATGGTATATCATATATATCCATATACCCTCACAATTCTTCAGGGCGGCGAGCTTTCCCCCCTGGCAGTGACCTTTTTCAACAAATTTTCGGTTTTTTGATGATTTGACCTTGATAAATGGAGATAATACAATAAAGGATGTGTCGAATAAATAGCCCTGAATCTAAGGAACACAATGAATCATCATATATGTCCATATACCCTCATATGTCTTCAGGGCGGCGAACTTTCCTTCCCGGCGGTGACCTTTTTCAATAATTTTCGGTTTTTTGATGATTTGACCTTGATAAATGGTCGTAATATATTAAAGGATGTGTCGAATAAATAGCCCTGACTCTAAGGAACACAATGAATCATCATATATGTCCATATACCCTCAAAATTTTTTAGGGCGGCGAACTTTCCCCCCTGGCGGTGACCTTTTTCAATAATTTTCGGTTTTTTGATGATTTGACCTTGATAAATGGTCGTAATATATTAAAGGATGTGTCGAATAAATAGCCCTGAATCTAAGGAACACAATGGTATATCATATATGTCCATATACCCTCATATGTCTTCAGGGCGGCGAACTTTCCGTGACCTTTTTAACAAAATATGCAAATTTTTTTGTTTTTTGATGGTTTGACCCTCTTAAAGGGGTCTAATATAATAAAGGATGTGTCGAATAAATAGCCCTGAATCTAAGGAACACAATGGTATATCATATATATCCATATACCCTCACAATTCTTCAGGGCGGCGAGCTTTCCCCCCTGGCAGTGACCTTTTTCAACAAATTTTCGGTTTTTTGATGATTTGACCTTGATAAATGGAGATAATACAATAAAGGATGTGTCGAATAAATAGCCCTGAATCTAAGGAACACAATGAATCATCATATATGTCCATATACCCTCATATGTCTTCAGGGCGGCGAACTTTCCTTCCCGGCGGTGACCTTTTTCAATAATTTTCGGTTTTTTGATGATTTGACCTTGATAAATGGTCGTAATATATTAAAGGATGTGTCGAATAAATAGCCCTGACTCTAAGGAACACAATGAATCATCATATATGTCCATATACCCTCAAAATTTTTTAGGGCGGCGAACTTTCCCCCCTGGCGGTGACCTTTTTCAATAATTTTCGGTTTTTTGATGATTTGACCTTGATAAATGGTCGTAATATATTAAAGGATGTGTCGAATAAATAGCCCTGAATCTAAGGAACACAATGGTATATCATATATGTCCATATACCCTCATATGTCTTCAGGGCGGCGAACTTTCCGTGACCTTTTTAACAAAATATGCAAATTTTTTTGTTTTTTGATGGTTTGACCCTCTTAAAGGGGTCTAATATAATAAAGGATGTGTCGAATAAATAGCCCTGAATCTAAGGAACACAATGGTATATCATATATATCCATATACCCTCACAATTCTTCAGGGCGGCGAGCTTTCCCCCCTGGCAGTGACCTTTTTCAACAAATTTTCGGTTTTTTGATGATTTGACCTTGATAAATGGAGATAATACAATAAAGGATGTGTCGAATAAATAGCCCTGAATCTAAGGAACACAATGAATCATCATATATGTCCATATACCCTCATATGTCTTCAGGGCGGCGAACTTTCCTTCCCGGCGGTGACCTTTTTCAATAATTTTCGGTTTTTTGATGATTTGACCTTGATAAATGGTCGTAATATATTAAAGGATGTGTCGAATAAATAGCCCTGACTCTAAGGAACACAATGAATCATCATATATGTCCATATACCCTCAAAATTTTTTAGGGCGGCGAACTTTCCCCCCTGGCGGTGACCTTTTTCAATAATTTTCGGTTTTTTGATGATTTGACCTTGATAAATGGTCGTAATATATTAAAGGATGTGTCGAATAAATAGCCCTGAATCTAAGGAACACAATGGTATATCATATATGTCCATATACCCTCATATGTCTTCAGGGCGGCGAACTTTCCGTGACCTTTTTAACAAAATATGCAAATTTTTTTGTTTTTTGATGGTTTGACCCTCTTAAAGGGGTCTAATATAATAAAGGATGTGTCGAATAAATAGCCCTGAATCTAAGGAACACAATGGTATATCATATATATCCATATACCCTCACAATTTATCAGGGCGGCGAACTTTCTTTTCGAGAAATTTTACTGCAAAAACTGAATTTTTATAAGCTTGAGCTCTGAAAACATTGATTCAAATTACAGTATCATTTTTCCACATCAAAGCTTTAAAAAATACAAGGAATATTTTCAAACCTTTGGAATAAATGAAACAAATTTAATTCTTTTGATTAATTTAAGCGAATTCAAGCATTTGGGTATTAATTTCTAGAAATTGTAATATTAATAACAAAAATATTCCAGATTAAGGAAATGGTATCCAACATTATTGATTTTATTACTTTCCGTAACTTGGATGGAGTTGAATTATCTTTTGATGATTCTGTAAAAACTGAATTCATTCAGGTAATTATTTCGTCAATTAATAAAATGGCAAATATTCAAATTGGGAGAAATTATTTCATCAATTAAGAAAATGGCAAATATTCAAATTGGGAAATTGTTTCAATTATCCCAACATTAAATAATGTGACATGGGTGATTCACAAAATTAATTCATTGAGTGATGCATCTTTAGCAATCTATTATCAATGGGTATTGCTTAGTTAGTTTTGAATTTATTCAAAGTTGTGGCAGTTTTTAGAACAAACTACAAAAACTCTCTTGTGTCCAATATACCTGCATCAGATAAATTATTGAATTTGCCCATGGTTCTAACAATCCAGGAAGATTTGGAAAATCGGAAAAAGGCTTTGTTACCGTATTCGAAGGAGCCATGGTTCATAACAAACTTCTTTTTTATGGGTCATAAGTATACGACAGACATATATTATATTCGATATGAAACAAAGGAAACAATTGAATGCAAAATTAAAATTGCGACAAAACATGGATTTAGTGGAATTGCTTTGGATTCAATCAATGATGACGATATTGAAGAAGTTTGTGCAAATTCAATGTTTAGTGTTTTAACAGAAATTGTTAAAAAAAAGTTCAAATTAAATTTATTAAAAAAAAAATTTTTTTGCACAAGTTTATTTTTATTTTACATTGAAACTGCATGAACAAAAATAATTTAAAACAATTTTGATCAATCATTTTTTTCCTGGAGTTTCAAATCAAGTTTCAAATTCAGAGGATTCAAATTTGCATGTCGAATGCAAAGTTCAAAATATTCTTCATTATCTTTTCCAACAATGAACATCCAAGTTCCAACATTTTTCTTTGCATTAAAATTACAAACGATATAGCCCCGAATTGAATCCATTGCCTGATGTGTTTTTCCATTTTGTAAAAATTGAAGTATAATTGTTCTTTCTTTTTTGTTTACTTCAGAAGGCGTAATTTTAATGGTGCAGTATTGTTGAAACTTTGAATAAGACTCAAAGAACAGATGGGTTGAAGATCCCGGATTCACGGTTATTTCTTTGCTGAAATTCTTTGAATCTGCAGTGCGGATTACAGTAATCGGAAGATAAAATAATGGTCCAATTGAAGGATTTAAAGAATCAATTCCATGAATTTCTGCATAATTTAGACTTCCTTCTTCCAATAAACTTGTGTCAATTTTAACATTGATTAAATTATTCTTCACAATGTTGAATTCGGTAATAAAATTTTTATCACGTGAAGTACATTTCAAAATCCAATTTTCAACAATTTCAGGATAAATATTTACATAATAACTTTTTACAGAAATATTGTTATTTTTATCATTGTAAATTAAAAGAATGCCTTTTTGTTTTGGTTCATTCAAGAAAATTGGGGCCACGGATTTCATTGGTAAATTATTGATAGATTTTTTAATAAATTCAAAGGCATCATAAATTTGAATAATGCCATGCCCAAGTGCCAGTCTGTCTGCGCCTTCTGGAAGGGATGCCGTATTTGCAAGTGCCACTTTTATCATTGCTGGTGAATATGGAATTTCATTGGCTTTTAAAGCTGACAGCAAACACGCAATCAAACCTGCAACAGTTGGAGCGGCAAAACTTGTTCCAAATTGGCGTTGATTTTTGTTTGAATACCATTTTGGAAGATCCAGAAGAACTGTCCCTGGGGCAACAAGATCTATTCCTCGAGCTCCAGAAGGTAATGGTCCTTTGGATGAAAAATAATGGACAGAATTAACGTTTACTTTGTAATTGAAAAGTTTTTGCTCATCTTCAGTAAAAACTGCCCCAAGAATAAAAGTATTTTCGCTACTCCAAATTCCTTCGAAAAGTGTCGAATAAAAAGGTCCTTGATTTCCTGCACTTTTTGTGATAATAATTCCATGATCTTTAACCATCTTTTCAATTATTTCAATCTTTGACTGAGATACGGTAATGGAAAAATTGATAATGTCAACTTTAATGTCAATACATTTTTGCACCTAAAAATAAGTTTATTTTGAAGCTTTTTTGGAACGCAGATTTTTACCGCTTCTTCAATGTTGTCCCGATTCATCGACACAATTTGAGCCCCTGGAGCCAATCCATTTTGTTCTGGGTTATCAGGAAAATATGCTGCTGCCACTTGAGTGACTGAAGTTCCATGAAAGTGAAGCGGACAAGATATCTCTAATAAATTTCCATCATCAGATATATTAACACAATAAATTATTTCGTTAACAAAATATGCAACTTCATGTTCATCATTGTAGTTTGTAAGAACTTTAAGGTGTTCAAGATTTGAAAAACATGGTTCAAAAGAATTATCGATGCATGCCCGCCATTTATTTCCATCAAACCAAACAATACAATCAATAATTTTATCTTCGAGTACAGCTAAGTCATTTTTATTAATACTTTTTGCAACACCTTTTTTAAGTTTGATATATTCATAAATGTGAATTACAGTGAACAAAAGTAAATTTATGTGTTTAAACTTGCATTTCCTGCCATTGTTTTATAATAAAAATCTTTGATTGACATGCTTCCAATATGCCATTTACACAATGGATTCTTCCATTTTGATGAAACCTAAAAATAATACTTTTTTAATTTAATTTTGTGCTTTTTTAGTACAAATTTTTAACTACTTTTAATTTACGCCCGCTTAAACCAAAAATATTTTTATTATTTGATTCAATAACTGTTGAAGTATTTACAGTAATTCCCGTCCTTGGAAAAATGTTAACTATCTTTCGAAGGCCAGTAGAGGTATGTTGTAATCCCGGTAACGAAATATCTACAACATCAGTATCAATAATAGCAATTTTAATTCCTCTGCCATCGAATTCCGGGTACTTTTTAAGGAACAAACTCTACAAAAAGTAATTAATGAATTAAGATCAAAATCAGTAAAACTACTTGTTGAGTTGCATCTTTAGAAATAAAATTTTTGACAGACATTCTTCCAACAGATGTTACAAAATCAGGCACTGAAAAAACAATATCACAGAGCTCATGCGTATAAATTTCTAGTTTGTTTTAATGAATGATGGCAAAGTTACGACGATACTGAGAAGGACAAATCAATATTGGTCCAAATATACAGAACAAACAACTTTGTTTTTATCAAGTGACACTCAGGGTAGTGAAAATTACATATAAAATCCTTCCAGGTTTTTATATTACGCTATCGATTATCACAAGACGGAGTGAAAAATCCAATTCATGATTACTATCTTCTATAATAACTTTCTAATCTTACTAGATGACCCGATTCAATTTATATAACTAAATCTAGTGTAATCTCATATCTACCCATATTTTTCATCATATACAACTTCCAACCTCGCAAGTCAGAAATATTAAACATCCCCATATATCATAACACCCCAGAGAAAACCAAAGAAACAAAAAAACAATCATAACTTTATTGAACAAAACAAATATTAAAAACCAAGTTAAACAACATAGTTCATCAGCACGAGCAAGCTTAGATATTACTTGGGTAGAGCATCTGAAAAGAGAAAAATTAGTAAAAGCTTCAGAATGTTAAAAATAAAACTTACAACACGAATTCTTTTTCCCATAGCAGCAGCTGGAAGATTACGATGAAATTGAGCACGAACTGCACCAGAATTTCCATGAGTACGAGTAATACGGCCCCAGACAGCTCTGACTTTAGTTTTTTCACCACCATTTCGGGCTACCTTCTTGTTTCCTTTGTATACATATACTGCTCGTTTACCAAGATAGAAGTTTGCATCTTTTGGAGTATGAACACCTTCAAGTTTGAGAAGAGCCGTATTTTCATGTTGATTGCGAAGGCCTCTCTTGTATCCAGTGAAGATTGCTCGGACATAAAGTCTAAAAATGATATGTATAAATATATAAAACCAAAAACAATAAAGCAAACAAACCTTTTAGGAGCTTTTGGACCATGTTGACGATCAGCAGCAGTGGCAGGAGTCATGATTGAAAAAAATATTCTAAAAATAGAGGTTAATCATTAATGATAAGAAACTAATGAGATAAAAAATGACAAAAAGTTTCACGAGAAAAATTTAATTACAAAACACAATTCTAATAAAAACACGGCAAAATTCAAGAGAAAAATGAAGGAAAAAAGGTTGTTGCAAACTTTTTCATTGCAACGAGAGACGGTACAGTATGCCGTTGGGCTTGAATTCGTGTTAAAACTTTTAAATGTGAGCGCGATTTTCAAAAAAACACATGTTTCTTTTCTTTTTTTCGTCGAAGACTTCGGCCAAAAAAGATTTGCAAAATTTTTTTTTTGCAGCAAAATAACAAAAGAAAAAACTCTGTAAAAAAACGAGACATTACTAAAAAACGAATTCGATTTAATTTTTAATTATGTTAAACTGTTGTTAAACAAAGACACTTGTCACAAGTGACTTGTGGGTGTTTATTTTTTATAATGTTAAGAACGCAGTTGCAGAATCATGATTGTTCAATTTTTTCGAGTTGTATTTTTACATAAAAATTAACATATTCATTTTCGACATTCTTCTTCCCCTCACTATCGTTTTAGCGACCCAAGAAGCTCTGATAGTGTTAAAGCTGTTCGTGTTGAGAAAACTGAGTCTTCCTCTGCCTTATTTTTTTTGCTGCGACAAAAAAAAGAAAGAAAAAAAGAAATGCAGAGGAAGGCTCATTTTTCTCAACACGATCAACTTTAACACTATCAGAACTTCTTGGGTCGACTAATATGAAAGTGAAACGATAGTGCCCTCTTAAAAAACTCAAATCACTTTTTCCTTCCACTTTCTTCTCGACGCAACGCTTTTTTGGGAGGTGAAAAAATGTCATCACAATTATTTGGAGGAAATGCTCTTCCAAAATTGCCATCCGTTCTTTCATTGGATCCAAATATCTATGATCCCTCAACTCGTTCAGAATCATCACCGCGAATTACTCCAAGCAAGTCTGCAGAATCTCTTCTTTCAACCACTTCTTCCTCCAAGACTAATGCCAGCTATGAATCTTCTGCTGCTGTTTCTTCCTCTACAACTGGATTTGATTCTGTAAGTTTCTACTATTAGCTATTAATGATATTCTTATATGTTGCTAATTTTAGGATGCAAATAAATATCTTGGTGATGCTGATGTATTGGCAGCAAATAAATTGCATGAAAAACTCTCTAAAAGAATGATTGAAAGTTTACTGCATCATGATCAAAAGATTCAACAACTGAATAAAAGTCTTGAAAAAGTTCAGAGAGCTGTTGAAGATAATGTTTCAGTTGTATGTGTATTTCTTATCATTATTTATCATTATAATTAATAACATTTTTAGTTGAATGATTTCGTTGCTGATTTTGATATGAAAAGTGCTGAAAAGGTTGAAAAATTGATTGAAAAAGTTGATCCACACATGTCAGCCATGGAAGAAATTGCACAAATGTCTGCAGCTTTAAATTCTTTAGAAGAATGGCTTGAACTTACTGGTGGTGATAATCAATTGGATTTGGATACTGTTGAAAGAGCAAAGCAAAATTTGCAAAAACAAAAGAAAATTGAGGATCAAGTTTGTGTTTTGAGGCTTCTTTTTATCTATTATTTTGTTATTTTTTAGGTTAAATCACTTGATCGATTGAGCTTCAAGCATCGTTCAACCTTTGATGCATTGGAATTGGATGATCCTCGGTTACTTCGTGATGCAACTGTCTCTGCAAAATTGCTTGGACATTATGGTGTTAAAGAAAGCAAACATTGTATTCCACAGGTTTGTCACTTTTGTCATTTACCGTATATATTGATTAAATTTTTAGTTTTTGGCAGATTTAACAGACTTTGAGACGAATCTCTCTGAAATTAAACGCTTCTTTATTTCGACCAGTTTAATTCAACCGTATTACATGAGTAAAATGGAATTGCTTATTGGAGAAGTCAAAAGTGAAATTGTTGAACAAATGGCCCCATTTTCTGATGAATCGTGTGTTTCTTCATTGTTTTCTACTGTAAATGAAGATCCATTTGATTATTCAACTTCACAATATTATTTTGCTCCATCTTCTCCTTCATTATCAGCTCCGTCAGGTGAAGAAGATTCTTGTGAAGTTGATATTAATGTTTCTCGAAGTGCAACAAGTCTCTTAAATTCTGAAGCATCTATGGCTACATCTGATGAAATCACTCTTGAATCAACGCAGCCATCTTCAATCGTTTATGATACTTTGGATTCAACTCAATCATCTTTTACTGATACTGTAGCACCAACTCAAGCTTCGTCTGTTTCTTGTGATTTTGTTCAATCAACTCAAGCATCATCTCTCTCTGGTTCATCTGTTTCAACATGTGATAGCTTTGCTTTGGATTGTGATAAAACACAAAATTCTGATGCTGATGTTAGAACTGCAATTTCACCTCAATGTTCAAGCTTAAAAACTGCCTTGGCTTTGCATGATTCTCTTTCAACCGATTCATTGGGCTCAAGTTCAACAATTGCCATTTAGTTTTTTGTTTTTGATATTAATTGTAATTTAAAATCTATGTGATTTTATTTAAATAAAGTTTTCGTCATAAATTTTTAAACTTGTCTTCCACATTGGTACTTTCTTTGGCCTATTTATATATTTTACTGACGATGTCTTTGTATAATGAGTTTGCTTTAATATTTATCTTGTTTTATTTTAAAATTAGCACACAAAAATGTTAAACACTTTTAGCAAAGAAATGATAATTGAAGCGATTTGAGAAGTGTGAAAAATTTAAAATTGGCAAAGCTTGAGATGCAATTGTCCAAAGTCCATCAGGAGCAGGTTTGAGAGCGAGTGCAGAACAATATGGATAATTGAAGGGAATACGTTGCATATCCGCAGAATTTAAGGAATGCTGAGATTTTCCAATTATTTCACGACCTAAAAATTGATGATAATTGAGTGATTTAAAAGTTTAAAATCATTACTGTAACACTAAAAACATTTAAAAAACAAACTGAATTCAAAAACTAAAACCTACCAACAGCATGCATTGTAGAAGCATGAGTAACAATCATTACAGTACCACTTGGACTTTGTTTTGTTAATGTATAAATATTCTAAAATGTCATCGTTAATCGAATACCGTAACCCAAAACAGAGAAAAAGACTTACATTTGATTGACGTTTAAAAAATTCAGCCGAAGTTTCAGCAGCAAATTTTGAAAGTTTTGATGTTGCAGTTATTGGTTGATAATCTTTATCAATTGGAAAATTATTTTCTAGTAATTCTTTAACAGACATAAAATATGGAATTTCCTAAAAAATGGATCGATCCAAATTTTACACGTAAAAGTGCCACAAACCTTTCCACCTTGAACCCCAGCAAAATCATAAAAAGCAGGTTCAACACGAATCTTTAAATCAAAAAGTTGAGATTTAATTAAATTTTGTGCAGTTTGAATGCATCGAAGTGAAGGTGAAGAATAAATTGCTGAAATTACAATTCCACTTTCGGCAAGGGCCTTTCCCATCAATTGTGAAATACGAATTCCCATTTCTGTTAAAGGTGGATCACTGTCAAATGCCGCCAAAGGGGTTTTACGAATTGGAAGTTGCATCGGTTGATTCATATCATTTCTAAAAATATGTTTCTGATTATATATTCATAATCGTTAAAAATAAAGAAACATACGGTACATATTTGCCTTCAACAAAAGATTTATGAATCCAATCAGGAAAAATTTTATCCATTTGTTCAGCATTTCGAAAAAGGATTAACATTCTTGAAGATTTTGGTTGTTTTGTTCCAGAAGATTCGATCTTTCCTTCTTTTTTTGTTTTTTCACTTTTTCTAAGTTTTGATGATACTGTAGAAGAAGATATTGCAGTATATTCTCTAGAAATGAAATTACATGCAAAAAATAATAAATAAAAACTTACGATTTTGTTTTAGAATTTTGTTCACTTTTTGAAAGACTTTCAGATGTTTCACTTTCAACCTCGGTATCCCGATCACTTTCTTGCTTTGATTCAGTTGATTTTTTAGAAAACTTTTCTTTTCTCTTTGCTTTCTTTTCTTTTGTTGCCATTTTTGGAAAAAAAGTTTAAGAGATTTTTTTTGAATGAAACAAAACCGAAAAGAGGAAATGCTTTGGATGTTGAAAATTTAATGAAAACTATTCAAACAAATTTTAATATGCAAATTTTTCGTCGGCAAGCAAGGAGGCACAAAGTCTTGAAACAACATTAATTCAAACATGGCAAAAAATGGCAAAAAATATTAAAAAAGGCTTTTTTGTGTTTTTTTTAACTTTTCTTTGTTTAAACAATTTTTTAAATTTTAAATGTTGTCGTTTTTCTTTTTTTCTATGAATGCTTGACAATGTTCAACCAAAAAATTCGTGATGCAAGAGAAAACAAAATTTACCAATCATGTTCTATTTCATTATTTTCAAATTAAATAAAAATAATTTTATATCAAAAATCAACAATGGATAAAAGTTTAAATTTATTTTCTGAAAAGCTAGAACAAATCGTTGAAAGCCAACTGTTGGATGAAAGAGAAGAACTTCAGAAGACTGAAAATCTTATTAAATCTTTGTATTCATATTGTGAAGAAAAATTAGCCAGAATTTTAACAATTAATTTGATTATTGCAACAGGTAATACATTATCGCAGATTTATGGAAAAATTTTGCATAATATTATACAAAACTATGAATCACTAATATCACAAAATAACAAAAATTCAAAGCTGTTAAAGAAAATTATATTTGCAGAAGTATCAGATGATTTATGGGTGAATTAAAATAATTCTATCGTTTTTAATTAATAAATTTTAGACTGAATGCTTTAATATTGTCACAAAATTTCATGCAATTGATATCGAAATTATTAACAAATTATTCCATATAAAAAGGCCAGAAAATCAAAAACGAGAATTAATTATTACAAAATTTGTAACTGATTTAATAGCTGATAAAAGAAAAGATAAATTTTTAAATGGATTAAAATGGATAGAAAAGTTTAATCTTGAAAAGCTAACGAAAGATAATTATGAAAATGTTTGTTTGTAAAAAACAATAGTTTAACTTTAATCAATTAAGTTTTAGATTATCTACAGGGCACATTTATACGGTATTCCAGAAATATTACAGTATCTTTTGAAAACAAAAAAGTTGAAAGAAACGTATGTAAAAATCCTCGATGAATGTTACAAAGAAAAATTGGACAAAAAATTTTGTTACAATGAATTCAAAGAAATTTTTATTGAAAAATCGAATGTTGAAACTTTGGAATCATTATTGCATTTAGAAGCAACAAGATACAATATTGATATTGATCGTCCAGGTTTTAATATTTATCACAGAAAAGCTTTGGATCAATTGAAGGAAAAGTTTCATCATTTGGATAAATCTAAATTTGAAGAATTTGCTTTGGTGAGATTTGGCAATTTTTAGGCCGTTATTGTAATCAGTTTTTAGAATACAATTCGGAATTACAAAGATTTTAAAAAATGCGATTTTATAAATATATTTATTGATGATCCAAAATATGCATATTGTTGGACAAAATATTTAAAGCTTGAAGAATGGGAAACACCTTACTTTGTTAAAATATACGGTAATGATTACCAAAATGAAGCTGAAAACTTTAAGAAAGAGTTAGTAAAAGAATTAATAAAGATGAATGCAATCATATACAAATAAATTACAGATTAAATGAAAGATTAGTATTACCCCATGACCCTGTTTGTTTAATTTTCGGCAGAGATTATAAATTAATTCAGGTTACAACCCCAGAAACGCTGAATGAATTTATTCAAACATATTTTATTGATTCCAAGCCATCTATTCTTGGCATCGCCTGTGAAACACATAAATATAAGTAAGCCATGTTTTAATCACTGTATTCGCGCCGTCGCCACTGACGGTGCCGTCGACGGTGACGGCGGTATTTTGGAAAACTTCAAAAGACTTTGCCGTACATCAAAGAATGCCGCCGACGGCGAGGGCTATACTTCCAATTTTCCCCGGCGCCGGTGTTTTACAAAAAACGAATACACTGTTTTCAATGAATCAAGCTAGTAGCAAGAAATTAAATTTTTCAGTTAAAATTATTAATGCGTTTTAGATTATCGCTGATACAACTTGCAACATCCCAATGGGTAACCATAATAGATGTCAAAATTCTATCGGATTTCCTTTCGGAGTCTGATTGGATAAGCTTCTTTGATCAACTTTTTAATCTTGAAATTACGCTAATTGGATTCGATTTTCAAACTGCTTTCACTTTCTTTAATAATACTTTTCCGTTTTTTGCTAAATGGATAAAGGAAGACCAAAAAGTGTTGTGTTTGTCTAAACTTTTTACAACAATCTACAACGATTTGGATGCTAAAAATACTGTTATTGCCAACATTGATCAAATATATGGGAACCAAAAATGTAATCTTAGTTTAGCTGATATATCCGTAACACTATTAAATTTAAAACTTGACCAACAGTTTCTGCGATGTAATTGGAAGTGGAGACCCTTGACCGAGGGGCAGAAGATTTATGCCGCTTCTAATTCTGTTAAACGACAAAATTAAAAGTGATTTGAAGAAGTTGGTTTTTAGTTGTTTAAAATTTATTTAAATTTTTCTCTTTTTCAGTGCTGTCGCGATAGGTGTTGGTGAAGATAAAACTTTTGCAATCATTAAAAAAAGTTTTTTTTATTTCAAAAAGAAGGAAAAATCTGGACAAAAGCTGTAATGAACGGTTGCAAAAAATTGTGTTAATTTTATTCGTTGTTATCAGTTTTCTTTGTATACCCCCTTTTGCTTGTTATTTTGCTTTTATTTGGTATAATAAACTGTTTTGATCTGTTTGCCAAAATTTGCATAATCCTCATATTTTATTAGGTGCAAAAAATATATAAAAAAAGTTTTTTATGAGCAAAAAAATCTGTTTTAACACGGTTGGCAATTTGCCAAAGGAGGTCCTTTTGCAGCATTGTAAAAAAATGCAACATCAAAAAATGTCTATGAAAATAAAAGCTATATTTTCATTTTCTCTGACCCTTGTTTCTGGAATATTCTAGTCGATTCTAGACGTTTTTTCTGCTATAAGAATGTCCTTCGATTGTGGTTTTTCACACTTTTTATGCTTTTATAAGCAAAAGAAAAAGCTGTTTGTGACACTTGATTTGAAAAATGGATGATCGGAATTGGATTTGGACTGTTCACCGATTTCAGAGCTCTTTGAAACGATTGAACAAAGAGGAATTTGATAATGTTTGTGTTACAACAAATAACCGATATATAAAATTTATCTTTAGTTTTTATATCAAGTTCACATCAATGGAAAATCGGATGTTTTGTCTCAAGTTTTAACTTCAAAAAAGAAAAAGAATCGGTATTTGCGACTTTTGGATAGTTGCTACAAAAATGCTGAAGCTGGAAAATCCAGCTGCAGCCAAGTTGAACAAGAATTCCTTAAAAAGATTCCACAGGAAGCATTACCTGATTTGATTGCTGAAGAAGCAAAAAAATACGGGGTTAAAGTAACTATTTCAAGCAATTATGGATATAGAGTCAAAATCATGAATGATTTGAAACAAATGTTGGAACGCGGTGATCGTGATGGATTTGAGCGGTACGCAATGGTTAGTTAAAATATGATAATTTTGATTAAGCATATGTATTTATCATACTGTTATAGAATAAATTGATGGGCTTTAATGGCATCTTTGGCTGTAAGGTTGATTTTATTAATCTTCTTGTCGATGATCCAAAATACGCTTATTGCTGGACGAAGTTCATCATGCTTAAAAGAAGAATCCCTGACTTTGTTAAAGCTGTCAAAAAGCTTTACAAAGCTGATGCTGAAGCTTTTATTCGACGGTAAACATTTTCTGACATTAATGAAAATATAAAACAATAGTAAAATTACAGAATGAATGGTGATCCACTCCCAATTCCACCCCTTGAATCCGAAAAATCTGAAATGTGTCAAGTTTTTGGTAAAAGTTACAAACTTATTACTGTAACAACTGCAACAGAATTACAAGACTTTATTAATACTTATTTTGTCCGATTAAAACCAGATATTTTGGGCGTCGATGTTGAAAGTGTTCCGATTGTTAATCAGTGAGTGAATATTAACTCTGTCGTACTTAAATACCGTAATCCCTTTTCAGAGTTGCCCTTCTTCAACTTGCAACAAAAGATTGGTGTTGCATTGTTGATGTTCATCTTCTATCTAAACAACTTGATGAAAGCGATTGGAAAAAGCTTTTTGATCGTATCTTTGATCCTGCCATCACCCGTGTTGCATTTGCTTTTGCAAGTGATTATTATTTGCTTGGAAATACTTTTGACTTTCTGAAACCTTTAATGCAAAATGTAAAATCTAAAGGATTATGCATCAAAAAACTTGTTGAAGGCATTCTTAAAAATGCTCAAGCTGATGGCCTTATTTTTGATGATCAAAAATTGAGCAGTGTCAGCTTGAATAATGTTACTGAAGCAATTTTGGGGATTAAATTGCATAAGGATATGCAACTAAGCGATTGGAGCCGACGTCCTTTATCCAAGGATCAAAAGCTTTATGCTGTAACTGATGCCATTGTTGTTCTTTTAATTAAGGATAAAATTGAAACTACTTTGAAGAGGTTGGATTTAATCTTAGCAAGTGATATGCAAATTAACCGAAAATTTTTTAGATATATGAGTTCCACATCAGCTTTAAAGATTTTTGAAGATGGATATGTTTCAATGAAACGTGAAAAGGATGGAACAACAATTGATGGCTTAACAAAAACCTTTGGCAAAGTATCTATTTAAATTATCACTTTTGTACTTATTCTTGCCGTTCAAGAAGTTTATCAAATTTATGTATTTTAAAATTGTAGCTTTATTATTACCAGACTGGTAATACCAGTATTTGTTCAACATTTATTTTAAAGCTTTAATAATGCATTTATTTAATTATCTTAAATAAATAATAAATGACCTTCAAACCAGTTTGAATACTGTACATTTTCAAAATTTAAATAAAGCATTGTTTGTTGGCCTTTTATGAACGATGATAAAGATATGAAGCATGGTTCCTTATTTTCTTGATTCATAAAATTGTGCAATTTTATTTGACTCATTTTTGTTTTAAAAATCTGATGTAAAATTTTAAAGAAAATCTTATTTTACAACAATAATGGAATCAGAATTAGAATTATTTGCTGAAAAGTTAAAAGAAATTAGCGAAATCAGATTATTCGATGGCAGAGAAGTACTTCAGAATATTGAAGCTTCAGTTAAATCCTTGTATTCTAAATGTGAAGAAAATGCAGCAAGAATTTTTACAATTAATTTAATTATTTTAACTGATAAAATACTGGGTAATAATGGAGATGTTAAAGAAGATACTTGTAAAGAAATTTATCATAAAATTTTACAAAACTATAACTTTTATATTTCTCAAAAATGTAAAAATTTAAAACTTTTAAAGAAAACTGTATTTGCTGTTGTTCCAGATGAACGTTGGGTTCGTTAAAATAATGTTTTTGTTAGTAATAAATTATCGCAATTATAGAAAAAATGTTTTTGGGCGTTGATAAATTTGGATATTAAAGAATCCTGTGCTTTAATGGATAAACTATTGCATATAAGCAAACCAGAAAATAAAATTCGAGCGGAGATTATTACCAATGCAGTAAAGGCTATGATTGATAATGAAGATCGAGAAGAATTTTGCAATGGCGTAACTTGGATATCTATTTTTAACTTGGAAAAGTTGAAGATTGATGAGTTTAGAAATGTAAATTTTGGTGTTAATTTAGATTTAATGAACAAAAAAACTTTAGATTGTTTATAAATCACATATCTGTCAAGTGCCTGAGGCATTGGTAAAGTTATTAACAACAAAAAGATTTAATGAAGAATATTTGTTAACTTTGGATGGCTGTTATGAACGATTACTTAAAGGACATCCGAGTTTAAGCGAACTTGAAAGCAATTTCGTCCAAAACATTTCCGTCGATGATTTAGCAAATCTTATCCAAGCTGAAGCTGATAGGCTTGAAGTCGATATTAATAAAGCAGAATTCCATTTTTATTATATTAAAATCACAAATGAATTGCAGCGTAGATTTGCTCATGACGACCGAGTCATATTCGAAATTTTTGCTTTGGTTTGTCATTGCTACAGTAATTTAAAATACAGTAATTGTTGCCTTTAGAATACTCTTCATAGCTTCAAAAAGTTTAGCAGGCTTGAGTTTATCAATCTTCTTGTTGCTGAACCCAAATATGCATATTTTTGGACAAAAATGTTAAATCTTGAAAGTCATGATATCCCAAAATTTGTGCAACAACTTGGTGATACCCATGAGTCAGAAGCTAAAGAGTTTATGCAATCGTAAGCTTACAAAACTTGCATAATTTATAATATATCCATTGTTTATTACAGTATGAAAGATAGATTAACAATGCCTGCAGATTCCGTTGAAATTTGTACAATTCTTGGGAAAGAATATAAATTAATTATGATTACAACTCCAGAAGGCCTAAAAGATTTTCTGAAAACCTATTTCATTGATTCAAAGCCGGCAGTTTTAGGAATTGATTCTGAAGCTTATAAATTTAAGTAAGTTTTTTATTATGCTAATTTAATTCAGATTCTGCTTTGTAGAGAGTAAGGCAGTTACAATAACACACCGCCTAAGGGTATTTGGTTAACATCCTTTGTGTTATAACCGTATTATATTAATCATAATTTTAATATTTTCTTTTAATTCCCTATCTGTTTTAATATGCAAATTTGCAAAACCGGTTGCCAAGCCTTCAGAGAAAACAGTTTTTTCAAAAACGTATATTAACTAAAATCTGAAGATTTTTCGAGAAAATTTTTTGAATCGAGAAAAAAGCCTGGTGGGTTAACAAATTTGCATATTATCATGTTGTAAAATTGTGTAGTCCTTATCGCCTAAAGCTACCGTAATTTAATAACTTTGCCTTTAATTTTTAGGTTATCCTTGTTCCAAATTGCAACAACAGAATGGTGTTGCATCATTGATATCTTTCTTCTCTACCAGCATCTTTCCCCCTCAGAATGGACACTCTTCTTTCAACAAATTTTTGATCCATCAATTTTTCGAATTGGATTTGCTTTTCATGCGGATTATAATTTTATTCAAATTGCTTTCCCTCATGTTTGTCCGATGTTGGAAGAAGAAAATCGAAAAGTGCTTTGTTTATCAACACTTTCAAAAGCGATTCTTGGAGATTCTGAAGTCGCAAATGTTATTTTTCATAAATTAGCTTCTGACAGTAATCAAATCACTGCAAAAAAGAGTCAAATAAGTTTAGCCGATGTTAGTAAAGCAATTTTGGGAATTAAACTTAGCAAAGATCAACAAAGCAGTGATTGGAATTGGAGACCCTTGACTGAGGAGCAGAAGATTTATGCAGTGAAAGATGCAATAATTGTAATTTTAATTAAAGAAAAAATTGAAAATGATTTGAAAAAGTTTGTATAAAAGTTTAAAGGTTAATTTAAGCTCCAAATTTTAGTGCATTTGGTGGTGAAAAAGCTGCAGAGATTATGGAGAAGGGTTACATTTGTCATCGACAAAAACCACAAAAAGCATCAAAAGCTAAACGTCAAAATGAATTTAAAGTTACGGAAAATGGTATCACTGATACCATCATTGATAACGTTGAAGATCAACAAGAAAATTAACAAGCTCAAAATTTTTAACTTCATTATTGTGCCTTATTTTAACATTCCATTAATTTTTTATAATTAATAAAATGATTTTGCTCAATTTTTGTGAACTTAAAATATTTTAATTCTGTTTGTATAATTAAATATTTTTCATTCCAATGTTTAAAAAAGCAATTATTCAAAAAGATAAGCGCTTAAATTTTGATGATGGATGTTACATGTGTTTAAAAAAAATACTGAGAAACAAACTGTCCGTGAGTTTTTTTCCAGCACAAACTTTCCATTCTTTATCAAAGTTGACGAAATAAGTAGAACTTTTCCTTGCTGAAACATTTATTTTAAACTTCATAATTTATGTACTTCAGATGTTGTTGAAGTAGCATTATAAAATTTAGTGGCATACTTAATAAAAAAATATACCGTTGTGTTTTAATAGATTAATTTTTATTTTTAAATTGTTTATTTTTATAAAAAAGATATTTTCAACATTTTAGTTTTAAAAGTAATTTCGAAATGCAGAGCTTTCTTGTCCATCCAGTTTTTTTCTGGAGTAAAAAACTGGTGGACCTTTAACTAAAAAATATTTAATAATTATTAAGAATAAAATTTCGGTGTCAAAAATTTTAACAATAATTTTCCTTGATAAAAATTTTAGTTCTGTATTTTCTTTCAAAATATTTCCGGAATCATTTGTTTTTGCTTTTTTATCAGCATTTTTGACAATGAATTTATCGCTTTCTCAATAATTTAGGATGAATAATTGTTGACATTTGTACTTTTCAAAAACATCAGCAACTGCTGTAAACAAAGAACATATAAATGAATGAAAAGGTTTTTTTGCAAAAAAAAGAACACGATTGTTGTCTGTTGTCTTTTTTTATGCCAAAATTTTTGAAAGTGTTTTTGTTGGTTTTTAAACCTAAGCCTTAAAAGGTGATTCATTTAAACATTTTGTTAAAGGATGCCCAGCAGCATGGTTCGTGTCACTGAATTCATCATGTTTTGTGGGAAATGATATTTAAAATAGGATTGTTTTCGGTTAAGGAAAATAGATACATGACGGAGGAATATAAGAATGAGACTCTTGGAGAATACTTACTCATCCAAATAATTCCTCACATTCTTAAGCAAGTGCCAAAAACTTTTATAAATTATTGTCTGGATTTATTTTTACTTTTTTTACATTCTTTTTATTGGATGGTGCACATCTGGGTGTCACAAGGCAATACATTCTATTTTCAATGATAGTTTTTCTTTTGAATAAAAATTTATGGCAGTGATCTTTAGCCATTTAGTTTTTCTATATTTGCTGCATTGCAAGATTTTTATCGGATATATTTTAGAACGCCCGAAAAATTTTTTTGTAAGAAAAAGCGACGTCTTTCATTTTTTGTTATTTTGAACAATCTACCCTCACAAATAAATAGGAACGTTTATTTATAAAAAATATTGCTCTGTCTTTGCCAAAATCTACATGCACTGCATAGGATTTCTTTGCTTTTTTTAAAAATAATTTATAATAAATTATTTTATTATAAATTATTTATTGCAGATTTTTTAAATAAAGTCCTTATAGGTTGTTTGAAGACAAAGATAAAACATTAATTGAAATTATGATATTTATTAGTTCAGATTTTTAATACTTGTTTTTCCCCTTCTTTAAATAAAAAAATTACTGATTTGCGATTCCGTTGCAACAAATATACCTAAAAAGTTTAAGTGCATCACATATATTTGCATCATATTTAGTGTTTTAATCAAATTTTTGCATTTCTTAGTGACGTGAAATCGACTAGTGCCATAAATTTGCTCAAGTTGTTGTCTCAAAATCTTTTTACTAACAAATCAGAAAAAAAAATTTTTTCTATAAATTCCCGTCTTTCGTTTTTTGCAATGTTTATTGCTTTTGTTCTTTGTATCACGTTTTATTTGTAGGACTTGAAAATGGAAGCGGGAGAAAAGAAGAAAAACAACAAACCCAATCCAAGGGATCATAAAAGTATCCATATTATTGATCATCATAAACCCCGCTTTTTTGATGAAGCAACTAAAAAAATTAAAGATTGTCTCCTCAGCAATCGACATGAACTTTCAAATATTTTTTTATCGCTATTTAAAGAATGTAAACAAAAACATTTGCGCGAAACAACAATGTATCTCTACATCCATTTTCGAAATTCATTCAACAAAAATGTTGATTCAAGAATTACCGCAGATTTTGCTTTTGTTATGGAACAGCTTGTTCAAAGCCTTCGAACTTTTATGGCAGATAAAAATGATGATTTTATTTTGGAAGTTAATGGGGGTCATGCCTCTAATGGTAGTTGGGTAAGAGCATTTTTTATTATTGCTATTTTTAATCAGAAGAATTTTTTTAAGAAGAATGCTTTCATGGAGGCTGTTAAACTAGATGTTTTAAAATATTCTGATATTCTTGATCAAATTTTTCAAATCCGAGATAATGGTACCGGTCGTAAATTTCCAACTGTTTCTCAAGAGAATTTGGCTTATTTCTATATTCGAAAAATGTTGTATGATTCAAAAACTAGAAATAATGCTATTGATTGGATTCTTACATTTGATCTTGACTTTCGCAAGTTTGTTGGTTTAAGAGGCGAACAAGAAAGTCCTCCGAATGAAGTTATGATTCCATCTGACAATTTTATCAATACCGAAGCGAGTTCGATGGTTGAAGAAACTTCAAAAATGCTTTATGAAATTTATTCAAGTGGTCACCTTCAAAAATTTTCATCTTGCGTTGCTGATTTCTATTCAAACTGTCAAAAAGAATGGCTCCGAAGTGCTATCATGTATCTCAATTACAGTACTTATACAGTGTTTTCCAACTCTAAAGATTATGATTCTTCTCTTGGTATTTTTCAAATTTTTATTGGTTTGAAAACGTTTTTGGAAGGAAAGAGCAAAGAATTTTTGACAGAAACACTTTCAGTTGAAGTTTCGGATGAACTTTGGGTAATTAGAAATTTCATTTTTTTTGTAAATTTTTTAAACTGAAAACTTGTAGAGTAACAGTTTCAAGGTTGCAATGCTTCAAACTCGTCCAGAATGTTATGATGTTTTAGATCAACTTTTTCATATTCGTCGACCAGAAAATGATAAAAGAAACAAAATGATTTATGAAATTATTGGAGAGCTAATTACAAATGAAGCGACTTTCGATATTGGCAATGAAAAATTTCATTCCTTTGGTCTTGAGCTTGAACAATTTAAAATTCGTGATAACAATGATGATGAAATTCAACTTGCTGACGATCAACTTTGGTTACCATATGTTCAAAATATTTTTGACGAAATTCAAAAGCTTAATTATGATTTTGAAAAAATTGATTATGCTCTTCAATTATTTTACATTAGTCGAATTGATAAACGTCGAGAAAAACTTGATGCACAGTTTGATCAGCTTCATCGTGAAACTGGCTTTAAAATATCTGTTCAATTATGCCCTTTGGGGCTTATGAGACGTGTAACGATGGAACTTCTATTAAGGATTGATTTGACAAATGAAAATTCATCAATGTTAATCTTCAGAATTTGTAAAACATTTTATTTTGCTGTTTATAAAAATTTTAATGAAGCCATTAGAGACATCAATGTTCCTGATGATTTATGGATTAATTCTTGGGTACAAAGTTTTTACAGTGCATTTCAACAAATTTTAATATGAGTCATATTTAGAATATTTGCATCGAAAATTGCTTTGATCATGCTTTGAATTCTTCTTCTGCCCTTGAATTACTCTTTCGTATTAATGCTCCAGAAACTGATGATCGACGATTAATCATTTGTGAAAGTATTCGAAAAAAGATTTCTAAAGTTGAAACTTTTCATCGCGCTATCAAATGGATAAGCAAATTTCAATGCACTAAATTAAAAGAAGAAAGCTTTGGAAATGTATGTTTCTTTCTTTTAATTTTGTGATTTAATCTTAACCTTTCTATTTAGGTTGTTATTTATTCATTTCTTTTTGAAAATGGAAAACAGACAGTTTTTAACAATTTTCCTAAACAAAAAAAGCAATATGCGAAAACTCTTGATGCACTTTTATATCAATTAGTCAACAATAAACTTCCAGTTTTTCTTGAAAAAGAAAAGAAGGATTTTGCTGCTGAAAAATTACTTGTAGAAGTTTGTAAATTGGCGAATGATCTTGAAATTGATATGGAAGCCGAAAATTATTATGCTTTTCAAGAACAATTTATGCAAGATAAACGAATGAAATTTGAATATATGGATCGAAAATATTTTGAAATTCATGTTTTGGTATGCCCTTGTTTTTGTTACAGTATCACTTTACTTTATTATCGGGGTATTCTTGTAATAAGGGTTCTTTTTATTTAGTTTTAATTTAAATATACCGTACTCCCTTAATCTCGAAAAACATGTAAACTGGAAATATTATTGCTTTACTTTTAGGAAAATTTAAAAGATCGTGACGACAAATATAAGTTATGGTTCCTTCAAAGTATTTCATCTGATAAACCTTATGCATATTGTTGGGCAAAATATTTTGGAATTTCCGACAATGATATGCCAAAAGAATTAAAAAGCTGTATTGTTTCTGGCATTAATTATCAGGAATTTATTAATGAGTTAGTTCATTTCTTTCATTCATACTAATAGAATAAAATAACCGATTTTAATCTTTCAGAATGTCGAAACGGCATCATCATTTGGTCGATCACGATAACGTTGAAATATGCAAAATTTGGGGGAAGTCATATGAAGTTCACACAATTATTACTCCAAAAGCATTTTATAAATTTATTGATGAGTATTTAATTAAATGTAAACCTGAGATATTTGGATTTGATTGTGAATCTGGAAAATCCCAAGAGAAGAATAAGAATAAGTATGATTATCACACTAATTATTGTATGTAAATTATAATCTTATTTTAGAGCAACTGTGCTTCAACTTGCAACTCTTGAAAAGCTCTTTTTAATCGATATTCTACAATTATCAAAGTGTCCTGAAATTACGGAAGAAGAATGGATTCGCTTTTTTCGATTGCTTTTTGATCCAAGTATTACTCTTGTTGGATTTGCAGCACACAATGAGTACGACTTTTTATGCAATAAATTTCCATTTCTTGCAAAAGTTTTTGATAATCAACAAGGAAATGTTTTTTGTCTTCAAAAACTTACAAAGCATATTCTCGAAGATAAAAATATTGTTGCTCAAGTTTTTTGCAATGAAATTGCAGAAAATTCAGAAAATATTAGTTTAGCAAAATTTACAAAAGGTGTATTGAATTTGACGTTGGATAAATATGAACAATGCAGCGATTGGGAACATCGACCGTTGACACAATTTCAAAAGCTTTATGCTGTAATTGATGCATTAATCGTTATTTTGCTTAAAAATCGAATTGAAGAATCACTTAAAAAGTTGGTATTTTATTCTTCTTTTGTTTTTCAAAAACGTTGTTTTTCTGAAATAATGTTGATTTTTTAGAATCTGTCCAGAAAATTTCAACGAAATTTTGAAAAATGGATACATTGGCTATGGAAGTAAAAATTAAAATCTTCAGTTTTCATTTGTGCATTCTTTTTGTTTTTTCTTTTCGTACTTTGTATTTTTAAATTTTGTTTATTTATGTTCTAATTTTTTTAAACCATTTGTCGCGACAATATATTGTCGTGAACTGGTTTTTGAAAATAATCTTTCGCAGGTGTATTCATTGACAAGCATCGTACTCTGCATTTAAATTATTCTTTTTTTAAATAATGCACATAAATGTTTTTTTGCAATAACATTTTTAGTAATGTATTCCACGTATCATTCTCCACAAACAAATATCGGTTATTTTTTTTCTCGTTTCCCACCGTTTTATTCTTATATATCTTTTAAAATTACTGAAAAAAATTTCACAAAATAAAAAAATTTATATTCTACGATATTAGTACATGGGTTTTATATTTTTGATTGCAATCCGCACAGTGATCCCAAACGTACCCGGCCTTGCAAAAACACAAACGCTTTGGGTTAAAAGAGAGATAACTCGACAAAAAAATTTTTCTTTCTGTTTTTTTAGTGTGTTGTACACAAATTCGTCTCTTTTAACCCTCCCATGCAAGGCCGGGTAGGAAAAAAGGAACTAGAAATGGCCGCAACGAAAAAAAGGACAAACAATAGAAATTTTTGCTCTCTCGCGCTTTTTTTTAAAAAAAAAGAAAAATCACGATTGAGCTTCTTCTTTTTTTGCGAATCCGTTTCTGTTGAAGTAATCGCTTAGAATTTGCAAAATTAGATAAAGGACATCCTAAGGAATACGGGGATACCTTTAGTTAAGCGATATTATCAAAATTAAAAATAGGGCTAGCTGAAATGTGACGGATTTTTAGCGAGAGAGCGTTCATCCGTCTTTTTCTTTTATGTGCCGTTTCTAGTTACAAAAAAAATCACTGTGTATCCCTCAATTTATTAATAAAATTTTGTTTTGTAAACGTAAAGAAGTTACTGCTTTAAAAGAAAAGCTGAAGACGGTGGTAAATTTAAAATCTTGTTTTTTGTTTCACGGTTACTGAATCAGTTGTTTGTGAAAAATATTTTTATTTCAAATATTTGATTGTTAATATTTCTTGCATATAATATTTCATTCATATTTGTAATGGGAGCGTTTTCATCCTCTTCCAACAGCCCCAATTCCAAAACCTTCTATCCCGATTAAATTAGGACTATCAAAAACTATTGTTAATAATATAAAATAAGCTATTAATAATTTACCTTTCTTGGCAGTCAAAAGATATACCAAATCCACTAAATCCACTAAATGTATAATGGGTTACACAAAGCGTTGTTGTTGTTGTTGTCATTGTTGTTGTAGTGGTTGGCGTAGAAGTTGTAGTTGTTGGTGTAGGAGTCGTTGTTGTGGCAGTTGTGGTGGTAGTTGTCGTTGTTGTTGTAGGGGTTGTTGTTGTAGTTGTTGGAATGGTTGTTATTTCATCATATACTTTGTTCCATTCGATGCTGTCATTGGCTTCTTTTTTAATTTCAATTTTTTGTGCTGATTGTTCTTTGTTGACGATGACTCTTTTAAAAGCTGTTTCACTTTGAGTTTTTAAGTTTTTGGTATTGACTCGGTAAAGATCAAAACTTTTTTGTTCAAATTTTTTGCCATTCCATTTAATATTTAAATTGTTTTTATCAATCAATTTTTGAAAATCATCAAATTTTAAAACTTCTTTTGATTTCCTAAAAGCATGACACTTTTTGAGGGATCATAATTATTAAATCTCACCCTGCTTCATCTTTGCTATTGGCATTTGATTGTGAATTGCTAACCGAAGTTTCAACACTTCCTCCAATTCCCATATAAGAAGCTGAAACTCCAGCCGAAACTGAATTAGAATTTGAATGTTCTTCAGCAACTTTATTCCGAAATGCATTTGCTGATTCCTGATCAAATTTGAATTCTTTCGTGTCGTCGTTATATGTCATGGCATTATTGAAATATGAAGTTTGAATATCCGGTCGTGTAAAAATATCATCCCAAAAAACAGAATCCCAATTTTCTTTTGATAACTCAGTGGATTGAATTTTGTCTTGTTCAAAAATTTTCACAAGCTCTTTTATAATTGCACCTTCTTGTTCAGACGGATTATAATCGGATGAAACTTCTTCTTCAAAGGATGCCGAATTGAAAACTTCGTGGGCTAGCTGATTTGCATCTTCGGATTTTAGGTATACAATACCTAAATGTTAAAAAATGAGTAATATTCAATATTTATTTTTTAAAATTAGCATACCATCAGTAGTATTTTTGTTGACTAATTTACCGTAAAATGATGAATTTTGTAAAAAGGTTCCTTTCATGGTAAGAGTTCTTGAAGAAGTTGAAGAAGATTCCATAAAAAATTCAAAATAGAGTTTAAGAGTTCTCAAAAAGAAATCTGTGTTTGTTTTGGCTTCTTTTACCTAAAATGTTTAATTTATACTTATTTAACAAACGATGTTATTACCATTTTTTGACAGAATGCTTTATTTTTCGGATATAAATCAAATGTCATTGAAAGAGATTGATCTCCAAATGGCCTCCAATTTTTATCAATTTTAACACTCGGATTTGGTTTTCCAAGTCCAATTCGAACGGATTGCATTGGAAGAATAAAAATATCACCGGCATGAGCGATAATGTTTTTTAATTTTAGCGCTTTTTGAACCAATGTTGCAACTTGCAAATCCCATAATTTTATATCAAAACTAAAAACTGTTTGAGGCTTTGCAGATAATGCATCTTTCAAGCAAACAACGGATGTTAAATCAATGTTGCAAAGTGGAGTAACATAAAATCTTAAAACATAGAAACCCATTAAAAATATAATATTAAAAATCCCTACTTGCTATAATTGTCAACATTTTGCTTCCAAACATTCAAGGATCTTCCTTTATAAATGACAGTTAAAATAACTTGTTCTTGACGAACAACTTGATCCCATAAATTCTGATCACCATTTATTAATGTTGCTATTGGTAGCAAAATTGTTAAAAAGAGTAGTAATAATCTCATTTTCACTTTCTTTACCCAATATTTTAGTATCTAAAATTCATAAACTGTAGATTTTTAAATATAATTTCAGCAAAAAACAAATGTTGCAAAAAGAACCAAACTTGTAAAACAGTTTTTAAAAAAAACTGAAATTTAAGTGTTTCAAATGATGCTTTAAAAGGTTTTCCAGACAATTTTTTTTGCAGAAATTCAATGTCTATTAACAAAGACACTTTTAAAACTGATTTTTTTAAATTTTATCAAATTGACTTTTAATATTTTTCAATATTAAAGACTTAAGTTTTATTTTTGAAATGAAACGGCTAAAAAAGTTTTTGAATTATTAGATTCATTTTGTTAATGGGTCGGATTTTGTTACACTTTATTAAATAATTTAAACAAGTTTTAATAGTTAAAAACTCAAAATAATTATTTTATATTTTAATTCCATTGTTTCCGTAAATCATTAAAATATTTTTCACTTGTTACAGCAGCAGGTAAATTCTTTCCAAATGCATTTGCAATTACCGTAATCTCAAGGACCCTTGCTTCAACGGGTTTCACTTTTTTTATGTTCCCTTTCATAAAATAATGACGTAAAAGAATAATTAAAATTGATAAATTGTTAAACTAAAATAGGTTAAATTACGGTAAAACACGTGTTAAAAGAAAGAACCTACAAAATGAAACATTGAATTTGGTAATGGTGGTAAATTAAATAGGTATGTAATGTTTGTAGTTAGCGAAGCAAAAGGAATCATAAAAGTATAAATTAGCATTGATGGAAATATAAAAGATAGAATTTTTATGTTCTTCATTATCTAAAATAAATTTTGTAAAAGAAATGTGAATCTTTTGTGTCAAAAATTTGAAAAATTTTTCAAGTCTGTGTTTCATCAAAAAAGAATGAACATAAAAATGTCAAACACTACAAATTATAGGTTTTAAAAGTTTTTAATTAGTCGTAAGTCATGTTTTAAAAAGAAGTGAACCATAAATTTGAATAACTACAATTATGAAAAATCTTACCTGGTGTCGCTTCTTCAAACTTATTCGATATACTGTAATACTGTACATTCGTTTGGTTAAAATTAATAAAATTGAACAAATTATCAAAGTACAAACGTGGACACCCGTAACATAAAGATTCAGAACACCCGAAAATATTGGTAAGTAATAACCTAAAAATTTATGGATTTTTTAAAGTTCAAGAGTTTAAAATCCAAAAGGAGCACTGTAGTTTTTTCGGGGTAATTTTGAGCAAATTTGTTTCATAAATGCTAGAAATAGTATTGTGTAGGTTTTTTATTGCAGAAATTTCATAAAAAAAAAAACAAAAAAAAAAAAAAAAAAAAACAAATTTGCCTATTAAAGATAAAAAGTTCCAGAAAAAACCCCCAAACTTACTAAATGAAACACAAAGTATGTAAATTAAAGAAGAAACCATAGAAAACGAAAACAAAATCCAAAATAACGATTTTCGATCGGCGAGTAAATATTTTTCAATAAAAATTGTTGCAACAATTCTTTCAATTGCAAATGCAAAAAATAGATTCCGAATTACTTGTGCCGAAAACATCATAAATAGTGATATAACACTAATAATAAATAATGTTTGATTTCTATACATCAAATACAGTACCCCAATTGCAAATGTTGAAATACAGTACAAAAATGAAAACGGAAAAAAGCTAGCAATAAAAAATAATCTAAAATTATTCAAAATTTTAAAAACTTCGGATAAAGAAAGGTTTACCGTAATGCTCTTGGAAGAACATTGAAATTTAGGTTTCTCTTGGAAACAATAAATAAAAGTGTAAAAAATGTTAAAACTTCTAATCCTACAGTAATGGAATATGAAATAACATAAAAATCGTCCATCTTTTTCGTCGAGACAGAAATTGTTTGATTAAACGTTCAAAAACTAAAATAATTTTTCTTTGCAAAAAAACGTAAAAGTAATTTTTATTAAAAACTAAAAAAATTTATGCTACAGCAAAGAAATAAAAGTAATTATTGAAAAAAGTTTTATTCTGGGAAATTCTCATTAAATTCTCTTACAATTTGGTTTTGTTAAACTTTTTATCTTTTAATTAAACACATAAAAAATTTAATAAATAAATTTTTGTGCAACTTTTGTAGTTTTAATGAAAAAAAACGCATAATTCCTATTTATATTTTTTCATAAATAATTGGGACAACTTTGTTTTTCCCACGTATTTATAAAAGTTTATAAAGGCCTTGTATGCAAATTTTGAAAATCCCACGGCTTGCATGTAATCGCACTTTTGGATTTTCTCAAATTTTGCGGAAGTAAAATAATACTACTTTATTTACGTAAAAAAATATTTTATAAGTATAAAATCGGAAAAAAACACGCAAGCTTAATTTTAAAAAGAGTTGATCTATGCAAATATCTGTAGCGTTTCTCTATTTAATATTTAAAAAACAAACCTGTAAATCATTTGTCACTGTTTTTTCATAAAAAAATTACAACTAAAAACACCAAAACTTTACAGCCTGAAAAAAAGACATGTAAAAGTTGTGGCATTAATAAATCATAAAAATTTATTCGTTTCAAGTTGACGTTTTTAAATTTTAAATTGTGTTTCAAAAATACTGTTTTTTAAATTTAAAAACACCTGCCCTTAAAGTTTAATAAATGTCTATTAATCAAAAAAAGTGTAAACAACATTTACAAAATAAAAAGTTTTATGATTTTTTAAAAAATTGAATAATTCAATTTTCTAGGCATGACTAAAAATGGCAACAATTAAATTAAGGGTTTTATGTGTTTTCCAAAACACATATAAATAAACAAGTACCTTCTAATTTTTCTTTTTATAAAAAGCATTTCTCAAAAACAACCTTTTTTGTTCTTTTTTTTCTCAAATCCGGAAGCTAAAAATACACAGTGTCTGAACCTTAACAAAAAAAATGTCAAATTCAACGCCCTCGAGTGCCATCCCCCAATTAGCTGCTACATTACCATATGAAATTGTAAAGCATATTTTGGAGACTTTATGGATTCTTACAACCTTTTTTAATATTTCTTTTGCAATTGTTTTTCTTCATAATTTCGTTAAACCTGGAAACCCCGTTCGTTCACCATACTTTTTTCTAGTTTTTGAAACTACCGTAATCCGAGCAATTTCATGTCCAGTTCGATATCCAAATAATCATCAATCTACCGTACCATTTCGAATTCCAGCATGGTATCCAATTTTACATGAAATGTATATGGGTTTAACAATGCAAATTCATGGCATTATTATTTTGGCATTAGCTTTAAATCGATTAACAGCATTGATGATGCCGCTGAAACATCAACAAATTTGTTACTTTTTGTTTGCCTTAGGGCGCTTTTAGATATGGAGATCAGTATTATGTAAATTTTGGTCAAATCATGATAACCGAGCACACTTTAGAGTTGTCACGGGGTGGTGCGCCTGATCCAAAATTGACAAGATGTTATTTTTTTCCGAAAATTGACAAAAAACACATTATTTCCTTATATAATTTTCATTTTAAAACAAAAAACGATAAGCGGAACAATTAGCTTATCGTTTTTTTGCCCTCTTTAATTTTTAGCTTGTGTTACAGTATCCTGAGGATACTATAATTTAAGAAGTTAATGTTTTTTATCTTTAAGAAGCAGTAAAGACAGAAATAAGTAAAGTAATGATTTAATAATGTATAGCTTAAATATCCATTTTTAGCATTTTTATACTGTACAAATTAGTAAACTTGAATTTTGAGGTCACGGGCGCATGCGCCCAGGCGAGCCTACCTTTTTCGGAAAATCGGGCGCGCCAGCAACCCTAACACACTTAACGATTTCATATTTTCAGTTATGGAATAGCAGAAATTTCACGTTTCTTTGCATCTTTATCCTTTTATATCCTTTAATCCCGAATCTTCCAATCGCCCATTTGTTTTATTGTTATTGGAAACTTGATAAAGATGGTGGATACTGTAGAGCAAATTTTATTGGCACTCATAAATATGTTTATCTTGGAAATGTTATCACCCCGATTTCTGCCTTTATCATGAATGCCGTGGCTGTCAAATATCGATATTCTAAAACTCTTGGATTATCTGTAAAGCGAAAAGCTGAAATAAAATTACTGTATCAATCAATTTTTTCAACATTTACTTTTACAATTTGGACTTTGCTCAATCTTGCAGCATATGAAATAACTCCATGGTAATTAATATGAAACTACCTTATAACATAAAATATTTGTTTTAGGATCCGAAATACTGTAGATCCAGGGGAGAAAGATAAGCTTATGCAAATTCGAAGTTGGACTGCAAGAATAATGGACTTGAGTGGATTTCTGTATTTTGAAGGTGGTCTACTTGTATTGTTTAAATTTAGGTATGTTTTTGTTACTCTTTTTGTTAAATATCTTCATTTTTAGTACCGTAATCCGTGAAAGTTATTTCAAGTTTTGGGGTATTGATTTTTTGATTAAAAAAATTAGAGGACTCGATAATTCTGTTTCTGATATTTCCATCGAGGTCAGACATTAGCATATTAATTGTTTTAATCTTTCAAAAAGTTTTCTTATCCGATTTTTATGCATTACTACATAAGTATTATTAATCTTACTGTAGAAAAATGAATAAAATTGATCTCTGCTTATTTTGTTTTTACATAATATATTTAATAAAACATGTGATAAATTTTTTTTGAAGTAAACAAATGTACAGCTTCAGATAATACTTAAAAAAATTGTAATAAAATTTCTTTATTTGGCAATATTCCAAGCAAATCCCACTTTTTTAGATTTTACTTTGTAAATTTAACCAAGAGCAATGAAATTTAATAAAAATAATTTCGAATTTGATTTAAAAATCTTATTTACAATCATTAGAGAATGTGTATTAAAAAAGGGTCAAAAAACAAATTTTATGAGTTTTAAGAATTTGTAGAAATTTAATATTGTTGCAAATTTCAATTTTTGACTTTTTTAACGTTATAAATCAAATCAGGCCTTAAATTTAAAAAAAAAATCGTTAAAGTTTTTTTGCATTAAACAACCAATTTATTAAACGTAATTTTTTGTGTTTTGTGGGCTATTCGATAACAACTAGTTTTTGAGACTATTTGCTTTCAACGGTTATGTAACTTATATGATAATAAACAATTAATATTAAAAACAGTAGTAATATATTAGAACTATGTATTTTAGTTATTCATTTTTAATATAATTTTAAACAACATCGTAAAAAAAGCTAAAAAACTTCTTAAAAAAAGCTAATTTTTTTCTCTACTTCATGCAAACAGATTTGAAAAAAAAAGACAAATCTCTTCGACTGTTTTAGTGGTGATTAAAAGTGATTGAATAAAAAGTCCAACCAAAGAAAAAATCGAAGAAAAGTAAAAAAACATTTGCGACCACGAAGCAGCTCCTTTCGTATTTTTAAAAATAAGGATCTTATAATAAGAATACACTTATTTTTGGCTGCATTAATCCTTCTTTTTAAATATAAAATTATATATTTTATTGGTAATTCCCAAACCACTTTTAATGGAAACTATTATCAAAGTAAATATTACGTAGGTTTATTCATGGCAAAAAGGTAAAAAAAATAAAAACAATCAACAAAAATATACAAAATCATCACATTTTAATAAACACTAAAATAACAAAAAGAAGAACAGAAGCAGTGCAGAATTTTAAATATCGACCTTTTGTTGTGATTTTTTTGATTTTTCATTTGAAAAAATTTGCCGAAAAGAGAAAGTAAAAATCGCAAAAAGAAGACAAAATTTGTTTTCAACAAAAACTAAAAACACATTTTTCAACGAAAGGCAGCAAATAAGAAACATAAACAACAACAAAAAATCAATGAAACTTAATGTTAAAATTTGTTTCGAAATGAATGTGTTCTTCGATTTTTTGGACATTGAAAGGTTTCAAAGGTTTGAACAAAATTTTATCACCTTCTAAAGAATAGCACTTATCTTCAAAGGTTTGAACAAAACATTGGCAGTCAAATATTCGGCAACGATGAACATAATTTTTGTGACATAAATTTCAACAATATTTTTCAATTCAAACTTAGGATATCCAGGATGTTTAAAAATTCTTGTAACAAATTGAAGTTCTTCAACCAACTTTTGCATGAAAAGAGTTTGATTTTGAGTGTAAGTGGGATTTAAATATAAATCGATAAAACCAGCTTTAACATTGCTGCCGAAAATATGATAATGATCATGATAAACCTTTTCACGATTTGAATTGAAATAATTAATTTGTGGAAGAGGGATACCATTAACTTTGGCAATCTCATAAATCAAAGTATATCCACAATTAACGATATCCAAGGAAATATATCCACTTTGATCATAAATCTTCTGTTTCAGTGGTTTTTCGAGATTTTCAATGCCATTTTTCTTAACTTTATAGCCAGATTTATCTTTAAAATATTCAATTTTGACTGGATAACTTTTAATGCTTTTCAAAATATAATTAACAATACACTTTTTGTGATCGACAATGAGAGATTCGTCATTCTTTAACTTTTTTAAATAATCAATGTCGAGATTTTCGTAAAGAAATAATTGATTTGGAGCATTCTTAAATTCATCAAAAAACTTATTGTTATGTCTAATCTTTCTTCCAGAATCCATTTTCAATAATTAAATACCAAAAAATTCGAACAAAAAATTGATTTTTTTAGAATTTCTAAAAAAATTTGATTTAATAAATAATGCAAAATCGATCAATAAAAAACACAAGGTTTTGACGCAAAAAAAGTTTAACAAAAATCGAGCAAAAACTTTAATGCGAATTAGAATTCATTTGGTCATTGAAACAACGACCAAAATAAAACGTTGTTGCTTTCGAAGTTCTAAAAAAGAGAGACACAAAAAAATGCCATTAAAAATTGTTGTCTGCAAAACATCGAAGTAGAAAAAAATAAACACAGATGTTTCTTTTAAAAGTCTGCAAAAACGAAATTTCTTTCGAAAGAATAAACTAAAAGTTTGTTTCTTTAGTGCTGTTGTCACAATTACTGTAAAAGAAATTATTTTGTTCACTTATGGTATTGTAATAGTTATCCAAACCATGATAAAAAACATTCATTTTTTTCATTCAAATCATTTTTTGATAGTCTCTTTTCCTTTTGATTGTACAAAGAAAAACTACCTCTGAAAAGTATCAAATTTCAACCAAAAACTTTCTGTTTATTTTTCACTTTTTTTCATTAAATGCATTTTTTATTCAACAAAAACCAACAGAAATGATTGTTCGAAATTTGAATTTTATTCTTTTTATTTATTTATTGCATCTCTCATTTGTTGGAAGCAGTGATGTACCTGGTGTCACAGCTCCATCATTGAAGTTTATAAAATTATCAAATCCCAAAATTAAACGAGAAGTTGTAAATTTAGAAGTTTTTGATGATATTAAAAAAGTGAAGGAAGAAGATAAAAGTGATATTGACGATGTTATTTTTGTTTGTGGAAATGAAAGAGGTATTTTTTTGACATAATCAATCATTTTGTTTTTTCCCCATAACTAAGCCTTCAATATTTATTACAGTAATTTAAAATAAATTTAAATTTTTTAGACATAGTTTGCTCATGTGACATAGACCGAAAGAGAATGGAATGTGATGATGATAAATTAAAAACAGCAAATTTGAAGACAGTTTTTGAAAATTTTGTTATTGAAAAAGTTGAGTTAAGTAGAAGTAACAATTTAACTATTGAGAAGGTAATTAATTTCTGATATTTTAAAACTTTAATATTCCTTTTTCAGGGTAAAACATTTCCTGAAAACAAGGAAACAATTAAATTCATACATTTTCATAATATTAAAATGATAAAATTGGAAACTGGTGTTTTTGACACTTTCACAAATTTGGAATCGTTATGGTTTTGGGGCACTCCAGTACCAAATATTGATGAAAATGTATTGACAGAAAAACTTGGAAAAGTTTTGTTGTATTTGGAATTGTATAACGGAAATTTGAATGAGATCAATCCGATGATCTTTAAGAATCTCGTAAATTTAGACAAATTGAAACTTCAAAGCAACGAACAAAAGAATGGAAAAATAAATGAAAAATTTCCTGAGGGGCTTCAAAACTTAAAGCATCTTGATTTAATCTCGTGCAACTTAAGCTCCTTGAATCACGACACATTTGAAAACCTAAGGTTTCCTTTATTTTTCTTAGGTTAATGTTTTCATAAATATGCGATATTTAGAAATTTGGACAGCTTATTTTTGTCCAACAATAAATTTACTTCAATTCCATCAGCAATCAAATATATTTCAAATCTGGAAGCTTTAATGTTTAGTAATAATTCGATTGAAAGAATTGAAACGAATGAATTTAAATCAAATGGAAAATTGGAACATATTCTTTTGGATAATAGTGTGGAATTAAAATACGTTGAAAGCTGTGCCTTCTGCAATCTGAAAAATTTGAAAGAAGTGCATTTAAATATGTGTGGTAAGCTTACATATATTGATGAAAATGCATTTGGATCGATTAGTAATGGATTTTCGACAAAACTGCAAAAATTCAATATCCGTAACTGTAATATTTCTGTTCTCCATGAAAATTTATTGGATTGGAAAAATACTGAAGTCATTGATTTAATTGGAAATCCGTTTGCGTGTAATTGTTCAATGGCATGGCTCTTCAGGGATTTAATGTCCGATAATTCCATCTACGAAAGTAAATTGTCAAACAAATATTTTGATACCCATCATAAATTTACACTTGGATGTCTAGGTCCTTCCCCGATAACTCCAAATCATACATATCCATATACTGTAGTTGAAATATTTTCATCTTGTGAAAATTCTTCTTCTTCTTTCTCAAAAATTCTTTGATATTTTTTTTGCATTTTTATGCTTCATTGCTATTTTCATGTTTTGCTTTATGCAAATCGTTCTCGATTTCAAAATTTTCTCTCAAACTCTTTTTAAACAATAATTTTAAATAAACTTGGTTTTTAAAAAAATATCAACAAATAATTTTTCGTTTAAAATTGCTAAAAAAACTGATAAATTATCGATAATCGATAAAATACCCGATATTATTGAGCAAAAAAGTTTTGCAAAAACATAAAAGCATTCGAGTGTTTGATATAGTTTCTATTTGAGTTTCTGTTGTTGATGTTGTAAAAACGAGAGATAATTCAGTTTTGCAACAAGGACATGCATGTCATCAAAATTTCTGTCTGCAAAGCATCGAAATTATATTCTTTTTTCTTATAAAAGTCTGCCAAAAACAGCAACAAATGGCTCTTTTTTAGTAATTGTGATAACTTATGGTAATGTAATGGTTATCGGATGCATGTATAAAAACATTCATTTGTTTGCAATCAAACCATCATTTTAGTGTTAAAAAGTACCTCTGAAAGGATCAAATTTCAACCAAAAACTTTCTGTTTATTTTTCACTTTTTTTCATTAAATGCATTTTTTATTCAACAAAAACCAACAGAAATGATTGTTCGAAATTTGAATTTTATTCTTTTTATTTATTTATTGCATCTCTCATTTGTTGGAAGCAGTGATGTACCTGGTGTCACAGCTCCATCATTGAAGTTTATAAAATTATCAAATCCCAAAATTAAACGAGAAGTTGTAAATTTAGAAGTTTTCGATGATATTAAAAAAGTGAAGGAAGAAGATAAAAGTGATATTGACGATGTTATTTTTGTTTGTGGAAATGAAAGAGGTTTTTTTTGACATAAATTCGATTAATCTTTCCGTTCTTTTCTAAAATTAAATAATAAAGAATTAGTCCGTAAAAATTATAAAAAAAACTTTTAGAAGTGGAATGTTCTTGTTACATAGACGAACAGAGAATGGAATGTGATAAATTAAAAACAGCAAATTTGAAGACAGTTTTTGAAAATTTTAATATTCAAATGGTTGGGCTGAGCAGAAGTAAAAATTTAACTGTTAAAAAGGTTAGCAGTTTTGAATATTTAGGAAATTAAATAATTTTCCGTTTTCAGAGTAAAATATTCCCCGGAAACGAGGAAACAATTAAGAATATACATTTTCGTAATAATGAAATGTTAAACTTTGAAAAAAACGTTTTTGACACTTTCATAAATTTGGAAACATTATGGTTTTGGAACACTCCAGTGTCAAATATTGATGAAAATGTATTGACAGAAAAGCTTGGAAAAGTTTTGATCAATTTGGAATTTTATGAGTGCAATTTGACTGAAATTAATCCAACAATCTTTAAAAATCTTTTGTATTTGGAAAAATTACGGCTTCCGCGCAACAAACAATTGAGTGGAAAAATAAATGGAAAATTTCCTGAGGGGCTTCAAAAATTAAAGTTTCTTGATTTGAGTATGTGCAATTTGAGCTCTTTGAATCATGATACATTTGAAAATCTTAGGTTCGAACTCCACCCTTTGGTTTATTAAATTCTGGTAATTTTATTTTCGATTTTCAGAAATTTGGAAGACCTATTTTTGTCAAGCAATAGATTTACATCAATTCCATCAACAATCAAAACTCTTCCAAATCTAAAAATTTTTATATTTAGCAGTAATTTGATTAAAAAAATCGAAAAAAATGAATTTATATCTAATTTAAAATTGGAAAACATTGTTTTAAATATGAATTTTGAATTAAAATATATTGAAAACTGTGCTTTCTGCAATCTCGAAAAATTAGAAGAAGTCCATTTAAGTTTCTGCGATGAACTTACATATATTGATGAAAATGCATTTGGAACTATTAGTAATGGATTTTCAAAAAAACTGCAAAAATTTAATATCCGTGGTTGTAACATTTCGGTTCTTCATGAAAATTTATTGGATTGGAAAAATACTTAAATCATTGATTTAATTGGAAATCCGTTTGCGTGTAATTGTTCAATGGCATGGCTTTTCAAAGATTTAATGTCCGATAATTCCATCTATGAAAATAAATTGTCACATGATTATTTTGATGCGCATCACAAATTCAAACTTGGATGTCTTGGTCCTCCCCCAAGAACCCGGAATCATACATATCCATATACGGTAGTTGAAATATTTTCAGTCTTTGAAAACACTCCTTCTTTTTCATATTTATTATGGTGTTTTTTAGCATTTTTAAGTTTCATTGTTTTATTTGGTGGTCTGATTTATGCAAATCGTTCTCGATTTCAAAATTTTCTTTCAAACTCTTTTTAAATAATCATGAGAAATAAATTTAAATATAAATTAATTTTTTATAGACATAATACGGTAACACTGAACTTAAATTTTTTCGATAGTTTTCAAATGTGATGAGTTAATTGTTTTGAAAAAAAATAAAAGTGTTAATCGAAGAAGAAATTGGATCGCAGATTCTCATTTCTGTTAGTGAAATTTTAATCTACCACTCCATAAATTGTTGAATAATTTTTTTGAAGTAAAAAATTAAAATTTGCAGTAAAATCAGTCAAATCTACAAGCATATCAAAACCTTTAGATGAGCTTCGTATATTTTATATGAGTCCATGAGATATTCGGAACATTGTTTAATGTGTTCAAAACTCCTGCAAAGTATTATATTACAAATAAAGAATCTTTGTTTACATTCCACTTTTCACTCACATGTTTTTTTGCAATCAATTCAGTTATTTTTTATTCATTTTTGCAAACCAAAAAAAAGCAAAATGATTCCCACTAAATTTATTTGTGTTATTTTATTTCACTTTTCTTTGTCTGTGTTATTGGAAAATAATAATCATTTATCTTCTACCCAAGGATCTCGAAATTTATCTCAAAATAAAAAACTTAAGCGAGAAATTGATTTAGAAATTTTTGACGACATCTTTCAAGTCCATAATAAGAAAATTGATAAAGAAGTTGTTTATATTTGCGGAGTTGAAAATGGTAATCGAACGTTTTCAATATTTTTGACGTGATTTAAAAGTTTAAAAACTTTTTAGAAGTAGGTTGTACTTGTAATACTGATGATGAAATATTGATTTGCAGCAATAATGGCATAAAAACTGCAAATTTACGACCTGTTAATGATGATTTTGTTATTCAGAATGTAAATTTCAGATTTATCAAAAATTTAATCTTAAAAAAGGTGTCATTTTTATCCAATTTTCGATTACTGTTTAAGTGGATATTTTAGGATAAAACATTTCCTGGAAGCGAAGAAACAATTACAAAAATATGGTTTTATGAAATTGAATCTCTTAAAATGGATAATAATATTTTTGATAATTTTATTTCTTTGCGAAGATTGGATTTTTCAAAAACACGATTATCAATCAATAATTTTGAAAATATTTTAACTGAAAAACTTGGAAAAGTTTTGTATCATTTTGGGATTCATAACTGCGATTGGGATAATATTAATCCGGAAATTTTTAAAAATTTGGTAAATTTAAGCAGTTTATATTTAAATGGGAATGAACAATCAAAGGGGACATTTTTTGGAAAATTTCCTGAAACTTTATCGAATTTGGCGACACTTGTTTTAATTCATTCAAATTTGACATCTTTAAGCGAGGATACATTTGTGAATTTAAAGTATGATTTGAATTTCTTAATAAAAAGTGAATAAATTAATTTCAGAAATCTTGAGGATTTGTATCTTTGTGGAAATCGATTTACGACAATTCCAAACGCAATTAAATGCCTTTCAAATTTGAAAGTTTTTTCACTTGGATGGAATGAATTAGAAAAAGTTATTGGGAATGCATTTGCTTCAAATGATAAATTAGAGACTATTTATTTATCAGGAAATTCAAAACTCAAAACTGTTGAAAGTTGTGCCTTTTGCGGCTTGGAAAACAGTTTGAAAGAAATTCATTTTGAGCAATGCTTCAACCTTTCTTTTTTCGATGAAAATGCATTTGGAGCTATTAGTAACGGATATTCGAATAAAATGGAAAAATTTTATATTAGTGATTGTAATATTTCTGTTCTTCATGAAAATTTATTGGATTGGAAAAATATTAAAAATTTCGATTTAATTGGAAATCCATTTGCGTGTAATTGTTCAATGGCATGGCTCTTCAGGGATTTAATGTCCCATAATTCCGTCTTTGAAAGCAAACTAACATCCATGTTTCATGTTGACCGTCATCACCATAAATTTAAGGTCGGATGCCTCGGTCCACCTCCAACAACTCTAAACCATACAATCCCGAATACGGTAGTTGAGATCTTTGCATCATGTGAGAGTACATTTTCAAAAACAAACAAGTTTTGGTATTTTCAGTTACTTATGTTTTTTATTGTTATTACTGCATTGGTAACTTATGCAAATCGCATTAGTTTACCAGAGGTTTTTTCACCTTTAATCTTTAAATTTTTCTGAATAAACTTTTCTTCATTTTTGAAGGTTAATTTTTAGTAAAAGAAGAAAATTAGTATTAATTTTTGTAAAAACAGAAGTGCAAGGTTGGTTATAACTTAACTCTGAAACAATCAGCACTCATCAATAGGAATATGGTTAGAGGAAATCAATGTCAGACGTTTAAAAATTAATAACTTTTCTTACGCATTTTGTCATTCATAAACATATTCATGGATGTTGTAAATTGAATTTTTAAAGAAGTGCTTTTAATACAAGTGTAACAATGATCATCCTAACCGCCGACCACTTTTCATCAATTTTGTCGAGATTTTTCCATCTGTGATTGTTTTTGGAGGAGTTGCTGTCGAATTTGTTGTTGTTGTTGAAATTGTTGTAGTTTCGTCATAGATGTGATCAAATTCAGAAATATCAGTTTCTTCTTTGATTTCAATCTTTTGTCCGGTTTCTTTTTTGCTAACAATTACTCGGTTGAAAGCTGTTTCACTCGTGGATTGAATGTTCTTTGTGTTGATACGGTAAAGATCAAGATTTATTTGTTCAAACTTTTTTCCAGTCCATTTTACATTCCATTTATTTTTTTCAAGAGCTTTATTAAAATCATCAACATTGAAATCATTCTTTGATTTTCTGAAATAAAATGAACTAAATTTATATAAACAAATTAATAAATAACAAAACAATAATTTTTTTAACAGTAAAAAAATCAAAAACTTACTGTTCATTTTCAGTGTTATGCTTTGCCCGCGCCCGCGGGCGCCCGTTGGCGGGCGGCGGGCGGGCGCGGGCAGTTTTTTCAAAAGTAAGCGGGCGGCGGGCGGGCGCGAGTAAAAAAGTAAAGGCATTTTCTTTTTTTTCTCAATGCTTTTTTGACAATATTTCTCAACGAAAATCTACAAAAAACTGCTTTTTTGCCATAAAAATTACACGGAAAGACAAATAATCTAATGAAGAAAGAAAAAAGTTTATCACCGCAATGACCTAAATGCCCTATGAGAACATCCAAGATTCTCTGAAATAATTTGCATTTTTTCACATTGGTGTCAATCTTTTTTGCTTGTCGAAAAAGAAAGAATAAACTGCTATGAAAAATTTTCCATCGTTATTAACTTCACCTGGATTTTGACCGATTAATGACATTATATACAGTACTACTTTAAGTAATTTTTGTTAATCAATATATCAATTATTGATATGGTCAAAATTTAAATTCATGATAGGTGTTGAAGATATGCTTTTGACCTATAGTATGCCAAATTAGCGATATGACATACTGTCGGTTTATGTATACATTGTCTTTAAATATTGAAAATAATAGTTTAAAATAAATTCAAATCGGAGTCCGTGTTATGCTTCGCCCGCGGGCGCCCTTTGGCGGGCGGCGGGCGGGCGCGGGCGGAATTTTTGAAAGTAAGCGGGCGGCGGGCGGGCGCGGCGGTTTTTTTTGAGTGTACGCGGGCGGCGGGCGGGCGCGGGCGATTTTTTGGAAAGTACGCGGGCGCGGGCGCGGGCGCCCGCGGAAAAAAAACAAAAGCATAACACTGGCCCCAACATTCATAGAATCCGTGTGCCCATTAGAATGCGCAGAAACAACTTTATTTCGAAATGCTTCAGCTTTTTGTTGATCAAAATGAAAATTGTTTTCTTTTCCATCAAAGGTTATCGTATCATTCAGGAATGAAGTTTGAATATCTGGACGTGTAAAAATGTCATCCCAAAAAACAGAATCCCATTTCTCTTTCGTCAATTCTTTAGATTGAATTTTGTCATGTTGAAAATTCTTTAACAATTCTTTGATAATTGCATTTTCATTTTCAGAGGGATCATAATCAGATGAAACTTCTTCATCAAAAGATGCCGAATTGAAAATTTCATGAGCTAATTTATTTGCATCTTCTGATTTTAGGTATACGTCACCTAAAAATTCAATAGTAGGAAAAGCTATTTCACTCATTTTATATATAAAGTTTACCATTTTCATCAGCATTATTTTTTACTAAATTACTGTAAAACGATGACTTTTGTGAAGAAGTTGCAGAAATTTTTATGTGCCGAGAAGAAGTGGTTGATGCAGTCATCATAAATTCAAAATATAATTTTGTGGTGCTCAAAAAGAAATCAGTTCTAGTTTTTGCATCTTCAAGCTGAAATTACTCAAATCTATTAATAGAATTAAAAATAAACAATCGAACCATTTTAAGACAAAAGGCGTGAGTTTTTGGATATAACTGAAATGACATTACCAAAGATTCATCTCCAAATGGTCTCCAATTTTCATCAATTTTTATTGATTGAGTTGGATTTCCGAGTCCAATTCGAACGGATTGCATTGGAAGAATAAAAATATCACCGGCATGGGCGATAATGTTTTTTGATTTGAGCGCTTTTTGAACAAATGTTGCAACTTGCAAATCCCATAATTTTACTTTAAAGGCAAAAACTGAACGAGGCTTTTTGCCATAATCATCCCTCTCACAGCTCAAAGAATTCTTGTCAAGAGTACAAAGGGGAGTAACATAATATCTGGAAAAATATAAAAAATCATTAGGGATGATAAAGCCCAAGTAAGAAACCTGCTATAACTTTTGTCAACCTCTTGCTTCCATACGCTTAAAGATCTTCCTTTATAAATGACAGTTAAAATAACTTGTTCTTGACGGACAACTTGATCCCATAAATTTTTTTCTAGAGATCCTTTTGCTGCCGGAAATAAACAAATTGTTACAAAAAGCAATAACATTTGAGTATACATTTTATATATGACCCAAATAAGCTAATCTAAAATTTGATAAAAATTTTGTTGACAAATAAATAATCTAGACAAAAAACATTTGAAAAGCCATGCAAAAATAAATGCATATATGCATTTATTTGATATATCACTTCTGAAAGTGAAACTGTTTTATTTTTTTATCGTAACCTTTTAACAATGTCTGGTATTAAAAACGCCAAAAGTAAGTCTCGTTTTTGCAAATGCATTTAAAAGAAATTAATTTAAAGTCCATATTTTGAAAGAGTGTTTGCAAAATAAAATGTTTTTATCTCTTTTAGTATTTTTTAAAAATGCTTGTTTCTCTCTGATTTTAAATTAACATTTCATTTTGTATGTAAAGAAGTCCCTGATGCCATTTTTATTCACAAACGATAATTTTATACACATGTTGGACCATTCAATAGGCCAAAGTTTTTTTTCTTTTTTTTCACTTATCCGGGAATGAAACATCAATTTTTTTGCATTTAATTAATATGAAAAAAGTCGGAGTATAATTAACAAGGTCTCACAAGAAAAACAAAAAACCCAAGATGAAATTAGTATTATTGCTAGGTTAATCCAAATTTTGAGGATGACCTTACTAACCAGACACAAAATATGGAATCCGATTTATTGTGAAAGCAAAAATGTTTAAATTAGAAAAGGAATGCAAACGGGAATACAAAGAACAAAAAAGGGGTGTGATATACGGCAGGAAATGGATCAGGGGGTTAATTATGATCATGACGTTGAATGAAAAGGAAGTTAATGCGAGAGCGAGCAAAGAACAATCTGAAAATGCATTTAAATTAAATACAACAATATCCGATATATCTCAACCCCTTACATTCTTAAATAAATATTAATAAGGGCTTCCAGGTTCATGCCAATTTCCCATTTCATCCATTCCACCAAATGGATTTGGTCCTCCAAAATCATAATCTTCATCCGAATCATCTGAATTAATACGTTCACTGCGTTTTTTGTGACACCATGAGAAAATGACTTTAGTTTTTTTCGTCGATGGTTGCGGTTCATGATTTGAAATATGACGTTTTTGGGCAGTAGCAGCAGGAGCTTCAAATTTATTATTATCCTTTGAAATATTTGCAACTTCAGTATTTTCGACATTTTCCGCAACGATTATTTCTTTTTCATCTTTTTTATCACAAAAAGATCCATCATTTTTTTTAACACATTCATCATCTTTCTCAATTTCATTATCACCTGAACGTTTTAATTCATCAGTGCTTGCTTTGGGGTCATCTTTTGAGTCATCAAGCTCAGATTGAGTTTCAACAGCTAGATCATTTACATCATTTGCAATAACTGCAGCCATGATTAAATCTCAAAAAGATAATGTTAAGTGGGTTTATTTTAATTTATTTTGTGATAATAAAAAACACGAACCAGTGCTGTGACTCCCCCGCCCTTTTCCCGCCACGGGGCCCCGTTTTTCCCCTCCCCGAGGTTTTGGGGGAAGGAGGAAGATTTGTAAAACTAAGGAGAAAAGGGGAGGGGGACGTTTTTGATTTAAGGAGAGGAATTTTGGGGGAAGAACGGGGGAATTTTTTAGCACCCCCGGGGGAACGGGGGAAAGTGGACGTGGAGGAGGATGAAAATGGTCAAGTTACTGCACTGACACGAACTATAGCAACAACTTTTCTTTGTTTTTTTGTCAAATTTTAATGTTCAATTTAAAGGATTTTTGCGATTTTTCAAACAAAAAACGCATCTGAATTTATCATAGAAAAGAGTGTTCAAACGTGTACCAATTAATGAACAGCAATCAGATCCAAAATATCCGATTTCTATAGGGTAGTTGGATACATGTTAAGAGTCAAAATTTACTTGAATTGGATTGATGGAATGATTCGTAGGATAAGGTAAAAAAAGTTTTAAATGAAACATTTGCAAAAATAAGTTTAGAATCAGACGATAAAGATATAAGCAATGAACTCCTTTCTCAAAAAAATTATCAAAATATGAAAAACTGACAAAAAATCATTAAATTCCCAAATTGTAGGGATTGGATTTTGGCATTATCAAGTGAACCAGAATCATAAAAGAAAAGCAAAAAAATCTTTTTTCTAACAAACTCTTTTTTTCGCAACATTTAAAAACATAAGATGCAAAAATACAAAAAAACATATTTTTGGCGCCAAGAAAAAAAAGAAGAAAAAGAGAGAGGTATCTCCCTCAGAAATTAGTTTAAAGAGGCGTCAGTGTTTTAATGGTTCACTGTTTTGCTCGATTGTGTTTTAGCAACATTGTCATCGCTTTTCAATTCCATCGATCATTCTTTTGCGCAACTTTCATTACATGTAAGAAGAAAATATATGTGTGTTCTCTCTTTCAATGGCAGTGATAGTTTGCAATAAAAAGACTTTTATATTTTTTAAAAAAGGGAAAAATAAGATACGCTCTTATTTCAAAGGATTGTCAAAAAGAATGCAAAATAAAAATATTTTGGGGTTTGAATATATTTATTTAGCTCCCGACCGGGGCTGTTTGAGTTCACATAGTCTAGTTATTTAAAGAAAATGATAAAATGTGTTCGATCTATTACTTTAAATACAAAAAACAAACGGAAAGAAAGAAAGAAAGATAAAAACATGAAAGTTTAAAAGATTGCTTTTCAACGAAAAGCATTAATCGCGATTTGTCATCGACAAATCTTAACATCAACAGGATGTTTACAATGGAAAAGATTAACTTTCATTCATCCCTTTTCGCTAATTCATTAATATAACTACAAAGCAGAGTACTTTTTGTAGAGAAAGTTGTTGAAAATTTCTTACAAAAATATATGATATATATTACAAAGTTACAACAATTAAGTACTTTAAAAAATATATGTATGTTGTAGAACTAATAACCGGCTAGCCGTTCTATAAAAAGGCTTGCCATTTTTTAACCTGCTTGCTGCTTCAATTTATGTCCAACAAAAGTAGTGAGTCTACCGCAATAGCGCCCTTTCATATCCCGTTTTTTATCCCTTTTTAAGGTACTGTAATTGTGACCCTGATTGACTTTTTCTCACACTCTTGTCCCGTTCACAATTGCTTCCGATTAATCCCATTTTTTATTTTGCGAACAGTCCCGTTTTTTGGATACTGTATTTTTTCTTCTCTTTATTCGTTCTCTTCTTTTTTTAATTGGCCTTTAAAAGGAACCAACTTTTTTTCTTCCTTTTCTTTTTAATGGCACGCGTCTCTCTTTTTTAAATGGCATGAGCGGTCTCTTTGTTTTTTAAAAGAGATCAATTTTTTCCTTTATTTTTTGAAATAAAAAAAGATCAAAGCAATAAAGTTTAAAGCAAAAAGTTTTAGCTTTAAAAAAAGGTTCACGTAAAAGTTATTGATTTGAAATTTTTAAATAAAAAAAAATTTAAGTTTTTGCAGTTTATTGAACCCAAAAAAATAATCCCAAAAATATTTCAACACTAAGAATTGCTTCAGGTAAAACATTGATTTGAATTTTAATCCGAAAAAATTTAAATAAAGATATTAAAAATTATTAAATTGATTTTAAAAATTTTTTGATCATTATTGATTTTTATAACCAAAATTAATGAATAAATCTGATGATCAAAAAGAAACGCAAAATGGCACACTGACAAAAATAGAAAAACGGACAGACGGAACAAAAATCAAACCGCCTTTTTAGGTTTTTTTTTCGAGAATAAATAGATACTGTTTTTTTCTGATATAAGTTTATTTGTTATATAAAATCCATATTTTTTAAATATTTTAGTATACAAAACTATTTATTTATCATAAGTTATGAATCCATCCTAGAATCAGGACAACATTTTCACAAAAACTCTTCGGTGATCAAGCCACCACACAGTAAATCATCAATAAGCCTATTAAAATTTTCTACACTTATTTCTGTTTCTTTTTTTATGGCTTCAAAAGAATTTTTTTCTGGTCCCGACTTTTTTTCAACTTTAGTTTCGTTTGACATCACCGAATTCTCTTTCTTAGATTTATCTTCTTCAAAAACTTCAGCAACATCTTGTTTCACAACCATATTTTTATTTTTGTTTAATTTAAAAGTTTTGTGTTTGTATAGACATTTTTGGGATATATGCCACTTGATGAAAAGTACACAACTGAAATATTTGTATGGGTTAGATCCGAGTTATTACTTCTTGTAAGCATGTCATCGTTTTCCACAAAAAAGAAACAGTCTACATTATCACCGTATTTTTTAGCAGTTTCTTTTAGCAATTGGATTTGGTTGTAAGGTGGCATGATAGAATTGTTAGCAAGTGTGACCTTTTCAATTATAAACTTTTTGATCATATCTTCTTCATGGAATTTCAGGAGGAACAGTGAAAATATTTCTTTTACCCATTATTTTTATTTCCAGAATATTCTTTAACGTCTTACTGTAGTTATATTAATGAATTTACATTTGTTTATTGCGAAAATTCAAAACCTTTATTGCGTCATTGCAAAAACTTGTTACATTATTATTGTTTACTTTCTATTATCCACCAAAGATGTCTATAAATTTTTTAGCAAGTTTCACACCAGGAATTTCACCGGCAACATTTAAAAGTTTTTGTCCAAGATCTGGGCTATCATGATGGACCGGCGGTGGAGGTGGTGTTGTTGTTGTAGTTGTTGTTGTAGTGGTAGTGGTGGTGGGAGTGGTTTTAGTTTTGAGTCCTTTCATGTAACTGCATGGTTCAACACCTTTGAAAATTAGTTGATTGTATAAATCTTCGCTGATGTTATCTTTGCATAATTTTTTCGTTGTTGTTGGTTTTGTTGTTGGAGTTGTGGGTTTTGGAGTTTTTCGGGGTTCCGGTTTCTTCGTTGTTGTTGTTGTGGTGGTTGGGGTTGTTGGAGGAGGAGGTCGAGTATTGTCATAAATTCCCTCCCATTCTGCTGTTTCATTTGTTTCTCTTCTAATTTCAATTCTTTGAGTTAATTTCGATTTTCTTGTAATTACTCGATTGAAAGCTGTCTCACTTGAAGTTTTGATATGTTTTGTATTGATTCGGCAAAGATCAAAATTTTTTTGAACAAACTTTTGACCAGTCCATTGTACACCTGCATTATTTTTTTTCATTCTGTTTAAAAATTCTGCTTCACTAATTGTATCAATGCCTTTTCTGAAAATGCCATTTAATAGCTCTTTAAATTCCTTGAAGGCATTATCTTTTTGGCATTTAAAACTTACGATCCATGTACACTGCTGCTTGCAGAAGTTTCTTTTTCGGCATGTGAACTACCAAATTCAAGTCCAAATCCGGCATACATTCCACCAATTGATCCACCATTTGAAAATCCATTTGAATGCTCGCTTGCAAGTTTCTTCAAAAATGCTCGAGCTTTTTTCTTATCCATTTTAAATTGTTTTTGTTTATGATCAAATTTCATTGTATTTTTTAGGAATGAAGTTTGAATATCAGGTCGTGTAAAAATATCATCCCAGAATACAGAATCCCATTTCTCTTTCGTCAATTCCTTAGATTGAATTTTATCATGTTGAAAATTCTTTAACAATTCTTTGATAATTGCATTTTCATTTTCAGAGGGATCATAATCCGATGAAACTTCTTCATCAAAAGAGGCCGAATTAAAAATTTCATGAGCTAATTTATTTGCATCTTCTGATTTTAGGTATACGTCACCTAAAAATTCAGTGGTAGGAAAAAACTACTTTTATAATTATAAAGTTTACCATTATCACCAGTATTATTGTTTACTAATTTACTGTAAAACGATGAAGATTCTAAAGAAGCTGCAGAAATTTTTATTGTTCGCCTTTTCGTAGAAGACGAGACTAAACTGAATTCAAAGTATGGCTGTTTTTGGATTAAAAAGCTATCAGTTCTGTTTTTTGCCACGTATTTCTGAAATTAATGTTTTTAAAAAGAAATAGCAATTGGCAAAAATTTACCATTTTATAACAAAGTTCTTTAGTTTTTGGAAACATTTGAAAATCCATAACAAATGAACCATCCATGAAGGGTCTAAATCTGTAATCAGGTTTCAAATCCTTTGAATATGTACGAACTCCAACTCGAATTGATTGCATTGGAAGAATTGAAATATCACCGTATTGGGCGGTATAACCCAATTGTTTTAGGGCTTTTTGCACAACTGTTGCAACATTATGATCCCATAATTTTATTTTAAAGTTAAAATTCATCGCTTTTTTGCCCGAAAAATCGTCCTTTTCACATCTGACAGAATCAACATCAAGAAAGCAAAGGGGAGTTACGTAATATCTTAAACAAAACAATTATTAAAGGTTAGTACAGTAACCTTAAAAAGTACCTGCTATAATTTGTTTCTTGTCTCCAAACATTCAATGTTCGACCTTTGTAAATGACATTTGTGAAAACTTGCTCTTGCCGGATTATTTGATCCCAAAGATTAACGGGTTCATCCCCAAATGTCAATGGTAGTAACAGACACGCTGTTGCAAAAATTAAGAAAATCATTTTTTTAACCCAAAAATTGAAGAAGCCTGAAAAGTACGGTATTTTTAAATTTTAAATATTAAAACAGTTTTTGATAACTGAATTTTTAGAACGTAGAAAAATTGTGGAAAAGAACAATGAAATAAAGCATTTTAATGTTCCGTTTTATATAACCAATTTTGTAAAGAAGAAACCATTTTTTAATTTTAAACCATTAAGAATGTCTCAAAAAAAGTAGCAATAATCACGATTTATGTTATAATTAATTTTTTTTTCAGACAGCTTTAATGCAATTTTTTTGCAGAAAATTCATTTTTTCTTCCAAATTTCGATTTTTGTTAAACAAAAATAATTATATTTTTGCAAAAATTATTTTTTGCAGCTTCAAATTTTGCAACGATCAAGGAAGTTCGTGGATTAGTTTTCTTTTGATTACTGTATTTTTAAAGAGTCTGCAAAAATTAAAACAATCAAACAAATAAAATTTTACAAGGTAAATTCGAAAAATATTTGTGAGATTTATTCGAGCCGGCTATAAAATCTCTGTTGACAAAATATACAAGATAAAATAAACATCAAATAAATTTGCATTACAGTAATATTTTCGTTTTTGATCAACTTAAGTAATGAAAAGTTTTGAATCAACACAGAAGCCTGACACAGGGAACAAACTGTTTCTTCAAAAATCTGCTGTTAAAGCTGAATTAATTTCAGGTGAGATTACTGTCCTAAAAATAATTAAAATTGTAATTTTTCAACCTCCGTTAAACTTACGAATTTTCAAAATTTTCAATTTTATTTCCAAAACTTTGTATCATTTTTAGAATTTCCATTTCACTTAAATTTAGGCCATTTTCACCAACTATTTTAACACAATTTAATTGTAAATGTTTAACTTTTCCAGAGGAAATAAGAAATTTGAATTCTTTTACATCAATTTCTTGACGGTAGATGACAATATGGGAAGCATCAAATTTATGCAGTTTTTGGATTAGCCTTGAAAGAAGTTTGTGAGGTCGAACAGTCCATTGATCACAGTAGCAAGCAAAACTATTAGAAATATGCAAATTTTGTAAAATTGGTGAATCGATGAAAGAATTGTGAAGGAATAGCGTTTGGTAAACGTATCGGGATGTGACATATGGATGAAAAACTAAACGTCGACAAATTGGATATGGCTTGAGGGAAAAGAAATATTTACATGTTGTGTTTAGCTTAAAATAGATAGATGCGGATGCTTGGTAGAAAGAATATGACAAAATTGTGGATGGAAGACTAAATTGTTGAAGCATCTGGGAAGTTTGAGAATTTGCATAAGTCGGAAAAGGCGGAATTTCAGGATGAGAGAATTTTATTCGTTTAACTGGAGGTTCATCATCTTCTTCGGATTCAGATTCTGAACTCTCTTCAGATTCCTCTTGTTCAACTTTGGCTTTAAATTTTCTTATATTGCTTTCAAATTCTTTTGCAATCATCAAGTGTTTGTATTTTTCAAAAATTTGCATAAAGTTTTCTTTTGATGGCGATCCATCGAATTCTAGAGATATGCCAAGAACAGCTTTCACAGCTCTTTCCAACACGGCATACGCAGATTCTAGACTTCCAAAATGAAGTTCATATTTAATGTTTTCTGTCCAAAATACTGTAACTTCCCTAAATCCATCCCTTCCAATTCTTTCCAGGTCATTTCGATATTCTTCTCGCATTTCATTATCACTGATAAAAAACCGACAATATCGAAAATACAAATTTAACAATGCTTTTCGCAAATTTCGATCACGTAAAAAATTTAAATAAATTTTCCAAAGATTTTTATTTGCATAATTTAATTTTTGACCAAGCCGTATTTCGAGGTTTGCGATGATCACTAAATTATCATCAATTTCTTTAATCAATTCAAACCATTGAAATTCAAGATCAGAATTTCGATTATTGCAGTTATTAGCTTGGTAAAATTTTGAGAATATCATCAACGATTTTTCATATTTTACTTTAAGGCTTTCAGAGAGTTGCTTTGCTGCAATTATGCAAATTTTTACAATACATCAAGATGTTAAAGGAGATCTATCATTTGCAGCTTTTTTGATTTCGCAAGAAAGTTCGCGAAGCGGAAAATTGTTGAAAATCAGGAACAAGGCCGTAGAGAGGAGGGGGGGGGGGATTTGGGGCACGTGCCCCCCCCCCCCCCCGAAACTGAGGAAAACCCTTTGATCCTTTGCCGCCGCCTTGTTAAGGCGGCAAAAGATCAAAGGCGTGCCCCCCCCCCCTGAAATGAAAATGCCCACCCCGAAAGTTTTTTCTCCCTATGGCCTTGATCAGGAACCTTCGTTTTTTTCTTCTGCTAAAAAAATAGAAAGTCCCTGATTTTCAATTTATTTCAGTCGATCAAACTTTCTTGTAAAATCACAAAACAGCAGCAAATGATAGATCTCCTTTATTACTTACCTCCAAATGTGTGATAAAGACGATAATATTTCATTAATCGATTGTGTGGAATAGAAAGCAAGTGTTCAACAATTTTCAAGCCTTCTTTATAATTCTTTGATCCGCTTATCATTTTAATATTGAAATCATGGTAATCTTCAATTAGTTTATTAAATTTTTCTTTTTTATCGTAAAATTTGGTATAAAATGATCGCAAAATTCTCCCGGTTTCAGTGGTGGTTAATTTAGTTTTACAGTTTTGTTGTAATCTAAATTGTAATATTCTAAAACAAAAATGTTAGAAAAACAAAAAACAAACGCCTTTAATTTTTCCCACGTTTCAGGGAGTAATAAAAATTTATTACTAAACTCTCCAATAATTTTCACCTTTTTTTCATCGGTTTCTGCAAATTCCATTGAAATTAACATTTCACCAAAGGCACTTTTATAAATTGGACAAACATTCTGTAAAAAATAATCCGACATTTTTAATTATTTTTAAAACAAAAATGTTTTAATCAAAATTACTAATAAATAATATATGAGGTTTATGCCAACGTGGTTGACCCTTAATGGGAAACCCAGACAATTTTCTTTTTGGTTAAATGTTAAGTTTATTGATTGAACAAATGCCACAACAAACTACATCATACCAATGAACATTTTTTAATTTTTGCCAGTTCCCGGACCCCCAAAAAAGGAAATTCAAGCATTAAAACTTAAAGTAGCTACTTTATTGATGCATAATTACAATAAGAAGTTTATCTCGTTGTAAGTATGTTTCGCGATTGGACACATGTGAAAAAACGGAAATTCCGTTCTCCATCACAAAGAAAATAACAAAAAAAAGCCATAGTCATCTGCCAAATGATATAAATGTTATGAAAACTATGCGACTTCAGCGCTGAGTTTTTGATTGTTTTTAATGTGGAAGATGCAGATGAAGGTGAAGTAGCGGTTGGTATAGAAGTGTCATGAACAGGGTCGGTGTCAATCGATGATGTTGAAGATAATGTTTGGAATGATGAAGTTGTTAAAAGTGAGGCAGATTCAGTGGTTGAAGAAGCAAATTCTGTAGAAGTATAAATCGCTCCCACTGTGCTAAAATCTTCACCGAAACTTGTACAACAAAAACTTGAATCATAAGTTGCTTCAGAAAATGGAACAGTTTTCGATTTCGCGTGCCAACAAGGATCATCTTCAGTATACAATATATTAAAACTTCTGTAATATTCTCCAAAGGCATAAATAATTTCACCCACATATATTCCGTCATAAATAATTTCATTGTTTCCTTCAAATGAAAAAAGCATTTCAAAATTTGCGTTTTCTGAAAAATTTTTCCATTTACAGTCAATCTTTTTTTGATCATTGTCTCCAGAACAAAATTCTTTGGCATTATTCGGTTCAAAAGAAAATGTGTATTTTATTGCTGGAGCTTCAATAATATTTATGGCAATATTCCAGCTTTCATTACTTATTCTTAAATAATTTATGAGGATATTTATTGTAACATTTTTTATTTCATCATTTAGCAAAGTATTTGTTTGAAAATTATTGCATTGATCTATAAACATTAATTTTAATTTTAGCAAAGAATTTGTTGCATTAAATCATCCATATTACAACAATGATGCATATTTGTACCAAAGAAATGGATAAGAATCTAATATTATATCCAACAAGTTTTTTTTATGTCCATGCAATTTTTGAATTAGAATTAATTGTTACGAAAGAAAATGTTAGCAGAATTCTTTGATCCAAAGCTTTTAGAATTTTTGTGTCGTGATGATCAAATTTTTTAGTATTACTGTTGCAAGAAATGAATTCGCATAAACTGCGTCTCCCGCTTTAAATTGTAAGCTTACCTGTTTCTGTGACCGGAAGTTCTATATGAACAAAATCGACAGCACAAACATTTTGATTGTCTCCATATAGGTAATCTAAAAACTCAATTTATTAACATATCGTAAAAAATTGTCTTCCCTAACCGCAATAATTGAAACACTTTTTATCTTCAGTAAAATGTGTTCCATCTTGACTGTTATAAAGATATCCATCATGAACGTATAACCGAATGGAATCTGTTACATCATAAAAAAATGGTCCAACTAAATCAAAGTGCCATCCCATTTTTCCATTTGGTACTGCTACCGTACAAGAAGTATTCGAATTTATTCCAACACAGTCAACAAAATTTGTAGAATCATCATAATAAAAACGAATTGGAAAAGTTGGTGAAAAGCTTGCAAAACCTGTAGAATATCCAGCAAAATTTGTTATTGTTAATATATTAGGAAATGCCGAAATGTTTGGATTGATTGTAATTTTCACATCAAATTCATAATTAAAATATACATTTAAAACTTGAATATTTCTTTTTCCAAAAAAATTCACTTTATTAGTAAGCAACATTTCGTTACAATTTGTTAATTGAAAAATAATGAATGTGACAAAAACTGCCTGTTTTCGGCAAAAACGAATTAGGTCAACAATAGGCATGTCTTTGTTTAAAAAAGTATAAAATGTTTCTGATTTTTTTGACACAAAAAAAGAAAGAAACTTTTAAGATAAAAGTTGCAAGAGTTTGTACTACAATACTTGAAAGAAAAGATGCTTATATGTCGGTCAGTTACTTAAATACAGCGATACATTTCTTATGGATTATTTCACTTTTTAATGAAAAACGTTTCAAAGGGGCTTAATGTGTTGATGTACTTTAAAAAAAAGCTTGTAACGCATTTTATACAGTTTTTAGAGTCTTTAGCATTTTAGACCTAACCTTTTTTCCTTTATCTCGGTGTAAACATCTTCTGATTTTTTGGACAAAAAACTTTAAAAAATTGGAAAAGCTTATGCAGAAATACGTAAGAAGGAATCTGCTTATAAAGGAGTGTCAGCCATTTAATGTGTTATGATATTAATCTATGATTATCATCTAATGTATTACTGCACTTTTTCAAGTGTGAAACATTTCAAAGCTGCTTAACGTTAAAAAATGTATCCTTTTTATTTTTTATTTTAGCTTGAGAAAAGTAAATTGAAATTTTTGATTGATCACTTAACTTTTGTTTTGCTGCATTCTGGCACTTTGTCGTGAATATTTCGGTAAAGTATGTTAGTTTGTACAGACTAAAACCCTATTTTTAATGAACAACATATTAATCATCCAAGGAATATGTTTTTTGACAAGCAAAAATGATGAAACGATTGCTTTTCCTCTTTTATATTTTCACAATAATTGTAGCCTTGAAATATGATTGTACAATCCAAGACATAATTTATTTAGCAGAAGATAAAATTGTGTTTTTTGAAAGCTCTTTTTATCCGTCTCAGTTAAACTACCAACAAAGCTTAAACTGCATGATACAATTTTCATTAACAAATTATTCAAATTCTGTGAGTTTTTATTTCTTCAAAACATCTGTTTTACGATTCATGTTTAGCAAAGAAAAGTAATAACAGGATTCAGTGCCATTTATCACGATACACTGGATACAACTGACGCAAACAGATTTATATTTTCTGTAGACAATAGTTTTTCTTTTCAAACATTTTTTACCCCTCATGGAAAACCTTTCGACAGTAAGTGAAAAACAGAATTGTAGCACTAGTAAATAATTACTTCCATATTATTAAGCTGTCAATGGATTTGCAGTGAATTTGGATATCACGAATGGATGTCCACTAGAAGCAATAAGTAATCCATTTGAAATCTCTGATGAAAGTGAAGTAATTCAAATTCGATCAACATATTTCGAAAATGTGTTACGAAAAAATCCGTGTAAGTGGAAATTCAAGTGCCCTGTAAAATACGGCTTTAAAATTGTTATCAAAATTTTAAATCTTTCTTCTGCAATGACTTTTACAATTCGGAACAGCACTGATTTGTTCGTCGTGTAAGATATTTAAATTTTACATAGCTGAAGTTCTCTTCAGCCATCTTGGAAGGGAAAACAATAATTTTTAGCAAAGAACTTGTTGCATTGAATCATCCATATTACAACAATGATGCATATATTGAAATGTTTTTATCTCGTGGTGATCCATATTTTATTCCAGACCTTGAGTTATTTGCTTATATTAGTATTGTGAAGAAAGAATTTCACCAAATTGATGCACATTGTCCCTTTACAAAAGATTTTGGATTGTCAGATTTTAGTTGGGGTAATGATAATGCAATTGGATATCAAAATAATGCAAGGTGTTCCTACCAATTTAATCTTTTGCCGAATTATCAGCTTGTTGTTCTTGTACTTGGTTTAAGAGAGTGTCTACCAGAAAATTTAAAGATTTCAAATAAGTGCGGCACACACCATCTCAGATTTTGATTATTTTGTGGTTTTTTGATAGTATATGGTCCAAAAACATTGTTTGGAAAGTATTAGCTCATTATCTCTCACAGTTTTGGAATTCTACCATCGTAAAGTTGACTATTAAGCAAAAATACATAGATTGGAAAACTTTTTTATGTTTGAAGATAAAAATCTGATACTTTCCATGTTTATACATGTTGGTATGGGGTTTTTAAAAATATATATTTTACATTTTTAGCTTACCCAAAAGTGGGTTATTTTTCACTTTGAAAATTTCGACACAGAAAAAAAATTTTTATCTTTAGATCGAGGAGGGTAATGAACTCAGATTCATATAGCCCAGAATCTCAGCTTTCCAAAAATATAAAATTTATGAAAATCGGTGGTGTAATTAGCGATAGCTAGCAAAAAAACTGTCGCTGATCAACATCTACAACATCATGTGACCCACATAAGTTACGAAATAGGATACGAAATCACTTCCGGTGACTTTTATTATGAAGTACTATGCTTATAAGTCATTCCGGGTGAGTTTCATAACATTTGGATATGATTTAGAAATATGCCATTAACATGAAATTTCGCAATTTAGCAACTTCAGGTGTCGAAGGAAAAATCATGGTAATTTGAGTTTTTGGTTAAAAATAAAAGAGTTAAAGCTCTTAAAACATTAAATAGATGTAATATAAGTAATTCTAAACAGTGAACATTGATATATCGGTCATTTTTGATTTTTCCGGTCATGTTGAAATTTACCTTGTTTTTGACCACTTTTTAGGTATCTGAATTCTATGAAATATCATTCCTATCAACTTTTTTTGCCGTTACCGATCAAATATAACATGTATAGATTAGTAGGTACAATTTCAGCACCTGGAAATACCCACTTTTTATTTCGGGTCATTGTAAAAATCATGGTATTTTTCGCATATAAATTATCACTAAAATCAGTGTTTTTTGCATTCAAAAATGTTCAAAATGTCTCAAAATTAATTTATATGATTAGTATTGCCAGTAAAAATCATATAGGAACAATTTTGACGATCATGCAAATTTTTGGAAAATTTCGATTTTCTCAAATTTTCGGATTACTGATTTGTTATCCTTTGGCTTTCTTTTTGTGCTTAATGTTACAAAATACTGTTACTGAGTTCGAAAAAACAGTTTTGGTCTGTTTTTTGGAAGAAAAACACTGATTTTAGTGATAATTTATATGCGAAAAACACCATGATTTTTATATTGCTCCCAAATAAAAAGTGGGTATCCCCAGGTGTTGAAATTGTACCTACTAACTCTAAACATGTTATATTTGATCGATAACGGCAAAAAAAGTTGATAAGTATGACATTTCATACAGTTTTGGTATCTCGAAAAATGACCAAAAATTGAGTAAATTTCAAACCAACCGGAAAAATCAAAAATGACCGATATATCAATGTTCAATGTTTAGAATTACTTATATTACATCTATTTAATGTTTTAAAAGCTTTAACTCTTTTAGTTTTAACCAAAAACTCAAATTACCTTGATTTTTCCTTCGACACCTGAAGTTGCTAAATTGCGAAGTTTCATATTGATGGCATATGTCTAAATGATATCCAAATGTTATGAAACTCACCCGGAATGACTTATAAGTATAGTATTTCATAATACAAGTCACCGGAAGTCATTTCGTAACCTATTTCGTAACTTATGTGGGTCACATGATGTTGTAGATGTTGATCAGCGACAGTTTTTTTGCTAGCTATCGCTAATTACACCACCGATTTTCATAAATTTTATATTTTTGGAAAGCTGAGATTCTGGGCTATATGAATCTGAGTTCATTACCCTCCTCGATCTAAAAACAAAATTTTTTTTCCTGTGTCGAAATTTTCAAAGTGAAAAATAACCCACTTTTGGGTAAGCTAAAAATGTGAAATATATATTTTTAAAAACCCCATACTAACATGTATAAACATGGAAAGTATCAGATTTTTATCTTCAAACATAAAAAAGTTTTCCAATCTATGTATTTTTGCTTAATAGTCAACTTTACGATGGTAGAATTCCAAAACTGTGAGAGATAATGAGCTAATACTTTCCAAACAATGTTTTTGGACCATATACTATCAAAAAACAACAAAATAATCAAAATCTGAGATGGTGTGTGCCGCCCGATTTAAAATTTGTGGTAGATACTCTCTTAAATTTGGAAATTAATGCTGATATATTAAAATATACTGTTGATTTTCAAAACTGTTCTCTTCTTAGAGTTGAACAAGATGTTTATGTTATCCGAGCATATGAATCACAAAAAAATGTTTTATTTGAATTTATTGCTGATGGAAGCATTCAACAAACTGGTTTTTCATTGGGATTTTCATTGTTTTGTAAGAAATTTCTTAAATCACTTGAAATTTGTGAAAATAGATTTCAAATTTTAGTATGTAAATGTTCACGTGAATACATTTCCTGCAATGAATCTCCCCACAGATTGGTCGATGATACCGATTATTATTGCAGTGGTCTTCAATGTAATTATATCGTAAGTATATAAGCGACTGCCCAGACGTGACGTTATGCAAAAATTCAAAATTGTGAAAACCACCTACCCCTTGGGTAACAAAACATTAAAGCTTTTTGCCGACAACATCAAAGCAGCGTCACATTTGACTTTACCCCACTCACCCATACAATGTGTGACGTCACGTCTGGACAGTCCTAATTTCATTTCGAGTACGCGAGAAATGCTTAAACTTTTAGATAGAACCTTGCTTGGGATATAAATTTCATGTTTTTGTTAATTCAAGTGAAACAGATTTTTTTATGTTTACATCAAATAACGAAACCGTTTTGGAAATAAATGAATACAATATATTAAAAGCAGAATATTATGTATATTTTAATCATGAAAACGTGAATCGTTTCGAATTCAAATCTTCTTCAGTCGAAACTATAAGATTATTCTTGATGCAATGGGTTTATATTCAAAGTAAGCAGAGTTTGTAAACAACTTTTTTTAAGCATTTTAAAGGTTTTCCAAAAAAATAATTGTTTGACCTTTTAAAAGAGGTGGACCCTTGATACATTTTTATTTCTCTAACGTTTTTTTTGTTTAAATCTTCCTAACGATCAGGTAAGCAAGCAATAGAAAAAAGACCCTGATCGTCTGAAAAATTCAACAAAATTCAAACTTTTTCATGAATTAAAACGATGAATGAGTCATAATACAAATTTTTTAGATTATGCCAAACGCGAATTTTTCCTATCAAAGATATCTCCCAGTTCTAATATTGAATTAACTGATAATTATGAACGTATTACGATACGAGTGTCTCAAGTAATTTTTTAATTCCTAAAGTTTCCATAATTTTTTTAAAAACGAGGTTTTAGAATATTTCGACAAATATACTTAAAATTTATGCAACCGATCCATCTATTCTAGGAATTTACAATAATGAAAGTCTAACCATTAATCTTTCAAGTGAAAACTGGTATATTTTGTTTTATTAATATTACTTTTTCCACTTTTAAATACTTTTTAGCTTTCCAAATCCAGATGTTTACGTATGCACATTAACAAATTACAACGAATTGGTGATTGTTTCAGAAGAAAGGGGAGCAGGGGAGTTCATTCATGTTGAAATATTTGGTAAATATTCCATCTATAAAATTTACATTAAAAAATTAATTGTTTAGAAAATGACAAAGGATGCATTTTTAAAGAGAACACTTTTATTGCCACAAAAACGTTTGAACGTATTACCGCAATTGCAAATTCCGAAGAGGAATGTATTGTAACATTTTTAATTAAAACATTTTCTGAATATGATGGACTTTATGTAGAGGCATATTTTATGTCATCTGTCTGGACAACATCGGTAAATGATAATGTAAAAATTTATGTTGGAAATGATAAAACAAAATTGTTATTTGATTTTAAGTAAGCGCAAAAGTTTTTTTTGTAAACCAATTTTTTTTAGTAGTGAAACGCCTTTGGCACATTATGTTTGTCTTTAAAAACACACTTTTCAGTTCAAAAACAATGTCCAAATGGAAGAATATACGCCTTTCCTCAAAACTCTATAAGATTTATGTACCGAAAAATTCAACAATTTATATTCCGATAACATTGCAAGATGTCAGTAAACTATCATAGTTTTTCAATATCCATTTGCTTCAAGTATTTCACCATCGATGAACAGAAGTTATTTTGGTGTTTTTTCTTTATTTACAACTGATCAAAAGACTGATGAATATATATGATAAGTAACTTATAAGTAATTTGAGAATTGTTTTCTTTAATTTTTTTGATTTTTAAATTACAGGGATTATGTAAAAATTCTAATAAATATGAGAAAACAGTTTACGCAACGATGAAACCCTCAAAATTCCATGCTTTGTATTTTATTAAATTTCACATAAATGTCTAAAATTGAAATCGGATCGGATTGACGTTCATGGTGGGAAACGCAAGCATCGTAAATCGAAAGTGTACTTTAAAGTGCACGTTGATGAAAAATATCGGTTACGAATTTTGTTGTTAAAAACGATCATTACGAGTTGAAGAAGGAAGCCATGTATATTTTTTCGAAAGACAAAATAATAGAAAAATGCCTGAAAATTTTTACATTAAGCTTAATTAAGCTAAAAAAAGAAAATTTGCAGGTATGCCAATAGAGAATAAATTTGTCAACAAATGTTTTTTTCGAAACTTCTCGAAACTGTTTTTATTGGGTAAAATTGAACGTTTTTGAATCTCGCAACGAAAACTTGCTTCTTGTGAAATTTTTTTTCTATTAAATTCTTTTTTTGACTTTCGAAAGAAATAGTTACTTTCTTCTTTTGCGCTCTCTTTGTTCTTCTTTTATTTTTATTTCTGAACCCTGTCTAAGTGACGTGCACTTTTAATTAATTAATGACATATATTCATTATTTTGTTCCTTACATTTATATATTAGAGTAATCAGATAGGTCTTTTGCTGATGACAAAAAACTAACTTTTAAAATTGTACATTGTATTATTTTAACACAGTTTGCTAAGCAAACATTTGAACGTTTTTTAGTCTCGAAACGATTGATTGCTTCTTTTGTAATTTCTTGGCGCGTATTAGAAAAATAACAAGGATCTCTTCTTTTTTATGATCTTATTGTTCTGTTATTATTTTTTATTTTTATTCTTTTTAATCCTGAACCCATGTCTTAATGTTTTGTTATTTTTAATTAATTAAACGCATTTTTTAGCTAGTATCAAATTGTTGAATCTTGCAATCATGCGTGAACAACCAATTCAAGATGAAGGTGAACCACGGCGTTTACGAGCATCTCCACATTTCCGATCCTTGGCAAGAAAAGTTGAAGAACTTTTTGTCGAAGACGAACAAGCTGCTACAGATTATGCTGATATTGGTGATCAAGATGAAGATGTCGTTGTTCAAAATTTGAGTGAAGGATCTGTTCAAATGCAGTAAGTTTTTTGTCCATTAAAGTAATTTATATATACTTTTCTTTGTATTTAGAACTTGGGAAGAAGCAATGCTCGAACCTCAATTATTGAAGAATGTTAAAGAACGTTCACATTATAATCGTCTTCGAAAGATTCAAAGTTATGCTATTCCTTTTGTTCTTGATGCATTTGATGTTGTTGCTCAAAGTGAAACTGGTAGCGGCAAAACAGCTGTATGTTTTTATTATTTAATTACGATTGTATATGACAATAACATTTTATATTTTAGGCATATCTTATTCCGATCATTGATAACTGTTTGAAAGCTAAGGCTCTTGGTGAATATGAATCAAAATTGGTTAATCCTTATGCAATTATTATTGGTCCAACACGTGAATTTGTTTTACAAATTTTTGAACAGGCTCGAAAATTTGCTGATGGTAAGCATCTATCGTATTCACTTCATCTATCGTATTCACTTTTTCTGAGCTAACTTTATATTATATTCTTTAGGTACTAATGTTACAATTGCAAAAGCATATGGTCAAATTGAGATTAATCAAAATTGGCGTGAACTTAGTCATGGCTGTGATATCTTGGTTGCTACCCCGGGTCGTTTAAAGGATTACATTATAAGTGTTAACATTTTTGTCAAAAATCTTCGCGTTCTTGTTTTGGATGAAGCTGATCGTCTACTTGATTATAAATTTGCTCGTGACATTTTGGATATTGTTCGTGCTCAAGATTTTCCGGATGTATGTTTTTTCTTCTATCAACTACCTTAACGATATATTTGTTGTTTGTTTTTTCAGACTAATGCTCGACAAACTTTGTTTTTTACTGCTACTTTTACTGATGACGTTAAACAAATTTCAAAGCTTCTTTTGAAGCCAAAGGCACTCCTTATCACCAATAGTAAAGCAGAAGCAAATAAAAGAATTAAACAAGATTTTGTTGTTGCAAGTGCCCATGAAAAACTTGATAAATTGGTTGAAATTTTGCAAGCTGAAGCTCAAGAAGCTGGTGGACCCGATAAAATGCGGCGAACTTTGATCTTTGTTAACACAAAGCGAATGAGTGATCTTACTGCTTTATATCTTTGTCAAAAGAATATCCCAGCTACTTCAATCAACAGTAAGTTCTTCTTACATTTATATTATACATTTTAATCCAAGATATTTTTAGGTGATCGTCCTCAACCTTTACGTGAGAAAGCATTAAAAGATCTTCGTGATCATAAAGTTTCTTGTCTTGTTGCAACAAATGTTTGCTGTCGTGGTATTGATATTAAAGGTCTTGATCATGTAAGTAATTTTTATTTATTATTATTTTATTTAATGTTCATTACTGTATATATTTAGGTTATCAATGTTGAACTTCCTGACACTGCAAAAGAATACGTCTACCGCATCGGTCGAACCGGTCGTATCACGCAAGGATATTCAACAACATTTGTATCTCGGAAAGATCCTTTATTGATTGAAATTGCGGAAATGATGCTTCGAAATGGTGAAATGGTTCCTGAAACTTTGAAAGCTTTGATTGAAGAAGCTGCTGATGATAGTATCTTATTCGGTGAACCTCAAATCCTTCTTGGTCCAAATGTTTCTGCTGTTGCTGCTGAAACCGCTCCTGAATCTGACGATAATGAACTTTTTTAAGAAATATTTATGTTTTGTTTTGTTATAATACCCAAATTTTTATTGTTTTTTTCATATTATCACTTTTGTAATGACGGTATAACCGTTTTTTGTTTGTTTAAGTTTACATTTTAACCAATTTTTTTTGTGTTTCTCTGATAAAAAATTTAAAATTTAAATTCTGTCTTTTATTTATCGCATTTATAAAGGCTTTACAGTACAGTATTACTGTAAAGCCTTTTTAGAAATAATCAAAATTGATAGAAAATGGAACCTATTGCCAAAGAAGAAAGAATAATGGAATTTTATAAATTCTTTTTTAAAAAATTTAATCGATCTGCTAAAAATTGTAAAATTAATTTTTTATTCACATTTTTTGCTGCTCATTAATTTTATCTATAAATTATATTTATTTTTTAGAGTTATCAGAAAGGTGTGTTGTTGAATTACAATCGAGCAATTCAAATCATAGTGTGTTTTCAAACCTAATGACAATTTCAATGATTTGCTGGATAAATATACTTTTTTAAAGAATTTCAACTTTTCTGTTCCGTACCGTGTTTGTATTTATTAAAGATATGAACATCTTGATCGTGTTTTTCTCTTAATTGTTGAAATCGTGATGTTCTTTGCGGGTGTTTGCTTCTTTTTACTTTCCTCTTACAATCTGACTACGTTTTTCATTTAATAATGATATTTGTATTTTTAGCATCAAATTGTTGAAGCTTCAAGCCATGTGTGAATTTAGTCCTCCTGCTGCTCCAAATGGTGATTTTCCATCTGATGTTTTAAAATGGATGAAAGAAAATGCAAATCCAAAAATGGCATTAAAACTTATGAAATGTCTCAAATATTTTCAACATGCGATTCCTTTCTTCGGTTGTTAAATGAGAAGCAGCAATTAAAAAAGAAGTTGAAGAAATTATGGCCTTCTTGAATATTCAACAATATTATTTTTGCTGAAAAAATGCTTTCAAATGAGTTTTCAAAAATTATTATGGTAAACAAAAATTTTATAACGATTTTGTATGTTTGATATCTTTTATCAGTATTTTTATTGTTTTTCCTTATATTACTGTATGTATCTGTGCCGCAACTTGAAGAAGTGCCTTGGCAAAAGTATTTTTGTTGAACAAATACTAAATTGAAATTAAATCAAAAGAATGCGCCATGGCATCTTCTTTGTGCGCCATCTTGGTAATTCTAATGTGGCGAAGTTGCGGTATTGATATGTGTTTATTTTTTTGGTGTTTAGTAATAAAGGATTTATGTTTTCTGACTATAGATGATCTGATTGTTAAAACTGAGATTTATTTATACAACAAAAAGTTATTTTTAAGATAATTATTTATTAGTGTTTTACATAACAGTGATTTTATTGTTATTATTTGAAGTCCAAAAAGAAGTAACCATTGTTGTATTTAGCTTTTGCCAATGGCATACTGTATCTCCGAAAAGAATTTTCAGTTGTTTTCGATATTCACGATTATATCCAATATTAACTCCAATATGACAGAGAGATAAAAAGCTAAAAAATGAGATAAATCAAAAAACATCCAAATTTTGTATATTTATTTAATTTACCCTGAAGTTGAATATGAAAGACCATGAACGATGTCATTTGGTTTGAATAGGCCGTAATTGGCACCGCAAAGAACAAAACTTGGAATTGTAACTAAAAATATATCTATTGCTGTCATTACAGTATACATTGTTAATTGTCTTTGTCGGAAATGGTTTTTTGGCTGAACTTTTTGATTTCTTTTCTAAAAATAATTAGATTAAAATAATGGAGTTATTAAAAATTTGTGCGACATACTTTTTGTAGTAATGCAATAAAGCAAAGACTTGAAAAACTACAGACATAAGCAAGTGGAACAAAAGCAAAATGAAAAGTTGAAAATGCTTTTGTCGTTGATGAAACAATTGAACAATGTTGGGTTGAAGTAAGTCGATGATTATTCCATGCTGAAAGTCCTGCCCAAGTCATAGAACCTCCGAGAAAAAGAAGACTGCAAAAAATGTAAAAGATTTTTAGTTTGAGGGAATAGAATGAGGTGTACTGTAATGGCTTATGCACAGCTATGATTCGTTCCCTAAAAATAGATTTTTAAGATTTTGTTTAATGAACATTAAAAGATTTACATGGAAGTTAACATTGTCATAACTGCCGGAATTTCGGTGCCAAGAAGCAAAGGCACTGGCCAATATCGCTGAAAATTTGCATAACTTATTTTTTTGAATTCTATTAAGTGCTCGTAATTGAGATACATAAAATCGTTTTATGCGAATTTCTTCCAAACTTTAAAACTTACATTGAAAAAGCATTCATGAACACTGACAGGTGTATTCATGGTTCCTGAAAATAGTTTTGTTGCCCTTCCTAAACTTGTCAAAATCAGTGCCAATCCATTAACAATTTCACCAAAATCCAAAATTATCGCATAAATTTGTGTTCTTCGAAGTTCTTTGTTTGTCAGAAAAATAAAAATATTTGTTGCATTTGCAAATATCGCTACAGTACCCAACACAAGATATAACGAACACATAAAAAGCGTGTTCGAAAAACTTTGGGAATCAAATTTTTCTTCAACCACGGAAATTGGGGCAGACATTTTATTGAGGAACAAGAAAAATATTAATAAAAGTAAAACTTAAAGACAATAATTTTAATACTTTTTTACAACAAAAAAATGTGACTGTAATTTTTTAATAAAATGGAATTAAATTAAAGCAAAAAATTGAATGTCTATAAAAATGTCAAGAAAGAAACATAAAAAATTGCACGTTTTTTGAGTTGAAAAAGTTTTCATGGAAGCATGTAGGAAGGTAGGTGGTTCCTGAAATTACAACATTATTTACGGGTAATTGTAAATAATTTCTTTACACAAACAAAATTGTAAAATGGAACTTTGATGTATCCTTTGCAAAGCCAAAAGAGATATCTTTGCAGATTTTTGCACCTATTTTTAAACAGTTATTCTTTATTTTCTAATTTCTTTTATAACAATGAGTGGTTAGTTATTTTGACTAGGGTTGCGCGGTGGTAAATTTACCGGTAGATTAGAAAAATTTGTGTGTAGGATAAATGAAAAAAATTTTGGAAAATTTAACGAAACATTGAAAAATTCGTGATTTTTTAAAAACTTTTTTATTTTTTCAAGTATCACAAATGATTTTTTAGTCCAAAAGTGTTGACAGTTTGTCTATTTTTTCGACAAAACCTTATTTTTCGTTATCAAGAATTACTGTACTACTATCGATGATTTGTAAAAAACTAAGAATAATGTTTTTAATTCAAAATAACAAACAAACAAACACAAAACAGCTTTTTAAGCATATTTATAACATCTTCCTATGATAGTGTACAAAATGTGACCTCATTTTTAGGGACTGGCAGGTTAAAAATAAAAGTTTTTAAAAAATTATTTTCTTGTTCGTTCTAGGTATTTTCAGACCTGAATAAGCCGAAAATAAAATCAAAAAAATTATTAAAAATAGTTAAAATGCCGAAAATAACAATTAAAAATTAAAGAAAGTAAAAATTCTTCGTTGAAAAAAAGAAAAGGGAACACTTTTTCCTTTTCTTTTTTGCACAAAAAAGAATGCATTTTTTTGACGCGCGTTGAAAAAAAAGTTCTTTTCTTTTTCTTTCCTTTGTTTTTCAAGCATTTTTTATACAAATCTAGCTGTACGATCGCTTTATCTTTTTTTGGGGTGATTTTCCTTTTCATCCTAGATGTATTTTTTGAAGGGGTATCCAATGGTACAAAATTCATAGAATCAACTGGAATCAACAAAAGCATTTCCTTGTAAAAACATCTAAAAATGCAAATTTTAGGTATTTGCTACAGAAAAATCTTTTAAAAAAATTGCATATTCGGAATCAGCGTAAAAAATACGTCTGGTAGGTCAGATTATTAGTCTTAAAAAAAAATTGAATTTTTCATACTGTAACGAAGAAAAAAAAATGAAAAAGAAAAGGAAAAAGTGTTCCCTGCCATTCCCTACTCATTTTTATCATTTTTGGCATTTCCGGTAAATTTACCATTCGACCGGTAAATTTACCGAAGCTCAAACTTACCGGTAAATGCGCAACCTTAATTTTGACCAATAATTTGTGACCTCTTTTCTATCAAATAGATTTGAAAAACAACAAAACTTAATGATTGATAAATTCCTTCATTTTATTTGATCAGATAATTTTATTATAAATATTTTGAATATTTTATTTAATTTTCCATTTATTTTTCTAAAAACGAATTTTCGATAGCTTCTTTTTTTATAATTCGTTTTCACATTTATATTCAGTTCCAATGACTATTCATGTCATTTTTAATGCAAAATAATAAAGAAACTTTTACAGATAAAATATTTGATTTTAATAAATCAAGCCTTCAGCATCATACACACGTTAACTTTTTTTTAAAATTTGTGTAGAGACCGGCGGGGAACACTTTTTCCTTTTCTTTTTCTCTTTTTTTCTTCGTTACCGTAACCAAAAATCAAACTTTTTTTACAAACTAATTATCAGACCCCCTAGACGTAATTTTTTACGCTGATTCCAAATATGCTAATTTTAAAAAAGATTTTTCTGTAACAAAGTGCCGAAAATACCAAATTAATGTATGGTTATAAGGAAAAGACCCCAAAGTAATCCGAAGTAATCTTAGCGACTTATACCATTCGATAGCCCTTGAAAAACTGCACTTACACTGAAAAGGAAAACCACGCAGAACCACGCAGAAAAATGTGGCATAAAACGCAGAGCAAGAATTTGTTAAAAAATTGCAAAAAAAAGTTGCAAAAAAAGTGCAAAAACTTTTTTCTCTCGACAAAAATGAACGCACCACGAAAGTTTGGAAGAGAAAAAAGTGTTCCCTTTTTTATTTTTTTGACGAAAAATTTTAATTTTTTCTGATTTTCAGTTGGCATTTTCGACGCTTAAAATTAATTTTTTTTAGTTTTTATTTTTATTTTCGTTTTTTTCGGGGTCAAATCTATCAGAAACAAGCAATAAATATTATTTTTAAAAATTTTTAGTTTTTGGCTGCCGGTCTCTAATTATATTTATTGGTTTCTTTAAAATCTGTCATATTTTATCGAGCATAAACGAATCATGAATAAATGAAGATCTCCGGTTGCTTACAAATTTTTCAATGTCCAAAAATGTAAAAAAATTAATGACTGAATCTGAATTTTGATTGCGAGAATTTCATATTTTGTGGCACGTCAGATAAACGTGAAAATCAATTAAAATATCTAGATTTAAAGACTAAAACTGTTCTCACAAATGCCCTGATGAATCCATTAATACAATTTTTATACAAAAAATGAAACATAAAAAATTGTTTAACACCAAAAATTAAAAATGATTTATTTTTGATTCATTTTTAAAAAATGATTTAAAAATTATTTTTTAAAATCCAATATTACGTTTTATCATGATGTGTTATAAAAAAATTTCTTAAACAATTAATTACTTTTACTTTTATCATCAACAAAATATTCAAAAACATTTCTTTTTCTTATTACCAATGAAGAATGAGAAATTCGGGAAAAAAAGCGGCACTTTCTCTTTTCTTATCTTAATGGCCAGGCAGGCAGACAGGAATGAATGAATGCTTGTGAAAAACCATTACAAATGATTGCAAAAAAAATCATTACAGCTGCAGTCAATATTTTAAGAAATAAATCAATAATTTTTTCTTATGATAGAAAACTGTCACAAAAATGTTAAATGTTTTTAAAGCATCCAAAGATATTTTGTTTACAAATCTATTTAGTACGCAAGGTTTTGCCTTTTTTGCAAAGTTTCAAAAAAATTGCGTAATTTTGAAAGTTTAAAAATCAGTGATCAAAAAATATATTGTTATTGAAAAACAAAAATGGGCGTTTTTGGAGTTTAAAGTTTCTCAGCAAATGGTAAACATCTTTAACTGACCCCAAAAATGCAAAAATCTATAAAAATAAAAAAAATCTTTAACAATTTTTCTTTTGAAAAAATTCGTCTGTCTTTTTTTCCAACCAGTAAAATATATTTTAATTCCTTATAAATTTTAATTTTTCAGAAATGGCTAAAACCTCAAAGAAGAGCTCCAATGATATTCAAGCTAAATCAGCTGATAACGATTTCAAAGATCAAATGGGAAATCATTTACCTGAAAGTAAAAAATAGCAACATTACCTTAATACTGTAAAAAAACTTGTTTGTTTGTCCAAGTTTAATATCTATTTATTTTCCATTTTCTATCCATTTATACACTACTATAAATGTATTAATTAACTGCCATTGTTATTGATACAAAAAACACGGATACTCGTATTAATCATACTTTTCCGAATGAAAAATGAGCACAAATTTAGAGACCGGCAGCCAAAAACTAAAAATTTTTAAAAATAATATTTATTGCTTGTTTCTGATAGATTTGACCCCGAAAAAAACGAAAATAAAAATAAAAACTAAAAAAAATTAATTTTAAGCGTCGAAAATGCCAACTGAAAATCAGAAAAAATTAAAATTTTTCGTCAAAAAAATAAAAAAGGGAACACTTTTTTCTCTTCCAAACTTTCGTGGTGCGTTCATTTTTGTCGAGAGAAAAAAGTTTTTGCACTTTTTTTGCAACTTTTTTTTGCAATTTTTTAACAAATTCTTGCTCTGCGTTTTATGCCACATTTTTCTGCGTGGTTCTGCGTGGTTTTCCTTTTCAGTGTAAGTGCAGTTTTTCAAGGGCTATCGAATGGTATAAGTCGCTAAGATTACTTCGGATTACTTTGGGGTCTTTTCCTTATAACCATACATTAATTTGGTATTTTCGGCACTTTGTTACAGAAAAATCTTTTTTAAAATTAGCATATTTGGAATCAGCGTAAAAAATTACGTCTAGGGGGTCTGATAATTAGTTTGTAAAAAAAGTTTGATTTTTGGTTACGGTAACGAAGAAAAAAAGAGAAAAAGAAAAGGAAAAAGTGTTCCCCGCCGGTCTCTACACAAATTTTAAAAAAAAGTTAACGTGTGTATGATGCTGAAGGCTTGATTTATTAAAATCAAATATTTTATCTGTAAAAGTTTCTTTATTATTTTGCATTAAAAATGACATGAATAGTCATTGGAACTGAATATAAATGTGAAAACGAATTATAAAAAAAGAAGCTATCGAAAATTCGTTTTTAGAAAAATAAATGGAAAATTAAATAAAATATTCAAAATATTTATAATAAAATTATCTGATCAAATAAAATGAAGGAATTTATCAATCATTAAGTTTTGTTGTTTTTCAAATCTATTTGATAGAAAAGAGGTCACAAATTATTGGTCAAAATTAAGGTTGCGCATTTACCGGTAAGTTTGAGCTTCGGTAAATTTACCGGTCGAATGGTAAATTTACCGGAAATGCCAAAAATGATAAAAATGAGTAGGGAATGGCAGGGAACACTTTTTCCTTTTCTTTTTCATTTTTTTTTCTTCGTTACAGTATGAAAAATTCAATTTTTTTTTAAGACTAATAATCTGACCTACCAGACGTATTTTTTACGCTGATTCCGAATATGCAATTTTTTTAAAAGATTTTTCTGTAGCAAATACCTAAAATTTGCATTTTTAGATGTTTTTACAAGGAAATGCTTTTGTTGATTCCAGTCAAGCCTTCAGCATCATACACACGTTAACTTTTTTTTAAAATTTGTGTAGAGACCGGCGGGGAACACTTTTTCCTTTTCTTTTTCTCTTTTTTTCTTCGTTACCGTAACCAAAAATCAAACTTTTTTTACAAACTAATTATCAGACCCCCTAGACGTAATTTTTTACGCTGATTCCAAATATGCTAATTTTAAAAAAGATTTTTCTGTAACAAAGTGCCGAAAATACCAAATTAATGTATGGTTATAAGGAAAAGACCCCAAAGTAATCCGAAGTAATCTTAGCGACTTATACCATTCGATAGCCCTTGAAAAACTGCACTTACACTGAAAAGGAAAACCACGCAGAACCACGCAGAAAAATGTGGCATAAAACGCAGAGCAAGAATTTGTTAAAAAATTGCAAAAAAAAGTTGCAAAAAAAGTGCAAAAACTTTTTTCTCTCGACAAAAATGAACGCACCACGAAAGTTTGGAAGAGAAAAAAGTGTTCCCTTTTTTATTTTTTTGACGAAAAATTTTAATTTTTTCTGATTTTCAGTTGGCATTTTCGACGCTTAAAATTAATTTTTTTTAGTTTTTATTTTTATTTTCGTTTTTTTCGGGGTCAAATCTATCAGAAACAAGCAATAAATATTATTTTTAAAAATTTTTAGTTTTTGGCTGCCGGTCTCTAAATTTGTGCTCATTTTTCATTCGGAAAAGTATGATTAATACGAGTATCCGTGTTTTTTGTATCAATAACAATGGCAGTTAATTAATACATTTATAGTAGTGTATAAATGGATAGAAAATGGAAAATAAATAGATATTAAACTTGGACAAACAAACAAGTTTTTTTACAGTATTAAGGTAATGTTGCTATTTTTTACTTTCAGGTAAATGATTTCCCATTTGATCTTTGAAATCGTTATCAGCTGATTTAGCTTGAATATCATTGGAGCTCTTCTTTGAGGTTTTAGCCATTTCTGAAAAATTAAAATTTATAAGGAATTAAAATATATTTTACTGGTTGGAAAAAAAGACAGACGAATTTTTTCAAAAGAAAAATTGTTAAAGATTTTTTTTATTTTTATAGATTTTTGCATTTTTGGGGTCAGTTAAAGATGTTTACCATTTGCTGAGAAACTTTAAACTCCAAAAACGCCCATTTTTGTTTTTCAATAACAATATATTTTTTGATCACTGATTTTTAAACTTTCAAAATTACGCAATTTTTTTGAAACTTTGCAAAAAAGGCAAAACCTTGCGTACTAAATAGATTTGTAAACAAAATATCTTTGGATGCTTTAAAAACATTTAACATTTTTGTGACAGTTTTCTATCATAAGAAAAAATTATTGATTTATTTCTTAAAATATTGACTGCAGCTGTAATGATTTTTTTTGCAATCATTTGTAATGGTTTTTCACAAGCATTCATTCATTCCTGTCTGCCTGCCTGGCCATTAAGATAAGAAAAGAGAAAGTGCCGCTTTTTTTCCCGAATTTCTCATTCTTCATTGGTAATAAGAAAAAGAAATGTTTTTGAATATTTTGTTGATGATAAAAGTAAAAGTAATTAATTGTTTAAGAAATTTTTTTATAACACATCATGATAAAACGTAATATTGGATTTTAAAAAATAATTTTTAAATCATTTTTTAAAAATGAATCAAAAATAAATCATTTTTAATTTTTGGTGTTAAACAATTTTTTATGTTTCATTTTTTGTATAAAAATTGTATTAATGGATTCATCAGGGCATTTGTGAGAACAGTTTTAGTCTTTAAATCTAGATATTTTAATTGATTTTCACGTTTATCTGACGTGCCACAAAATATGAAATTCTCGCAATCAAAATTCAGATTCAGTCATTAATTTTTTTACATTTTTGGACATTGAAAAATTTGTAAGCAACCGGAGATCTTCATTTATTCATGATTCGTTTATGCTCGATAAAATATGACAGATTTTAAAGAAACCAATAAATATAATTAGAGACCGGCAGCCAAAAACTAAAAATTTTTAAAAATAATATTTATTGCTTGTTTCTGATAGATTTGACCCCGAAAAAAACGAAAATAAAAATAAAAACTAAAAAAAATTAATTTTAAGCGTCGAAAATGCCAACTGAAAATCAGAAAAAATTAAAATTTTTCGTCAAAAAAATAAAAAAGGGAACACTTTTTTCTCTTCCAAACTTTCGTGGTGCGTTCATTTTTGTCGAGAGAAAAAAGTTTTTGCACTTTTTTTGCAACTTTTTTTTGCAATTTTTTAACAAATTCTTGCTCTGCGTTTTATGCCACATTTTTCTGCGTGGTTCTGCGTGGTTTTCCTTTTCAGTGTAAGTGCAGTTTTTCAAGGGCTATCGAATGGTATAAGTCGCTAAGATTACTTCGGATTACTTTGGGGTCTTTTCCTTATAACCATACATTAATTTGGTATTTTCGGCACTTTGTTACAGAAAAATCTTTTTTAAAATTAGCATATTTGGAATCAGCGTAAAAAATTACGTCTAGGGGGTCTGATAATTAGTTTGTAAAAAAAGTTTGATTTTTGGTTACGGTAACGAAGAAAAAAAGAGAAAAAGAAAAGGAAAAAGTGTTCCCCGCCGGTCTCTAAATATAATAAATTGGATTTAAAACTGTTTGTTTGAAACACACAATTTTTTTGATAAAATCGAAAAATAAAAGAAACCTAGAGTGTAATAATCTTTTTATCATTTGAAGCATTTTTGTGAAAAGCAGCTTAAAATATTCTTCACTTAATCGATTATTTTCTATTTTTTGCTGTTGTTTACTAGTGAAACTAACCGAACAAGCTTTTTCATGTCTGCAGTTTTATTTTTATACCACATTAAACTTCATTAAAAAAATGATACTGTCATGTCTATTTTTTACAAATATTTATGTATTCTTTATAGCAATAAATGCACAATATATTTGTGATAAAAATGTTACAATACATTCATTAATAAGTTTGAATGAAATTACATTTTTTCAAACACAAAATTATCCTTCTTTTTTGAGTTACGAAGATTTTATTTCCTGTAATCTTACGTTTTCTTTAATCAATGATAAAAATCAGGTAATTCATATACTTTTTATTTAAAATGTATTCACAAGTTTTGAAATGTTTTTGGACGTTTGATAGTGTTTTGGGTAAAAAGATAAGCTGAATCCTGCAATTTTGTCAGCGTTTGAAAAATTTGCAAACTTATAGGATTACAAACTTTATGCAGTTTTTATTCAATTGGAAACGTTGACCAATGCAATTGGGTATATTGAAAATGATGTTTTAACAAATATTGAAATTTCAAACAATTCAATATTCAATTTTCATTGTGTTGGCTGCAACGAAGACGAAAATGCAAATCATTATTTTGATCAACTTTCCCAACAAGGTTTTGTCATTTTTGATACAGGAATTGATGGATGCCCTTTGGAAACAATTTCAAAGCCCTTCTTTTTTTCTGATGAAACACAAATAATTTATATTCAATCAAGTTTTGAAAAAAATCATTTTCGACAATTTCCTTGTACTTGGAGTTTTGAAACTTCTCCAGAATTTGCATTTAAAATTGTTATTGAACAATTTTCTATTTCATCGGATACTGTATTTCGAATTTCAAATTCTACAGATCTTCTTGTCAAGTAATTGCTTACAGAAACTATAACATCCAAATTTGCATAATTTTAGTGAACGAAGTGCTAAATTGCTTCATCCAATTTACAACAATGATAAAGTTATTAAAATATTTTTATCAGAAAATAATAACATTTATTTTGTGCCAGAAATGGAATTTCGAGCTTATATTAGTATTGTTGAAAAGAATCCCATGATTTCTGAACTTCCATGTATAATAGATGATAGTTATAAACTTCGAATGGAATGGTCATATTTAGAGGGGTACCCAGAAAATGGATATTGCTCTTTTGAAATCAGTATTCCACAGAATACTTTATTTATTGTCGAAATAGAAATCCTCGAATTGGAGAAAAATGTTGATATAATTCGATATAATTTGGATGACAATAATTTGGCAAGGATTGAAAGTATGGATGATATATATTTCCTTCCATTTAATGATGGATTAGAACGAAATATTACTTTCGAATTTATAAGTGATGGAAGTGTTCAAATGTTGGGTTTTGATCTGATATTTTCTATTTACAGTAGGTTTATTTTTGTAAAATCTTTTCTGGTCAGAATCATTGTTTTCATGACTGTGAAATATTGATTACTTTAAGAGATAAAAGGGAAAATGCCGCCGTTCAGATTCCCAGAATATCATCTTTTTCAGGTTGTGAATGTGGAGACTCACAAATTAAATGTGGTACTGGAATGAATTTATTCATGAACGGGAGCGATAAAATTTGTGGTGGAATGAGTTGTAATTTTACAGTATGTTATATTACATGTTTGTGTTTTAAACAGATATAAATACTTAAGCTGCAACCATGCTTTTCTCAATACAGTCTTTTTCAAACTTGGCAATCCCTTTCAACCATTGATACATTTCGATTATTCTCTGATAATGATGTCATCTATGATTTAAGGGTATCCAATGATGATATCTTTGAAATTGTCGCAGTTTTGAATTCATCAAATTACAATTTTGTTGAAGTTATCACAAATCCAACAGCCTCCGGGCATAACTTGGATTTTTATTTGTTTCCTTTAGCAAGTGAGTTTTTGTATGAAATATGTATGAAAAACATTTAAACTTTATAGTTCCCGAAGTTTTGGATGTTGAACTTTCTATTGATAAATTGTATCGTATTGGTGATATGGGCTTAAATACATGTGTCTTTATTAAGTTCTCAGAAACTATGGTAATAATCGTGGTAATCAAAGAACAAGGATTTTAAAAACATTTTTTTTGCAGAAAGAAAATACATCTCTAGTTTTTTATTCAAATGTGCCATACGACATCACAATATTTAATGATAAAAGCTTTTCAAAAGGTTTACTCGGTTATTATTGGTGAGTACTGTATTGGAATAAATAATTTAAAGAAAAATCGAAAATCAAAAAAACAACTTTCGATTTTGAGTTAAAAGATGATTGTTCGTTTTTTACTCAAAATTTGCATAATCCTGCAGTAATCCTAATTCTTTTTTAGCCTAGGAAATGATGATAAATATCGCTGTAAAATCAAAAGAAAAGAATTTTTAGCTTGTTCCTTTCGGACAACTGTTGATTTAGGTTCCTTTGCATTTTTTGCTGTTAGAAAATCTGGTAATTTTTAGTTTCATTAATTTGCATAATATTTGAATTTAGAAAAACCAAAAGGTTGTGTCTTTGATGAAAGTATATTTCCAACAAGAGAAAACCAAATTTTTTCAATTTCGGCCCTTTCAACTCCCGATGATGAATGTAATGTAATTCTTCTCGTTCATGGTGAATACAATTACACGATTTCACATTTATGGACTACTTCAACAAATGAAAATGCTAAGATATTTTTCGGGGAAAATCGAGACAAAATGTTTTTTGAATTCAAGTTGAGTTTTTAGGTTAAAATTTGTAATCTTTCGTTTTTGTTTTTTAGCTCAAAAACAGCACCAAAATACAATTCTATTGTGTTGCTTTCAAAAGTTTATTTATTTCAAATTCCAAAAAGTGCCACAGTATTTATAACTTTAATAAGAATGAACAATAATGCCATTATTTTCCCTCAATCAACTTTTAACTCATTTTATTCAACACCATATTACGGTAGTACAAAAATGTTAAGTGGTGTTGCAGATGAGTTTATCGAATATGTAGTACATGAGAACCCGGTAACATTTATTGTGATTAATTTTAAGATGTCATCCAATGATACATTCAAAACAAATATTCCTTATTTGAAGTAAATATGTGTTTTAACCGAACTTAAAGATGCAGTTTTTAATTTGCATATTTTAGAGTAACGAGGGTTGGAGATTCCTTTACACTTCAAAATACAGTCATAACTTTTACATACCATAGCGGAACAAAAAATAATGTTGATGGTGGAATTCTGTTTTATATTACCAGTGAAAATAATATAAAAATTTTGTAATTTTTTGCGTTTTGTAATTATATATAAATAATTACAATACCCACTATAGTACAAGATTTATTATATATCTTTATTTTGGAATAAAAATAACAAAAAATCACAACAGCAAAAGCAGCAAAGATTTAATTAAAGGTCGTCGGTTTTTTCTTTTTTGGGTCTTGTAATTTGAAGTTGAACATTGAAATGCCATTTGATCAATCATTTTTTGCAAACGGCAACACCACCGTTGTATTATCTTCTCCATTTACGGCTTTTTTCGGATGCAACGAATAAAATACCAATGTTTTGATAATTTTGAAAAAACCTTCCCGATATCCAGATAACACAATTAAAGCAAGCATACATTCAATAAAAATTCTTAAATTATTCAGGCTTTGTTTTGTGTTATTTAATTGTGTTAACCACGAAGGGCTTGAAAGTAAAAACCAATTTCTAATTGTAGGAGCGACACCAATTTGTAGCAATGTTTGAAATATCCATAATCTCATAAGTTCTTGCGTTAAAACAAATAAAAAATAAAGGAAAAAAATAAAAGCTGTAAAAAATAAAGCAAAACAAATTCGAAGTGATGACGCGAAGGTTTTTTGCTTATTTTGATATTGAAATTTTATATTTTTCAAAATTTTGAATAATACGGCATACGTAAATATAGATGCAAATAAAAGCCATATTGACATTGCTGCATATCTAATGCCATTAATAACAAAGCGCCACCATTTATTTTGGATAATAAAAATACATGATGATTGAACTGTTGTTGAATTATTACAAGTTTCACAAAAGCATTCTCGTATAATTTGATGTTTAATAAAATAATCACAAATTTGATGTACATTTAATAAAAACACAGTTAGTATATTATAAAATATTAATATTTTAAGCAATTTACGTTTTGTAGAGTGTCTCGCGTAAAAAACCGGAAAATACATGGCTAAAAATCTTGAAAATGCCAAAGAAAATATCATGGAATATTGAATATTTCGAAGAGTTCCATCAGCAATTTGGTTGAATAAGATGGGCCAAGAATAAGCAGAATTTAAAAAACGGTCTGTTGTTGAATAAAAGCATGTTGAAGGTCCTTGATTCCATGCCTTTTTCTTAAAATCAGTATCAAGGAAATAATCGTATAAAAGGTTTGTTGGTTTATTGCAAATTAGATCATAAGACACGAATAAATCCCATAAAGCTTGATTAAGAATGAACCATTTGTAATTTTCTTTTATGCCGCCGAAAATTGAAATTATGATTATTATAATACAAAGAAAAGCAGTAAGATATCCAAAACCAAGCATTTCCAAAATAAATCCAAATTGATAGCAAACACATGAGAACCATGTATCAGTATAAACTTGTCTTCCGGGGGAAAAGCAGGAGATATTTCCATTATTATATCTTAGAATATATTTAATATACGGTTCATTATTTATATAAATTACTGTATTTAAATCATCTGCCATCGAGGAAAAATTTTTATTAAAATTCTGACTTTGAACAATAATTTCTACGACTAAGTTTTGTGAAGACTAGTTTTAAAAAAACTTGACAATTTTTGAAAATAAGTGTCTATTTTAAAAACTTCTCAAAATACGTTTTTTAATGGGGTAGTTTTCAAGTTTCTCGAAAAGACATCAAATTTTAAATGTGTACTTAAAAAGTACCTGTTAGCACGCCCATGCTTTTTAAATTTTACATATTAAGGTTCATTTCTAAAAAATTTTGCTCAATAATTAGTGTTTTAAAATGGCACATTCTGGAGTCTATATTTTTTGGTTACTTTTTTTGTACAAGTAGGCGGCTTGAACAAATTTTGTTGAAGATTGCTAAAAATGGTTTCATTTTGTGTTTTGAAAAATTTCGGGCATCGATTAGGCACTGTTCTAGTTTTCGCCCCCCCCCCCCCTCTTCTTTCACTTTGATTTTTCATTTTCACAGAAAAATTTGCATGCGAGTTCATTATTTTTTTGTCATTATCAATTCGAAAAAAGAAATGTCCGAATGAAGAACTCTGATTTTGGACAATAGTTAAAGAAATCCACCAACTAGCTGATTAACAACTCTTTTATCAAGAATCTTTTTTTTTTCTTACCATTCATTTTCTCCAACACTTTGTAACTGGCAGAATGGCCGAGTGGTGAAGACGCGCGACTATCACTTCGAGGGCAAAAGTTCTCTTCCTTGAAATTACATATACTTTGAACATATTTAGCAGAATCTGTTGAATGTAATAATTCATCAATTTCAGCAATAGATGCGGCATTTCGATCATGCAAATATTTGATTACTGCTGAATCAATGATATCTGTTCCATTGGGTGCACGTTTTAGAAAGTTATATAAAAAGTTGAATTCTCCAAATAAGTTATTTTCTAATATATAATTAACGTTAGACATATCCACGATTGTTTGAGCATGAGTTGAAATACATTCGTGAATAAAACATTCAATCAGTTTAATTTCAGTTAAAGGATCAAAAAATTGTCCAATAAATTTCTTGTCTTCGCTTAAGCTTTCAATTATTTTCAACATAAATTTGAAAGCATTGTTTTCAGCTAACAAATTTTTGCTAAAATTTCGATAAAATTCTGCAGATTTTTGAAGAAACCAATTTTCAAATTGTGATTCATAAAAATTTCGATTGCCAAAGCCAAGTGTAATCAAAATCTGACATGCCTGTTTAAATAAATTCCTAAAAAGAAAGTTATGCAAATTTTTGTGCTATACCCGCTGTATCACTTACCATGCAAGTTGTTGATTTTGACGCCTAATTACAACCACGTTAAACAATGAAAGTTTTAGATTTTTGGACACACTTGGATCAAGAATTATTTCATCTCGAAATAAACGTGGTGCAAAATCTTTGAAACCAGGAATACGGGGGTATTGCCGTTTAACATAAATTCTTTGAAGGTACATAGTCATGTTATCGATCAGTTCAATAGAAACAGAAAAATCATTCCAAGAATCAACAAATTGAGACAAAAAATTATCATTCTCACTTTTAATAATAGCTGGACGAACAACTTTAATCAAATATGATTTTATAAGGCCTTTTATGCTATTGTATAAAAAATTTCCACGCCTTTCTTGTACCTTAAAAATTGTTATTAAAGCCTTATTTACACAAAATTCAATACGAACCAAAGTATATACGTTCCGATAAGAATCTTCAAAAGTGGTATTAGAAGTTCTTTCATTTAACAGACAGATGATATCATCTTTTAATTTTTTCCAGGTTTGACGAATATCCATGATTCTTTTTCAAATAAAAAAATAAAATGACGCAAAAATCGAAATAAAATATACTGTTAATAGTTTATGCAAAACAAATCTTGCATATATATATCTCATAAACAAAAATCCAATGAAACCTCTTGGAGATTTACGGGGTCAAATGAAGAACAACCCAAAAGAAGTTTTCTTTCTTATTCGAGCAAAAATGAAGCAATCAGTAGCATTTACAGAAGAAATGGCAGCAGCCAAACGAAAAAAACAGAAGTTCTTAAGAATTTCAGGTATTTGGTCAAATCTAAAGCAGCATTTTTGATTTACCATGTTACTGTAACTGCAACAATATGTTTTATCATAAATTGCTGCCTTGGAATTGATCAAAAATGTTGATGTACACATAAAAACGATAATCAAAATTTCAAATATTTACAATTTGCAGAGAAACTTTCAACTTCAAAAACTATTGTTATTGTTTTTCAGCACCAATGTATTTTTGATCTCTAATTTTTGGACTGCACTTATTTGGGTTACGCTTTTTTTTTATAAGGGAAAAACGAAAAAGCTCTAAGGGCAAATAGGTCAATTAATAAAAAAAACCAATAATTAACAAAAATAAGGACGCTACTAATAAATAAATGCCCGCGTAAATAAAAAACCAACAGTAAAGTAATATAAGTAAAGAACTTTATGTAAAACATTAACAAAAAAAATGCAACACAATAAAGGAAAGGCAAATACAAATTAAAAAGGAGGACGTTGATTATAATAAAATTGAGGAGGAAATTGTTGGAATTGTTGATATTGAACAGGCAAAGACATATTCAAATTAAATCGTTGATTCCGTGGTTGATGAAATCGAATAAGATTTTGAGGATGTTGATAAAATTGTGGACGTAAAGGTTGATGAAGCATTTGTTGTACTTCTACAAAATTTTGAACTCCAAAAAATGGATGAACAAATTGTTGTTGTTGATTAATTGGTTGTTGTTGTGGTCGAGGATTTGGTTGAAGCTTGTTTAATAGAATAAAGCATAAGTTCTTGAATACCAGGATTTTGATGAGCTTCGAATAATACATTCATTGCATTCTTTCTTCTAATATATCTGGATTCAGCAAGTCGATATCTTTTTTCACGAATCTTCAGTTTTGCACCACCATGACTTTGCAGAAAATCACAAACTGCGCTTTTCAAAGCTTTCTTGTAAGCCATAAAGCAAAGCCGGAACGTCATTTTGCGTCTAAAAACAATGTACAATTAATAATTGAAGTTTAAAATTAAAGATTAAAACAAACTGTGGTATTAGAGTATTGAGGCTGCTGTTAAAAGCTTCACAAGCATAGGTTGTTCTTGGTCCAACTGTATCAAAATAATTGATCAATTTCAATTTCTGACGCCATTGTCTTCGATAATATTCAACAAATTTATTGAAATGGATCATTAAAGCTTGATGTATGGTTGGTGGATGAGATAATAAATGATCAACGAGTTGTTCCATCCATGGTAATGGCAAATGACTTGCACCAATTAAAGTCTTAAGCCATTTTCTGAAAGCATCGTCATTGAACAAATGTATACTGCATTTGGTTGAAGCATATTCACGGAGATTCTTTGGATAGTGCCAATTGCACAATTTAATATTATAATTTGGAAAAACAGTTGAAGCAGCATTAACTGCAGCCATTTCATGATCAAATCGTAGTTCCTTTTCAACACCTAAAGCTAAAAATGCTGGAAGTTCAGCATTTTTAGCTTTAGAGTTTTCTGAACGGCAACCAGAACATCTGAATATTCCAACATCGGGATTCTTTTTGTGTCGACGTTGTAAATTATATTCATATATCATTCCAGGATGAGTTTTAGATTGAAAAGTAACATTAATACTGTTTCGAGCAGATACACCATAAAATTTTCCGATCCATTCTTCTTCCATAATTACCAGAATTTTAAAAAACAACTTTGAAAAAAATTTGAAAAAAGAAATTTATATTGCATTGGTTTAAATTTTAATTTTTTAAAATATTTTAACAATAATTGTTAAATTTTTAATGTGTCCATTTAAAAAAGAAATAAAAGAAAAAAAATATAGCCACAGAGCAAGCGTATTTTCCCATCTTTCGACTAGGCTGCACTCATTTGGGTTATTCTTGCAATATAAGGTCATTATTATGAGCGTAACCCAAATATTATACAACCCTAATTTTTAAACTAAACTATAAAAATACTGTCTTATTTCTTCAATTTCACCAAAAAATGGTTTTGAAGTTTCTTAAAACATAAAATAATTTAGAGTTTAGAGACACTCCATGAGAGAAATGCCTTTAAAAAAATTAACAACTGTATTTTTATGGCACAAACAATAAAAAACCCTGGAAGGCATGACCTTTTAATTTGAAGTGTTTTGCAAATATTTAAAAGAATTGTATTTTTAGTTCATAGATAGAAATCAAGATTAAGGATTCAATTCATTTATTTTCATTTTTTGATTCGTATTTTTGGAAACTAAAAAATGAATCCTGCAACAACTTTTGACTCTCAAAATCCGAAATATAAATGCTTTTTTGGAAAATTGCATGTTTCAACTGCAACAAAATGGATCTGTTATTTTTATTTTGCGTTGACTTTTCTGGGAATCGGATGTATCATTTACTTGGAAGAATTTCGATGGAGTTTATATTTGGCAATTCTGGTTGGACTTTTTATTGAAGCTTTTATTTTTGGGACTCCACTTTACGCTGTCAATAAAGAAAAGCCGAAATGGTTATTTCCATATTTAATTGCATCTGTAAGTTTTTATTTAATAATTTGCATAATACAATTATTCTGGTTTTTCAGGTTCTTTGTACAATTTTTGATGGATACTGTATTGGTTATGATTTGGTTAACAGTAAGTTTATCTTCAAAATCAAAGATTTATGCCAATTTTTTCTCCTTTTTAGAAAGCTATGAAGATGCCTGGATTCTCGCTGATTTTGCTGATTTTGTTATCAATATTTGGTTCATCACAATCTTTTACAATTGTTATCAATATTTAACTGCAAAAAATAATCATAATATCCTTCCAATGTCCTTCTCAAACAAAATCTCAACAATGCCACTCATTCGTGAAGATATTGTTTAACTTTGTTTAACTTTGTTTTATTTTATTATTTTTCGGTTGTTTGTGTATTTTTTTGTTATGAATAAAAATATGTGTTGAACTTTGTACGAATTTGTTTAGGTTTACTTAATTTTATGTTAATTAATTTTATGATGGGGGTTGAATGAAAAACTGAGTAATAGTTGTACAACAGAAAAAAAGATCTATTTAAATATTTTAAATTAAAAAAGTTTGCGCTAAAACATATTTCAGGGTAGATTACAAGATAGAACAACGATTGAAAAGACTGAAACAAATTTTGCGATCCCCTTATTTGTTACTTCACAGGTCTCTGAACTTGCAAAAAATCAGCAAAAAAATGAATTAAATCAGCATATGCTGATTTAATTCATTTTCTTGCTGATTTAATTCATTTTTTTGTTGATTTTTTGCAAAAAAGGAAGGCAAAAATTTGATTTAAATCAGCAAAAACTGATTTAAATCAGCAAAAAGTTAAAAAATGTTTTTTGACTTAAATTGGACTTTGCAAAAAATCAGCAAAAAGTTGAATTAAATCAGCAAAAAATTTTTTTTAATAGCCTCAGAATTTAACTCCATTGGCACAGCGCGCATAAGGGGCGGGGAAAGAAGGAACCTGAAAAGGGAGGAAAGGCCAACGAAAAAAAAGAATTGAACGTTTTTTATGCGCAACAAAAGAAAGAGTGAGTACAAGGTTGAAAAGGCTGTCAGACAACGAAAGAGACACTCTTTTTTCATGCGTTAATTCTTGAACAAAAGAATCTCAACTTTTTGCTGATTTAATTCAGTTTTATGCTGATTTAAATCAATCTTACTTTTTTGCTGATTTAATTCAACTTTTTGCTGATTTTTTGCAAAGTCCAACTTTTTGCTGATTTAATTCAATTTTTTGCTGATTTTTTGCAAATTTCAATATTTTGCAGATTTAAATCGGTTTTTGTTGATTTAATTCAGTTTTTTGCTATTTTTTTGCAAAGTCAGAAACCTGTGTTTTTGTCATCAATTTTTTCTTAAAATTTTTCAATCAATAAAACGAAAGACGTTTTGCATTATTTTATTTGCATTTTTTTGTTTTTAAGCGTCCTTCGATAACAAAAAATAAAGCGAATCAGAAAATTTTATGGTGACTTTTTTATATTCAACTTTGAATGTTTTACATATTTTTTCTGTTATTTCACACTCTTGAAGAACAAGGATGAGCATTCCCGAGATTCATATATTTAATTACTTCCAATAGTTGTTGCCTCGAACATTAATAAGCATACTATAAAAAAGAAGCGTTTAGCTCTTTGACTTTGTTGTACTTGTGGTTTAAAGGAATGCATTTATTGAGCTTCCGGCCGGAGCTGGTGAGTCTTGTCTAGGGTTGTTCATTTCCCTCTCCCGGGAAATTCCCGGGAAATTTCCCGGGAAATTTCCCGGGAGATTTCCCGATTTTTTGCGGGAAATGGTTCTGATTTCCCGGGAAATCTACAGTAATTTTTTATGTTTTTACATTAAACATATAAAAACGGGATAAATATGCAATAAAAACACTGTAAATAGTCAAAAATGATTAATTTGAGTATTTTACAGTCCTTTTATAGGTTATAAGGTTAATTTTGGTAAAATATTACTGTAGCTTGGAATACTGTAGCTCCGGGAAATTTCCCGCCTTTTTTCGATTTCCCGGGAAATGAACAACCCTAGTCTTGTCAAAGACAAGAAAGAATGATTGAAAATAAGAAATCCATCGCTCTTTTATACAAGGGCGATGAATCATAGGCAAAAGAAGGGATGTTGTGGAATTTGAGAAAGAGCAGTTTGCTTACAAGCTGACCGAAATTAAAAAACATAATTTATGTTACATAAAGTGTAAATTGCTGTGTATATTTTCTTTTCAATCGTTAAAATAAAGTATTTTTTTAAACATTTATTGGCAAACAAAAAGACAGACGTAAGTTACCTTTAAATTTTTACAATTTAAATTCCAAAGATTTTTCAAAGCGTTTTTACAGTTTTTTTAGGCAAACTCATTCACTGAAATTGCGATTTTTTACATCCGATTTTATCACCATTTTAAGATTTGATGCTAAACATAAACAGTTATTGATTTTTCTTTTTTTTCTCAACATTTTTGTTTTTAGATAAAGTCTTTTTACTGCTTTTCAAAAAATCCATAATTCTACTTGGTCGTCGTTGTCGTTTTGGGGGGATTATCTTAATCTCTCTCTCTTTTTCCGACTGAAAAAACCTTGAAAAAAATAGAGGAAAAAAAAAACTGAGTGTTGTGTGTGTGTTTCAAAGACAGAAAAGTGAAAGATGAGCAGCTGCTGCTGCTGCTGTCTGACTCTTTTTTTTCAATGCAGTGTGTTGGCGGAGGGGAATGAAAGAAAGGATAAAAAAGATTATGGAAAGATTGAGCTAAGCCTTTTCCTTTCTCTCTTGGGATGGAAGAAGGATTAAACTAAAAAATAAATTCTTTCTTTCTTTTTTCAATGTCGATCATAAAAAACGACGTTTTTTTACTTTTTTCCTCTTTCTTTTTATAGTTTCCATATGCCACATTTTCCTTATTTTTAAACTTTGTTTTTTGCTTGAAACATTTGTTCATTTATGTGAAATAAATTGATTGCTTTAAACTTGTTATCATTTTTAGGCTTGAAAAAATGTTTACAATTCGAGTTGTGATAGAGACTGTAAAACCTCAAAATTGTTTGTCCTGTTCACATGATGGCCATTCAATTTTGGATACATTTGTTATCGTAAATGGAACAACCCCGTTTAATAAATTGGTTGAATTTGTGCTTAAAGATCTTGGAATGCCATATTTGGTTGAAGACAGTAAAGGTGAGAATATTTCTTACTGTAGTCAGTTTTTGAACTATTGTTAAAATTAAACAAAATTGGTTTGTAGCATGTCCAGGGGGGATCGGCATTTTTAAATTCATTTTTATATTTAATATTTTTTTATAACTAAATTGATATTTCTATCTTTTTAAGGTTTAATCCAAATCAATAATTGGAAGCCATTTTTATTCGAACAAATTACTGATAATCTTCACCAACCAATTTCACATTTACTCAAAGATATTTCATCAAATTTAACCCTCAAAGTTTTAACTCGAAAGTAAGTTTTGAAATAATTTTCATTCTTTTTGATACAGTAATTTTCAGATTTCCAACAACTGTTAAAACTTCAATTCCCGGTTCTTCAAATTCGATAAAACCAAAAATTAATTCCTTTAATGGAAATCAAAAACCAGTGCACCTTCCAGATTTTCAAATAACTGCAGATACTTCAGATTCCCCACTTTTAAATGATATTGGAAGCAATCATTCAATCAGTGATTCTTCTGATAATGATATAAAAGCACTTAATAATTTTCAGTTTGAAAATATGGAATCAACAACGATGAAATCTGAAACATCCGAATTATCCCCACCGAATCTGTCAAATTCTGTATTTTCTGAGTATTGTAATAATAATTTGTTGAATTTGAATCATTCTTTAACAAATTCACCAAATATTGCAATATCATCATCATCCCTGAATATGGTCCATGAAAGAGATGATGGTTTATTAACTCCAAGACAATTAACATCTAGCTTTACTCAAAATAATAGCGGAGGAAGAAGTCGATTAATGTTTGATTTGCTGACAGAGATTCCAATTCTGGAGCAATGGTTTGAAGAAAATCCACATCCAAATTGGTTACAAATTGAAGGATACACAAATACCCTCAATGAACAACCATTTCGAAAAAATTCTACTCCAATGACAACTTTAAATATCAAAATTTGGTTTAAAAATCGAAGAGCTCGATCTCGAAGATCTATTAAATAGAATCTTGTAATTGATTTTTGATAATGTATTTTTGTAATAATGGGTTTTAATTAATATAATTAATAAAATGATCTCCTTATAAAAACCCATCCACTTCTTACTCTTGATACTTTTTTGTGAAAAAAAGAACAGAAACAACGACTTTTTTAATTTTTAAAAAATTACGATAAAAACACACCCCTGAAAAAAGCTAAAACCCCTATTTAATTATGGTGCAAAAATAATTTAATTCCATCATCAATAATGTCTACCCTTGAGATTTTGTAAACCGTAATTTTAAGTTTTTTTCCATTTTTAAAATTGCACATTTGATTAAAAAAATGGAACTATTTTTGTACACTTTAATAAAATTACTCTTTGAAACTTTTCATTTTTAATATTTTTTGCAGCTATTTTGAGACCTGTATTTTGAGTTAAAGCCTGCCAAAAAATGAGTTATTGTGACTGCCAATTATTTTCCTATTTACAAAGTCCCCAAGGGTTTTGGAAAAACATGACTTTGATTTAAAAAGCGTTTTGACGTATTTTAAAAAAACATTCAGTGCCTTCATTTCATTTAAATGTGGCATTGGATGTGGGTTAAAAGAGTCCTTTTTAATTTCTAGACTTGTGGATAAATTTAATACCACTTAAATCTTTATGCAAATTATTATCAAGAAGTCCAAAATAATGTTTGTTGATTCCTTGACAACTTTTTACATTTATTATTCAACTTTCACTTTGGCATTTTCATGGATTTTATTTCCAATTTTATTTTACACAATTTTAACCCAATCTAAAAATCTAACCTCCTTCAAATGGCTTATCATAAATCACTCAATTTGGTGTTTGGCATTACAAACTTCCCTTGGCCTGATTAAACCATATTTCCTTCTTCCGGCAAGTGCCGGAATTCAGCTTGGATTATTTCGGCATTTTTCAAGTTCAAAGGGAACCGCCATTGCAACCTTAATTGTAACTTCATTTACAATGAATTCAATTTTGGGACTTGTTCTAACCCTTGGAAATCGGTATATCGGAACATTTGATTCAAAACTGATTAAATATTTTTATACAAAAAAATGTTATTTCTTTATTCTTTTTATTCATGTTGCAACACATTTTGGTGTTTTTATTACGTTAATTCCTGTTATGAGGTAATATTATTTGGTTTCTTTTGTTTGAAAATTCTGTTTTTTTGCTACAGACGTATACTGATTTATGGAACAACAACATTTTTCTTATTTTTAAATATCTGCCAAGTGCTGTCTTATTTCGCAACTTTTTTTTGCGCATTTTGACGATCTTGCTTTTAAAAAAGATATTTTAAAAAATAGTTTCACAACACCTGCGAAACATTTTATCGCAAAAATTCATTTTTTTGCTCAATTTTTGCACCCGAAAATCTGACATTTTTATTTTAGGGCCATTTTGTTCAAGCTTTGAATTTTTTATATTTTTCTAACATAAAGATATCAAGATTCTATGATTTTTTCTAAAAAAAATTCTTATCTAAAAACAGATATCGTTTTAGAATCAAAAACAATGGTTTTCCACTGCACCAATAATTAAAAAATAAAAGATCTTGCACATTTTTCAATCTCGAAACAATAAAACTATTCCTATTAATTACACATTTTTAAATTTTTTCTTTAGAATTAATGATTCAATGATAACAGAATGGGCATTAAATTACGATATTTCATTAAAACAATATTTTCATGAACCCACATTTTTCATGATTTCCCATGATTTTCACGATATTCCAGATCTTATCGGAATTGTATTTATTGCTTTTCTAATTGGATTTTTTATTTTTGTAATATTTTATTTCAAAACACAGATAAAAGAAAACAAAAATTTGTTAAAAAATAAATTACAAATTTCATTAATTTTTTCAAGCATTGCTCAAATTACCGTAACCTGCGTATTTTTATTGTTTCCAGTTTTATGTTTGCTAATTTTTATTCGATTTGATATTCAAGAAAGCCGAACATTTATGACATTTTTGTTGTGTTTATTTGTGAGTCATTGTTGGATTGATTTTATTTCAACTTTATTTTTTGTTACGCCGTATCGAAAATATCTTACAAAATGTGTCAAATGTTTTTATTCAATATTTTTCAAAAAACCTCTTAGGCTGAATAAGATTAATGAAATCTCGATTGTTTATTAATATTGTGTAGCTAAATACTCTTTTTGTGGATTAAGAATTTTTTTGGATTTGTAAATAAAAATATTGTAATTAGTAAAAGAAAACCTTTCAAAGGATGATCAAATATTAAAAAAAGCAAACATTTTTATAAAAAAACATAATTGATTTGGTTTTGTGTAATGTCTGAAGAAAAGGAAAAAAGGCAGCGACGTTTTTCTGACACAGTCAAATTTTTAAAAAGAAAATGATTTCAAAATTTTATTTGCGAAAAATAGCATTTTCGACTTTTTTGCTTTTTATTTCTATTTTTTTTAATATTTTAGTGATTATTTTTAAAAATAAAGTATTAAATAATAATTCTGAACCCCCATTAAGGAATGTAGTATGAGTGATGGTCACATTAAGCTTCATAATTATAAGGATATTGCAGCATTAAATATTCAATGTTCAGCAAAACCTTTTTCACTTTTATTATACAGATTTATTTATTTAAATTAAAAACGCTTTTCTTAAACTTTTCAAAAAACTATTTCAAGATCAGTAAAAGACACTTTTAAACATTTGAATCACCAAACATATTTTGTAAAATTACGGTAGCATGATTTGCAATTTTGTCACTTATACTATGATTTTTAAGTTTTTGTAGGTGGTCCAACCCGCCTGAGGAAACAATCTTTTCACGAATTTCTTCACGTCGATTTTCGCATTGTTGTAGAATTTTTTCAATTGCCTCAAGCACAGCTTCAAGCACCATTCTTTTAGATACTGTTAGAAGACTGCAAAGTGGTGGAATAACATTTAAATCCAACAAATGCCAGATATGTTTTGGATCGTCACAATTAGGAACATTTGTAACAGCCCAAACAGCCTTCTAAAAATTTAGAGAGAAAAATTTGCATAAAAGTAAAAACAATGCAATAACTAACTTCCTTGATTTTCATGTTTTCATTTTGGAGGAGTTCAATAATTTTTGGCATTAAACCTGCATTAAAAACAGCATCAACTTGCTTGTTCGTGCCAGCTAAAATATTTGAAATCATCCAAGTTGCTTCTTGAACAAATTCTGGATTTTTGTAATTTAAAAATTCATTCATATATTTCAAAACACCGCAGTCAATGATTTTTTGAGTTATTTCATCATCTCCAGAAACACAATTTGCAAGAAAATGCAAAGTTGCAGCTTGAAGTTCAAGGCTTAGCGAGACAAGTTGAGGAACGATCTCGTTGACAACCTTAATAAAAATGAATTAATGGATGTTGTCATTGGGATAAAGTTAATCTCATAAAAAATCGCGTTTGTTGCTTCTTCTATTTTGTGAGAAGTATACTTACACTTTTATTAAAATTCATAACCAAATCTACGCCATTATCAGTCAAATATCCAAGTCCCCAAATGGCATTCGTACAAATTTCGGCATCCTTTTGTTTTGAAAGTTTTTGTAAAATTGGAAATAAATCCCAAGCAGTTTCTTTAAAACTTGGAGAATCTTTTAAATGACTCATCTGACCCGTGACCCATGAAATGGTCTTTAAGAATTCAATATTGTCCGGAAATCTTTTCGTTTGTTTTATAAGAGATTCCATAATGCCCCCAGAAATGCATTGATAACAAAATCCTTCATTATCAGCTAGAAAATTAATAACTAATTGTTGTTCCGTTAAATTAATTTTTACCCATAAAATTTCCAATTGCCCAAAGGGCCTGATTTGCAACATACACTTCACAATCAGTTCCAAAAAGCTTTAAAAGTGCAAAATGAACAAATACATTATAAAGTGCTTTGGTATTTTCGGAATTGCCACCGGCAATATTTGTCAAAATCCAAGCAGCTTCAAATTGAATCTCCGGACTTAATTTAATACAATAACTTGTTATTCAAATTAATCATACACTTACTTTTGCATTGATAAACATTCAACAAGAACAGTGACAATGTCGTTTTTAAAAATATCTTCTGTTGGAATCTCTTCAGAAGTTGAGACAAGTTTTCGAATTTGAATTAATCCTTGTAGTTTTTGATTCAAACCTTTGCTTTTTGCAAGAGAAAATGCTTCATTTAATGAAAGATTAGCTAAATATAAAAAAGCATAGCTTTAAATAGTCAAAATTGAAGCTCATGAAATTTTAAAAAATTAATTCATTTTTTAATACATAAAGTATCTTGCTAATTGGAAAAAGAGATTACCCAAAGATTGTTCGATGGATTCAACTTCTTTAATATTGCCAGCTTCACGAAAGTTTATGGCTTCATTAAGTCTTTTCCTTTTAACCAAAAATCGCTTTTTAAAATAATCTGCCCGAAAATTTTCCCCCTCATCATCGTCATCATCATAATCTTCCATGTCGATATCATCATCCAATTCACATAATTCTTTTCCTTCAACCTGTTTTAAGAAAAAACAATTTTAAAAATGAACAACTTTGGAAAATTCTTACAGGTTCTTGAGTAAATTCTTCCATTTAAAAAATGACCAGAATAAAGTAAACTAACAAAATAAATGCTTGTAAAAAACTACAAAAAAGCGCACTTTTTTGCAAAACTTTTATAGCAACAAAAAAGACCCAACCTCACCTTAAAAAATTTCAAAAGTGCTGCACCCCTCTTTTTTGTGTGTTTGACCAAAAATTTAAAAGCACACCTTTTTTCTTGTTCATGGATAGATACCCTTTGTGCTCGTTGCTAATGAGAAAAAATATATTTGTAGTTTGTTTGTTTCCATGCTTAACCTTTAATTATGCAAATTATATTAATGTTGTTAAAATGAAGTAAATTTTTTTTAAAATTAATTAGTTTTTTCTTTGCTTACTGACACTATTCTGTGATCGCAAACAGTTTCATGACTGACATTTCATTTTTTCATTTTTTACAAATCAAGCCAAAAATATTATAGGCCGTATACAATTATATTTGCAAAAATTAAGTAAAAACATTCATTATTAAATAATGTAAATAAAAATTTAATAATAAACATTAAATATAATATAACTTAATAATATTCAAAGGAATAACTCGATTTTTTTGTCTTTATTTGTCCATTAATTTAAGGATTTCGATTTTCAAAATCGACAAATCTATTTTCTCTGTTCCGGCTTATTATTAAGGAATAGTAAAACTTGTTTTGTTCAAAGATGGTAGTTTATCGAGTTTATAAATTTATTAAAGTTTTGTCAATTACACAAAAATGTATTTGTCAAAGTTTTTAAAGTACTGTAACAAAAATCAATGTTTATATTTTAGAATTTTTATGTGTTTATGGAAGAATCTAAAAAAATATTATCATATTACAAATATGGGGAAAAATATATTATTAAAGGAGGAGACGCATCGCCTACAAACTTTTTTTTACAAAAATCAGGGACTCATTGGAGCTGCTTTTTTTATTCTTTTTTGCAGCTGCAGTGAAGAAAAAAACAAGCTCCAATGAAAGGTGTTTTCGCGTCGAGAAATGCAATCGACTTTTCATCAAAAAAGCTACAGGCGATGCGCCTCCTCCTTTAAAAAACTAACTGTGCAGTATCCGTTTAAGCAGCTTGGCAATTTGTGTGGATAGCAGTCGGCATCGACTTTGCAATTTGGAGTAGGAACATAAGCTTTTTGAATCTATAAGAATAATAAACAAAAGAAAATTATGTTTTAAATCATTATTGGATATTTCAAAAGGCGGACATTTTGAAAGAGAGAATACTAGTAATAATTATACAAAAACTTACTACACATTTGCCATCAATGCATTCTTGTAGATATTCGCAGGGGTTAGTTGGACCACATGGTAAGTCAGGGTTTTCTTGGGCATTAACTCCCAAAATCAAAGTACTAATTATTCCAACAATAAACACCAAATTCATTCTCAATTCTACGTAATTTTCTGAAAACCTGTGTTTTAAAATTTCACCCGTTAGAATCGAAAATCCAAATCTTTTCGATTTTGTTGTTTGGATTGGGAATTGTTAAAACTACTCATGGCTTTAAATTTGTATAAAAAGGAAAACAAAGTTTTTAACAGTTTTCACGAGCTTCGTTAAACACAACGTGATAGATCAAGTACTAACGATAGAAACTGAGAAAAAGTGCATTGAAAAAGCTATTAGCATTATTCTAACAAAAAAAAAATTTTTGTGTGAAGGTTTAACGTTTAATCAATTTCCTTGTTTCATATGCCGCCAAGACGAGGAAAAAAGACATGAGAAGATGATAGTAATTAGAAAAGGAAGGGGATCTAACAAAAGGGATAAGGGTGCCATCTGAAACACAAAAAATAGAGAATAACATCTTTTCTTTTTTGGAGCCCTTTGATTTTACAAGAGCCCCTGGGGCGATACAACTCTAACGATGGCTGTAATGGAAGCTTCTGTAGCAGCTGCAATGAACGATAGTGAGCGAGATTTTAAAAAAGCATAAGAGAATTCTACAAGCATTGATATTTATAAATTTCTGATATTGACGGGACTAATGTTAAACATGCTTGAAGGGCGTGTAATTCAAATCTTCAAAAAAACAGAAGACCTTTTCTCGTGATTTTTTTCGCTCAAGTGGTTCTTTAAAAATAAAAGCTTTCACTTTTCTCTCTTTCATATAAAATTAAATTTAAAAAACAGTATCGTGTATTATTAATACTTATTAATTTATTCAAGTCACGCTTTTTTGGGAAAAGCACAATACACGTTTTGTCGGAAAATGTGAAATCAGAAATGTAAACAAAAAGCATCCATTAAAAATGATGTCAGAAAAAATTTTTCAAACAAATATCACATCTATGTTTCAAAATGCTTGAAGCCAAATAATGAACAATAATAATATTTCAATATAAAGTTATAAATCTCCTCGAAAAACAAAATCAGGTTTAACAGAATTTTCAGTAATATAATGTCCATTTGGGATATCATTTTCATTTGCCCTTGATAAAGCTTCATCATAGCTTGAACAAATTCCAGCAGCAAGATGTCGCTGAATTAACCGTTCTTTAATGACTTCCCAATCAGCAGAAATTAACCATTTTTGATGCAATTCTTGTGCAATTTCACACCAAATTGGATCTTTTAAAAGTAAATAATTTCCTTCTAAAATTACCAATTTTATTGTTGCCGGAATTTCGATATCGTTTTCTTTTGGATCTTTGGCGGCATGATCAAAGGATGGCGCTTTTACGGCAGTTTTGGCAGATTTAAATTCTTTGATTGTTGTTAACAAAGATACCGGATCAAAAGTAAATGGAGCACCCCGTCTCTTAAAGGCATATTCTGGATTTTCCATTGTTTGAAGTTTACTTCGAGGCAAATGATATCCATCCATTGGAATTACGGTAGCTGTTCCGGCACCAATTAATTCATTGATTCTATCACAAACAATTTTTGCTGTTGTTGTTTTTCCTGATCCCGGTGGTCCAGCTAATCCAATTAAAATCCTTTTTCCATTGCTTTCATTGACCAAATCAATAGCTTTTTGGACTAATTCTTGATAAATTTTTTCCATTTCGTTCCTAAAATATTTTATTTATAAATATAAGCTTTAACAAATATAAAAGAATCAACAAAAAGTGATTCATTTTTGATTAAAACTATATTTCTTTGATTGTAGTTTGTTGTGTGATTTTTTTTATTGATTTAAATGTTGCTGTTTTTGTTTGTAGTCCTTCTTCGTTGTTACAACAAGTTGTCATTTTTTCCATGGAATAAAATAATTGAGCACTATTGAATGTAATTTTACGTTTATAAAAAGCTAATTTTGCATATAAAGGTTGAAATTAATTGATTTAAACTTGTAATAAGTTTGACGGCTTTTTTATCAATGTGCGGCTTGCACTTTGATGGTAATCATTATAAGTGATTCAAGGTTGTGAAAATGAATAGAAACTTGATGACGTCCGAGAAGACACTATCTTTGATTTATGAAAAATAAGCTCTTTTAATCAACTACTTTTGAAAACCAATTATCGGTGATTGTAAATAGGTGATAAACTATAATAAACGAAATTTTTTTATCCTTTTCAAATGTGAAGTAATTATCCGTAAATTGTATATTGCCAAGCAAATGGCTCAAAACGAATTAAAATCATTTGATTAAAACTTTGAAACATTTGTGTAATCTTTGTCGAAGATTACCCAACAATCATTCATTCATTTTTTCCTCACGCTTTAAAATTCCAAGACAATCAAAGGCGAAACAAAAGGTGCGCTGCTATCAGTTTATCAGTAAATATTTAACGATCCATTCATCAGTCAAGAACCGCCTGACTGATTCCACAAAAAAGGCTTTTTTCTAAGGTGCAGTAAAAAAGAAAAAGCATTCTTCTTCTCCGCAAAAAAAGAAATAAATTTCAGTTCCGCCTTCTTTTTTTTCTTCAACAAAAAAGGTGTGCCAAAATTTCACATAAAAGAAACTTTAAAACTTTCACTTTTTTCATTGGAGTTTTCTTTTGCTCTTCAATAACTCAACACACTTAAATCAATAATGGATCATCATCACCACCACGACGATCATCATCATCATGATGAGTAAGTTACATACTTTTGAAATTTTAAATATAAGCTTTGCATGATTCTTTAGACATCATCATGATGAACACCATCATGACCATCACCACCATGAAGAGCATCATCATCATGATCCTCATCATCATGAACACCATCACGATCATCACCATGATGAACATCACGGACATGGTCATGGACATTGTTAAACTCCAAAAAAATAATGAGTTTTTGTAAAAAATTTTGTTTGAAAACCAAATTTTGAATTGTAAAAATAAACCATTTAAAAAAATCATGAACAACATTTTTTAAAACATCTTTTCGTATTTTTTTAAAATTTGCATAAATAGCTAAGAATATAGAGTAGTACTGTAAACTAAAAAATTTTTGTTCAACTTTATTAAACGATCTGTTGACTTGACAATCCAACTACAATGAAACACGTGGAAAAATTCAATCAAAGACCTTATCAGTCTATTTGCCGCATAAATTTTTTTTTATCAATAATTGCTAAACAAAATTATTACATAATAATTTAAAGAGATATTTTAAAAAATTTAAAAGGTTGTCCTTGAACATCAATAATGTTGCTTTTTTCAAAGTTAGATTACAGTAATCCAACGTCAAATGCATCAATCAATTAAAATTTTATGATCAATTTCTCAGTAAAAAAGTTTTTTTTATAACATAATAATAATAAAAACAATGAAAAACGTTAACAACAATTAATTTTTTCTTTGTTTCTTCTCTTTAACAACATGAACAATGCATCCTTCTTCCATTAATTCAGCAGCAAAAATATCTCCAACTTGTCTAAAAATAATAGTTTTAACAATGTTCCTCAGAATCAATGACTTACTCTTTCAATCGTTTCTCAATTTCATCTTTTATTAAAACCACAATCAAAGCATCTGAAACCGCATAAATTTTCTGTAATTGAGTTAAGGGTCGATTTGCCCAATCACTCATTTGAAGAGATTTATCCAAATCAATATTCAAAATTGATTTTGAAAGAGCTGCTAAACCTTGACTTTTCGGAAGTTTTCCATTAAAAATACCATCTTGTTTTGAAATTAGAATTCTCATTAAATTTTGAAGACATAAAACTTTTCGTTGCTGTTCTAGAAACAATGGTTGAAGAAATGGAAATCTTTTACACAAAAATCCATAATCATTCTGGAATGAAAATCCAATTCGAATAATTTTAGGATCAAAAAGTTTTTCAAAGAAATCAATCCATTCTTCTTCAGAAAGTTGATCGGATAATTCTTGAATATCAATTAGACAAATCCAATTATGTGATGCAAGTTGAAGTACAGCAACTCTATAAATTTAAATGTTATCCATAATAAATACAAATAATATTCTTACTCTAAATGATACGGTTGAGCTTCACAATCAATTCCAATCACCTTTGATTTTATCATATAATTAGCGATAAAATTATTCAATGCTTCTGGAGTCAATACAGTAATCATCTGGTAAGGCTTTTTCCAAAATTTACAAATTTCAATTTGATCTCGATCAACTGGAACATTAATTTTTTGTGCTATCCTAAAATATCTACAGTAATCCCAAACAAAAAAAATAAACACAAACCTTTGGATAAAATAAAATGCATCAGAATCGTAATGTTGGCAATTTTGCAAAAATAATGGCATATTTAAAGGATGAATTTGAAAAAACTTTGCCCAACAATAAGCATATTTTGGATCATCCGAAATCACATGAAGAAAATCCAAGAAATAAATTAAAGATTTTCCTTTCAATGCATCCTAAAAAGGATACTGTAATTTCATCATCTCTTGGTATACTGTAACAAAAATTATAGTAATCAAAATAATTATATCTTACCAAAACATATAATTCAAAATAATTTCGATCAATAAAATTGTACATAACTTTTACATTTTGAATGAACGAAGCTCGAAAGGCATAAAAATTGAATTCTGCGAAACCATAAATATTTGCAAGTTTACAAATTTTAGCAGGTAATTTTTCAAGTGTAATTTTTTCAAGAAAATTAGTTTCTTCTTGAGTTTGAAGTTGATTGCAATGAACTCGAATTAAAAAAGAATCCAAAAGTTGAAGACATCGAAATTGATCGTTTTGATGAATGAAAATTTTTTTAGTTCTTTTCTTTCGGAAAATCAATGGATTAAAAACCAACTAAAACAAAGTCTATTACTGTAATTTACCGTACTCACATTTAATAAAAAAACTTACTTTTTTAAAGTATTCGTCTTTAAGCTTGACAAGATTTAAAGGAGAAATCCATTCAGATCCTCTTTTAAAAGTTTCATTTTGGTCCAAAAGTTTTCGAACGCTTTTTTCAAGAATCAAATATCTGCTTTCAGATTCAGGTTGATGGATACGAAACAAGAGATTAAGAGCAAACCACGATTTTCGGATATTCCTAAAAGCAGCTTCAAAACAGATATTCTGAAATATTTATATTTAGGTAATATAGTAAAGTATACATTTACGTGTTTATCTATAAAAGCTACAGTATGTATTTACAATTATAACTCATATTGAGTGACAGAACAACAGTATACTTATTTATAAAAACTTACCCAAGCACTTTCCCATAAGTCATCTAAAACTGCTGCAGCCAAAACATCTTTAACAAATTCTTCATTTTTGTCCCGCAAAAATTCTTCAAATCCAAGATAAATTTTTTGAATTATACTTGCAGGATTTTTAATTTCCATTTTTGATATAAGTTCTGACATTTGAATAATCCATTTCATTGTTTCATTTCTCAAAATTTCTTTTGTATAAGAAGAAAATTCAAAGACGGGATTCAATTTGCTGCATTTTTCAGTTACAGTATCCATTTGCGAGACATTATCATCAAATTTTTGGGATATATTTAAACTCTTTTTATCACTACTTTCTTGTTCTAGTTTAATATCAAAAATTTTACTCCATTCTTTTCCATTATTTACAGTATTTTCTTTTTCCAGTAATTTTCCAACATGGAATTTTATCAAATTTTCTCTTTTCTCAGATTCTGGTTTTCGAATATGAAATATCAAATCAAAAGCAGTTGAACATTTTGATACATCTTGATAAACAGCAATTTTGAAGCTTTTTTCCTAAAAAATTATGTGTGAAAGACATGTAATCGATTAAAAAAGAAATAAACAAACCCAAGCATTTTGTGACACATCTTGATTTACAAAATCATTTACAAATTTTTCATCTTGATTTTCCATGAATTTTTCAAATTGAAGAAGTATTTCTTTAATAATCGATGAAGAATCTTTGATCGGTGAAATAGATTTATGAGTTTTAACAATTAAATCCATTATTGCTGATCGCAAACATTCAATTGGACATTTTTCATAAAACTCAATAATGCATTTTGCAATTTCATCCATTAAATTTTTGACACAACATTCATGGATTCGATTCACAGTTTCTTCAACAAGTTTTATCCCCGATAAATCAAATTTATTCATTTTATTTCCAGCTTTTTCTCTTTCCTTTATTAAGAAATTTTTAAGAAAAGCAATGAACGATTTTAATAAATAATAAAACTAGTATGCTTCTTTTTTTCAGCTCCTAATTTTCGTCGAGCAAAAATTCGCTGCGAAAAAAATAGTTTTTTTGTGCATTATGATAAATCTTGATTAAAGTCTGAGAAAAGAGCAAGTAAGGGCAAAAAATTTAGGGCTTTCGGTACACATTTTCCAAAAGATAAATCAATGAGAAAAAAAGGAAAAAAGGTTGAACAATAAAAAACCCATAAACAACAAAAATATGAAAAAAAGTAAATAAAATGCGCGCCAACTAAAAGTAAAAGATCAAGTAATTCACATCGTCGATCATAGATTCATAAGTGATATTAGACTTATTTTGTAAGGTAACTCCATTGATAGCTCCAATAAATTCCGGCGACAGAGAAACAAAGAAACGTGTAAAGACAAAAAAAAATTTTTATGAGTCCACCGTTTAGGGCTCACAAGGGAACGTTTTCAAGTGTCACCCTCAGATTTCTTAGCTGGTGTGTGGAATAAATAGTACCCCTTGAGGTATGAAAAATCCCAAAGGGGTAGCTGCCCTTTCGGGGTTTTCTTCAGAATCCGGCCTTCTGAAGTTTCCTTCCACTAATACCCACGACCCGGGGGTCGTGGGTTATGAGAAAAACAAAAATTTTTAAAATGTAAAATAAAGTCGTCCATTAAATTCTCCATGCTTGAAAACCTATAAATCCGGGAAATTATGCAAATTAGACGAAACCTGGATTTTTCCTGAATTTTAAAAATTTGTAGCATCAGAAGCCGATTACCTAAATTACAGTATCTCAATTTATATGTTTTTGCTCACAAAAAGTGTTGAAACTTTCGCAGTATGTTAAAATAGTTATTATTAACATACTGCAACAGTTTGCACTTCTAAAATGATCCCAAAAAGGTTTTGTTAATCACTGTAATTTTGGTAATTGTTACCAAAATTACAGTATCTAAATTTATATGTTTTTGTTGACAAAAAGTGTTGAAACTTTTGCAGTATGTTAAAATAGTTATTATTAACATACTGCAACAGTTTGCACTTCTGAAATGATCGCAAAAAGGTTTTGTTAATCACTGTAATTTTGGTAATTGTTACCTAAATTACAGTATCTCAATTTATATGTTTTTGTTTACAAAAAGTGTTGAAACTTTTGCAGTATGTTAAAATAGTTATTATTAACATACTGCAACAGTTTGCACTTCTGAAATGATCCCAAAAAGGTTTTGTTAATCACTGTAATTTTGGTAATTGTTACCTAAATTACAGTATCTAAATTTATATGTTTTTGTTGACAAAAAGTGTTGAAACTTTTGCAGTATGTTAAAATAGTTATTATTAACATACTGCAACAGTTTGCACTTCTGAAATGATCCCAAAAAGGTTTTGTTAATCACTGTAATTTTGGTAATTGTTACCTAAATTACAGTATCTCAATTTATATGTTTTTGTTTACAAAAAGTGTTGAAACTTTTGCAGTATGTTAAAATAGTTATTATTAACATACTGCAACAGTTTGCACTTCTGAAATGATCCCAAAAAGGTTTTGTTAATCACTGTAATTTTGGTAATTGTTACCAAAATTACAGTATCTCAATTTATATGTTTTTGTTTACAAAAAGTGTTGAAACTTTTGCAGTATGTTAAAATAGTTATTATTAACATACTGCAACAGTTTGCACTTCTGAAATGATCCCAAAAAGGTTTTGTTAATCACTGTAATTTTGGTAATTGTTACCTAAATTACAGTATCTAAATTAATATGTTTTTGTTCACAAAAAGTGTTGAAACTTGTGCAGTATGTTAAAATAGTTATTATTAACATACTGCAACAGTTTGCACTTCTGAAATGATCCCAAAAAGGTTTTGTTAATCACTGTAATTTTGGCAATTGTTACCTAAATTACAGTATCTAAATTAATATGTTTTTGTTGACAAAAAGTGTTGAAACTTTTGCAGTATGTTAAAATAGTTATTATTAACATACTGCAACAGTTTGCACTTCTAAAATGATCCCAAAAAGGTTTTGTTAATCACTGTAATTTTGGTAATAGTTACCTAAATTACAGTATCTAAATTTTGATTATTTTGTTCGCAAAAAGTGTTGAAACTTGTGCAGTATGTTAAAATAGTTATTATTAACATACTGCAACAGTTTGCACTTCTAAAATGATCCCAAAAAGGTTTTGTTAATCACTGTAATTTTGGTAATAGTTACCTAAATTACAGTATCTAAATTTATATGTTTTTGATTACAAAAAGTGTTGAAACTTGTGCAGTATGTTAAAATAGTTATTATTAACATACTGCAACAGTTTGCACTTCTAAAATGATCCCAAAAAGGTTTTGTTAATCACTGTAATTTTGGTAATAGTTACCTAAATTACAGTATCTAAATTTATATGTTTTTGATTACAAAAAGTGTTGAAACTTGTGCAGTATGTTAAAATAGTTATTATTAACATACTGCAACAGTTTGCACTTCTAAAATGATCCCAAAAAGGTTTTGTTAATCACTGTAATTTTGGTAATAGTTACCTAAATTACAGTATCTAAATTTATATGTTTTTGATTACAAAAAGTGTTGAAACTTGTGCAGTATGTTAAAATAGTTATTATTAACATACTGCAACAGTTTGCACTTCTAAAATGATCCCAAAAAGGTTTTGTTAATCACTGTAATTTTGGTAATAGTTACCTAAATTACAGTATCTAAATTTATATGTTTTTGATTACAAAAAGTGTTGAAACTTGTGCAGTATGTTAAAATAGTTATTATTAACATACTGCAACAGTTTGCACTTCTAAAATGATCCCAAAAAGGTTTTGTTAATCACTGTAATTTTGGTAATAGTTACCTAAATTACAGTATCTAAATTTTGATTATTTTGTTCGCAAAAAGTGTTGAAACTTGTGCAGTATGTTAAAATAGTTATTATTAACATACTGCAACAGTTTGCACTTCTGAAAAGATCCCAAAAAGGTTTTATTAATCACTGTAATTTTGGCAATTGTTACCTAAATTACAGTATCTAAATTTATATGTTTTTGATTACAAAAAGTGTTGAAACTTGTGCAGTATGTTAAAATAGTTATTATTAACATACTGCAACAGTTTGCACTTCTAAAATGATCCCAAAAAGGTTTTATTAATCACTGTAATTTTGGCAATTGTTACCTAAATTACAGTATCTAAATTTATATGTTTTTGATTACTAAAAGTATTAAAACTTGTGCAGTATGTTAAAATAGTTATTATTAACATACTGCAACAGTTTGCACTTCTGAAAAGATCCCAAAAAGGTTTTATTAATCACTGTAATTTTGGCAATTGTTACCTAAATTACAGTATCTAAATTTATATGTTTTTGATTACAAAAAGTGTTGAAACTTGTGCAGTATGTTAAAATAGTTATTATTAACATACTGCAACAGTTTGCACTTCTAAAATGATCCCAAAAAGGTTTTGTTAATCACTGTAATTTTGGTAATAGTTACCTAAATTACAGTATCTAAATTTATATGTTTTTGATTACAAAAAGTGTTGAAACTTGTGCAGTATGTTAAAATAGTTATTATTAACATACTGCAACAGTTTGCACTTCTAAAATGATCCCAAAAAGGTTTTGTTAATCACTGTAATTTTGGTAATAGTTACCTAAATTACAGTATCTAAATTTATATGTTTTTGATTACAAAAAGTGTTGAAACTTGTGCAGTATGTTAAAATAGTTATTATTAACATACTGCAACAGTTTGCACTTCTGAAAAGATCCCAAAAAGGTTTTATTAATCACTGTAATTTTGGCAATTGTTACCTAAATTACAGTATCTAAATTTATATGTTTTTGATTACAAAAAGTGTTGAAACTTGTGCAGTATGTTAAAATAGTTATTATTAACATACTGCAACAGTTTGCACTTCTAAAATGATCCCAAAAAGGTTTTATTAATCACTGTAATTTTGGCAATTGTTACCTAAATTACAGTATCTAAATTTATATGTTTTTGATTACAAAAAGTGTTGAAACTTGTGCAGTATGTTAAAATAGTTATTATTAACATACTGCAACAGTTTGCACTTCTAAAATGATCCCAAAAAGGTTTTATTAATCACTGTAATTTTGGCAATTGTTACCTAAATTACAGTATCTAAATTTATATGTTTTTGATTACAAAAAGTGTTGAAACTTGTGCAGTATGTTAAAATAGTTATTATTAACATACTGCAACAGTTTGCACTTCTAAAATGATCCCAAAAAGGTTTTATTAATCACTGTAATTTTGGCAATTGTTACCTAAATTACAGTATCTAAATTTATATGTTTTTGATTACAAAAAGTGTTGAAACTTGTGCAGTATGTTAAAATAGTTATTATTAACATACTCAGCAGTTTGCACTTCTGAAAAGATCCCAAAAAGGTTTTATTAATCACTGTAATTTTGGCAATTGTTACCTAAATTACAGTATCTAAATTTATATGTTTTTGATTACAAAAAGTGTTGAAACTTGTGCAGTATGTTAAAATAGTTATTATTAACATACTGCAACAGTTTGCACTTCTAAAATGATCCCAAAAAGGTTTTATTAATCACTGTAATTTTGGCAATTGTTACCTAAATTACAGTATCTAAATTTATATGTTTTTGATTACAAAAAGTGTTGAAACTTGTGCAGTATGTTAAAATAGTTATTATTAACATACTGCAACAGTTTGCACTTCTAAAATGATCCCAAAAAGGTTTTATTAATCACTGTAATTTTGGCAATTGTTACCTAAATTACAGTATCTAAATTTATATGTTTTTGATTACAAAAAGTGTTGAAACTTGTGCAGTATGTTAAAATAGTTATTATTAACATACTGCAACAGTTTGCACTTCTGAAAAGATCCCAAAAAGGTTTTATTAATCACTGTAATTTTGGCAATTGTTACCTAAATTACAGTATCTAAATTTATATGTTTTTGATTACAAAAAGTGTTGAAACTTGTGCAGTATGTTAAAATAGTTATTATTAACATACTGCAACAGTTTGCACTTCTAAAATGATCCCAAAAAGGTTTTATTAATCACTGTAATTTTGGCAATTGTTACCTAAATTACAGTATCTAAATTTATATGTTTTTGATTACAAAAAGTGTTGAAACTTGTGCAGTATGTTAAAATAGTTATTATTAACATACTGCAACAGTTTGCACTTCTGAAAAGATCCCAAAAAGGTTTTATTAATCACTGTAATTTTGGCAATTGTTACCTAAATTACAGTATCTAAATTTATATGTTTTTGATTACAAAAAGTGTTGAAACTTGTGCAGTATGTTAAAATAGTTATTATTAACATACTGCAACAGTTTGCACTTCTAAAATGATCCCAAAAAGGTTTTGTTAATCACTGTAATTTTGGTAATAGTTACCTAAATTACAGTATCTAAATTTATATGTTTTTGATTACAAAAAGTGTTGAAACTTGTGCAGTATGTTAAAATAGTTATTATTAACATACTGCAACAGTTTGCACTTCTAAAATGATCCCAAAAAGGTTTTGTTAATCACTGTAATTTTGGTAATAGTTACCTAAATTACAGTATCTAAATTTTGATTATTTTGTTCGCAAAAAGTGTTGAAACTTGTGCAGTATGTTAAAATAGTTATTATTAACATACTGCAACAGTTTGCACTTCTGAAAAGATCCCAAAAAGGTTTTATTAATCACTGTAATTTTGGCAATTGTTACCTAAATTACAGTATCTAAATTTATATGTTTTTGATTACAAAAAGTGTTGAAACTTGTGCAGTATGTTAAAATAGTTATTATTAACATACTGCAACAGTTTGCACTTCTAAAATGATCCCAAAAAGGTTTTATTAATCACTGTAATTTTGGCAATTGTTACCTAAATTACAGTATCTAAATTTATATGTTTTTGATTACTAAAAGTATTAAAACTTGTGCAGTATGTTAAAATAGTTATTATTAACATACTGCAACAGTTTGCACTTCTGAAAAGATCCCAAAAAGGTTTTATTAATCACTGTAATTTTGGCAATTGTTACCTAAATTACAGTATCTAAATTTATATGTTTTTGATTACAAAAAGTGTTGAAACTTGTGCAGTATGTTAAAATAGTTATTATTAACATACTGCAACAGTTTGCACTTCTAAAATGATCCCAAAAAGGTTTTGTTAATCACTGTAATTTTGGTAATAGTTACCTAAATTACAGTATCTAAATTTATATGTTTTTGATTACAAAAAGTGTTGAAACTTGTGCAGTATGTTAAAATAGTTATTATTAACATACTGCAACAGTTTGCACTTCTAAAATGATCCCAAAAAGGTTTTGTTAATCACTGTAATTTTGGTAATAGTTACCTAAATTACAGTATCTAAATTTATATGTTTTTGATTACAAAAAGTGTTGAAACTTGTGCAGTATGTTAAAATAGTTATTATTAACATACTGCAACAGTTTGCACTTCTGAAAAGATCCCAAAAAGGTTTTATTAATCACTGTAATTTTGGCAATTGTTACCTAAATTACAGTATCTAAATTTATATGTTTTTGATTACAAAAAGTGTTGAAACTTGTGCAGTATGTTAAAATAGTTATTATTAACATACTGCAACAGTTTGCACTTCTAAAATGATCCCAAAAAGGTTTTATTAATCACTGTAATTTTGGCAATTGTTACCTAAATTACAGTATCTAAATTTATATGTTTTTGATTACAAAAAGTGTTGAAACTTGTGCAGTATGTTAAAATAGTTATTATTAACATACTGCAACAGTTTGCACTTCTAAAATGATCCCAAAAAGGTTTTATTAATCACTGTAATTTTGGCAATTGTTACCTAAATTACAGTATCTAAATTTATATGTTTTTGATTACAAAAAGTGTTGAAACTTGTGCAGTATGTTAAAATAGTTATTATTAACATACTGCAACAGTTTGCACTTCTAAAATGATCCCAAAAAGGTTTTATTAATCACTGTAATTTTGGCAATTGTTACCTAAATTACAGTATCTAAATTTATATGTTTTTGATTACAAAAAGTGTTGAAACTTGTGCAGTATGTTAAAATAGTTATTATTAACATACTCAGCAGTTTGCACTTCTGAAAAGATCCCAAAAAGGTTTTATTAATCACTGTAATTTTGGCAATTGTTACCTAAATTACAGTATCTAAATTTATATGTTTTTGATTACAAAAAGTGTTGAAACTTGTGCAGTATGTTAAAATAGTTATTATTAACATACTGCAACAGTTTGCACTTCTAAAATGATCCCAAAAAGGTTTTATTAATCACTGTAATTTTGGCAATTGTTACCTAAATTACAGTATCTAAATTTATATGTTTTTGATTACAAAAAGTGTTGAAACTTGTGCAGTATGTTAAAATAGTTATTATTAACATACTGCAACAGTTTGCACTTCTAAAATGATCCCAAAAAGGTTTTATTAATCACTGTAATTTTGGCAATTGTTACCTAAATTACAGTATCTAAATTTATATGTTTTTGATTACAAAAAGTGTTGAAACTTGTGCAGTATGTTAAAATAGTTATTATTAACATACTGCAACAGTTTGCACTTCTGAAAAGATCCCAAAAAGGTTTTATTAATCACTGTAATTTTGGCAATTGTTACCTAAATTACAGTATCTAAATTTATATGTTTTTGATTACAAAAAGTGTTGAAACTTGTGCAGTATGTTAAAATAGTTATTATTAACATACTGCAACAGTTTGCACTTCTAAAATGATCCCAAAAAGGTTTTATTAATCACTGTAATTTTGGCAATTGTTACCTAAATTACAGTATCTAAATTTATATGTTTTTGATTACAAAAAGTGTTGAAACTTGTGCAGTATGTTAAAATAGTTATTATTAACATACTGCAACAGTTTGCACTTCTAAAATGATCCCAAAAAGGTTTTATTAATCACTGTAATTTTGGCAATTGTTACCTAAATTACAGTATCTAAATTTATATGTTTTTGATTACAAAAAGTGTTGAAACTTGTGCAGTATGTTAAAATAGTTATTATTAACATACTGCAACAGTTTGCACTTCTGAAAAGATCCCAAAAAGGTTTTATTAATCACTGTAATTTTGGCAATTGTTACCTAAATTACAGTATCTAAATTTATATGTTTTTGATTACAAAAAGTGTTGAAACTTGTGCAGTATGTTAAAATAGTTATTATTAACATACTGCAACAGTTTGCACTTCTAAAATGATCCCAAAAAGGTTTTATTAATCACTGTAATTTTGGCAATTGTTACCTAAATTACAGTATCTAAATTTATATGTTTTTGATTACAAAAAGTGTTGAAACTTGTGCAGTATGTTAAAATAGTTATTATTAACATACTGCAACAGTTTGCACTTCTAAAATGATCCCAAAAAGGTTTTATTAATCACTGTAATTTTGGCAATTGTTACCTAAATTACAGTATCTAAATTTATATGTTTTTGATTACAAAAAGTGTTGAAACTTGTGCAGTATGTTAAAATAGTTATTATTAACATACTGCAACAGTTTGCACTTCTAAAATGATCCCAAAAAGGTTTTATTAATCACTGTAATTTTGGCAATTGTTACCTAAATTACAGTATCTAAATTTATATGTTTTTGATTACAAAAAGTGTTGAAACTTGTGCAGTATGTTAAAATAGTTATTATTAACATACTGCAACAGTTTGCACTTCTAAAATGATCCCAAAAAGGTTTTATTAATCACTGTAATTTTGGCAATTGTTACCTAAATTACAGTATCTAAATTTATATGTTTTTGATTACAAAAAGTGTTGAAACTTGTGCAGTATGTTAAAATAGTTATTATTAACATACTGCAACAGTTTGCACTTCTGAAAAGATCCCAAAAAGGTTTTATTAATCACTGTAATTTTGGCAATTGTTACCTAAATTACAGTATCTAAATTTATATGTTTTTGATTACAAAAAGTGTTGAAACTTGTGCAGTATGTTAAAATAGTTATTATTAACATACTGCAACAGTTTGCACTTCTGAAAAGATCCCAAAAAGGTTTTATTAATCACTGTAATTTTGGCAATTGTTACCTAAATTACAGTATCTAAATTTATATGTTTTTGATTACAAAAAGTGTTGAAACTTGTGCAGTATGTTAAAATAGTTATTATTAACATACTGCAACAGTTTGCACTTCTGAAAAGATCCCAAAAAGGTTTTATTAATCACTGTAATTTTGGCAATTGTTACCTAAATTACAGTATCTAAATTTATATGTTTTTGATTACAAAAAGTGTTGAAACTTGTGCAGTATGTTAAAATAGTTATTATTAACATACTGCAACAGTTTGCACTTCTAAAATGATCCCAAAAAGGTTTTATTAATCACTGTAATTTTGGCAATTGTTACCTAAATTACAGTATCTAAATTTATATGTTTTTGATTACAAAAAGTGTTGAAACTTGTGCAGTATGTTAAAATAGTTATTATTAACATACTGCAACAGTTTGCACTTCTGAAAAGATCCCAAAAAGGTTTTATTAATCACTGTAATTTTGGCAATTGTTACCTAAATTACAGTATCTAAATTTATATGTTTTTGATTACAAAAAGTGTTGAAACTTGTGCAGTATGTTAAAATAGTTATTATTAACATACTGCAACAGTTTGCACTTCTGAAAAGATCCCAAAAAGGTTTTATTAATCACTGTAATTTTGGCAATTGTTACCTAAATTACAGTATCTAAATTTATATGTTTTTGATTACAAAAAGTGTTGAAACTTGTGCAGTATGTTAAAATAGTTATTATTAACATACTGCAACAGTTTGCACTTCTAAAATGATCCCAAAAAGGTTTTATTAATCACTGTAATTTTGGCAATTGTTACCTAAATTACAGTATCTAAATTTATATGTTTTTGATTACAAAAAGTGTTGAAACTTGTGCAGTATGTTAAAATAGTTATTATTAACATACTGCAACAGTTTGCACTTCTAAAATGATCCCAAAAAGGTTTTATTAATCACTGTAATTTTGGCAATTGTTACCTAAATTACAGTATCTAAATTTATATGTTTTTGATTACAAAAAGTGTTGAAACTTGTGCAGTATGTTAAAATAGTTATTATTAACATACTGCAACAGTTTGCACTTCTGAAAAGATCCCAAAAAGGTTTTATTAATCACTGTAATTTTGGCAATTGTTACCTAAATTACAGTATCTAAATTTATATGTTTTTGATTACAAAAAGTGTTGAAACTTGTGCAGTATGTTAAAATAGTTATTATTAACATACTGCAACAGTTTGCACTTCTGAAAAGATCCCAAAAAGGTTTTATTAATCACTGTAATTTTGGCAATTGTTACCTAAATTACAGTATCTAAATTTATATGTTTTTGATTACAAAAAGTGTTGAAACTTGTGCAGTATGTTAAAATAGTTATTATTAACATACTGCAACAGTTTGCACTTCTGAAAAGATCCCAAAAAGGTTTTATTAATCACTGTAATTTTGGCAATTGTTACCTAAATTACAGTATCTAAATTTATATGTTTTTGATTACAAAAAGTGTTGAAACTTGTGCAGTATGTTAAAATAGTTATTATTAACATACTGCAACAGTTTGCACTTCTGAAAAGATCCCAAAAAGGTTTTATTAATCACTGTAATTTTGGCAATTGTTACCTAAATTACAGTATCTAAATTTATATGTTTTTGATTACAAAAAGTGTTGAAACTTGTGCAGTATGTTAAAATAGTTATTATTAACATACTGCAACAGTTTGCACTTCTGAAAAGATCCCAAAAAGGTTTTATTAATCACTGTAATTTTGGCAATTGTTACCTAAATTACAGTATCTAAATTTATATGTTTTTGATTACAAAAAGTGTTGAAACTTGTGCAGTATGTTAAAATAGTTATTATTAACATACTGCAACAGTTTGCACTTCTGAAAAGATCCCAAAAAGGTTTTATTAATCACTGTAATTTTGGCAATTGTTACCTAAATTACAGTATCTAAATTTATATGTTTTTGATTACAAAAAGTGTTGAAACTTGTGCAGTATGTTAAAATAGTTATTATTAACATACTGCAACAGTTTGCACTTCTGAAAAGATCCCAAAAAGGTTTTGTTAATCACTGTAATTTTGGTAATTGTTACCTAAATTACAGTATCTAAATTTATATGTTTTTGATTACAAAAAGTGTTGAAACTTGTGCAGTATGTTAAAATAGTTATTATTAACATACTGCAACAGTTTGCACTTCTAAAATGATCCCAAAAAGGTTTTATTAATCACTGTAATTTTGGCAATTGTTACCTAAATTACAGTATCTAAATTTATATGTTTTTGATTACAAAAAGTGTTGAAACTTGTGCAGTATGTTAAAATAGTTATTATTAACATACTGCAACAGTTTGCACTTCTGAAAAGATCCCAAAAAGGTTTTGTTAATCACTGTAATTTTGGTAATTGTTACCTAAATTACAGTATCTAAATTTATATGTTTTTGATTACAAAAAGTGTTGAAACTTGTGCAGTATGTTAAAATAGTTATTATTAACATACTGCAACAGTTTGCACTTCTGAAAAGATCCCAAAAAGGTTTTATTAATCACTGTAATTTTGGCAATTGTTACCTAAATTACAGTATCTAAATTTATATGTTTTTGATTACAAAAAGTGTTGAAACTTGTGCAGTATGTTAAAATAGTTATTATTAACATACTGCAACAGTTTGCACTTCTGAAAAGATCCCAAAAAGGTTTTATTAATCACTGTAATTTTGGCAATTGTTACCTAAATTACAGTATCTAAATTTATATGTTTTTGATTACAAAAAGTGTTGAAACTTGTGCAGTATGTTAAAATAGTTATTATTAACATACTGCAACAGTTTGCACTTCTGAAAAGATCCCAAAAAGGTTTTATTAATCACTGTAATTTTGGCAATTGTTACCTAAATTACAGTATCTAAATTTATATGTTTTTGATTACAAAAAGTGTTGAAACTTGTGCAGTATGTTAAAATAGTTATTATTAACATACTGCAACAGTTTGCACTTCTAAAATGATCCCAAAAAGGTTTTATTAATCACTGTAATTTTGGCAATTGTTACCTAAATTACAGTATCTAAATTTATATGTTTTTGATTACAAAAAGTGTTGAAACTTGTGCAGTATGTTAAAATAGTTATTATTAACATACTGCAACAGTTTGCACTTCTGAAAAGATCCCAAAAAGGTTTTATTAATCACTGTAATTTTGGCAATTGTTACCTAAATTACAGTATCTAAATTTATATGTTTTTGATTACAAAAAGTGTTGAAACTTGTGCAGTATGTTAAAATAGTTATTATTAACATACTGCAACAGTTTGCACTTCTGAAAAGATCCCAAAAAGGTTTTATTAATCACTGTAATTTTGGCAATTGTTACCTAAATTACAGTATCTAAATTTATATGTTTTTGATTACAAAAAGTGTTGAAACTTGTGCAGTATGTTAAAATAGTTATTATTAACATACTGCAACAGTTTGCACTTCTAAAATGATCCCAAAAAGGTTTTATTAATCACTGTAATTTTGGCAATTGTTACCTAAATTACAGTATCTAAATTTATATGTTTTTGATTACAAAAAGTGTTGAAACTTGTGCAGTATGTTAAAATAGTTATTATTAACATACTGCAACAGTTTGCACTTCTAAAATGATCCCAAAAAGGTTTTATTAATCACTGTAATTTTGGCAATTGTTACCTAAATTACAGTATCTAAATTTATATGTTTTTGATTACAAAAAGTGTTGAAACTTGTGCAGTATGTTAAAATAGTTATTATTAACATACTGCAACAGTTTGCACTTCTAAAATGATCCCAAAAAGGTTTTATTAATCACTGTAATTTTGGCAATTGTTACCTAAATTACAGTATCTAAATTTATATGTTTTTGATTACAAAAAGTGTTGAAACTTGTGCAGTATGTTAAAATAGTTATTATTAACATACTGCAACAGTTTGCACTTCTAAAATGATCCCAAAAAGGTTTTATTAATCACTGTAATTTTGGCAATTGTTACCTAAATTACAGTATCTAAATTTATATGTTTTTGATTACAAAAAGTGTTGAAACTTGTGCAGTATGTTAAAATAGTTATTATTAACATACTGCAACAGTTTGCACTTCTAAAATGATCCCAAAAAGGTTTTATTAATCACTGTAATTTTGGCAATTGTTACCTAAATTACAGTATCTAAATTTATATGTTTTTGATTACAAAAAGTGTTGAAACTTGTGCAGTATGTTAAAATAGTTATTATTAACATACTGCAACAGTTTGCACTTCTGAAAAGATCCCAAAAAGGTTTTATTAATCACTGTAATTTTGGCAATTGTTACCTAAATTACAGTATCTAAATTTATATGTTTTTGATTACAAAAAGTGTTGAAACTTGTGCAGTATGTTAAAATAGTTATTATTAACATACTGCAACAGTTTGCACTTCTAAAATGATCCCAAAAAGGTTTTATTAATCACTGTAATTTTGGCAATTGTTACCTAAATTACAGTATCTAAATTTATATGTTTTTGATTACAAAAAGTGTTGAAACTTGTGCAGTATGTTAAAATAGTTATTATTAACATACTGCAACAGTTTGCACTTCTGAAAAGATCCCAAAAAGGTTTTATTAATCACTGTAATTTTGGCAATTGTTACCTAAATTACAGTATCTAAATTTATATGTTTTTGATTACAAAAAGTGTTGAAACTTGTGCAGTATGTTAAAATAGTTATTATTAACATACTGCAACAGTTTGCACTTCTGAAAAGATCCCAAAAAGGTTTTATTAATCACTGTAATTTTGGCAATTGTTACCTAAATTACAGTATCTAAATTTATATGTTTTTGATTACAAAAAGTGTTGAAACTTGTGCAGTATGTTAAAATAGTTATTATTAACATACTGCAACAGTTTGCACTTCTAAAATGATCCCAAAAAGGTTTTATTAATCACTGTAATTTTGGCAATTGTTACCTAAATTACAGTATCTAAATTTATATGTTTTTGATTACAAAAAGTGTTGAAACTTGTGCAGTATGTTAAAATAGTTATTATTAACATACTGCAACAGTTTGCACTTCTGAAAAGATCCCAAAAAGGTTTTATTAATCACTGTAATTTTGGCAATTGTTACCTAAATTACAGTATCTAAATTTATATGTTTTTGATTACAAAAAGTGTTGAAACTTGTGCAGTATGTTAAAATAGTTATTATTAACATACTGCAACAGTTTGCACTTCTGAAAAGATCCCAAAAAGGTTTTATTAATCACTGTAATTTTGGCAATTGTTACCTAAATTACAGTATCTAAATTTATATGTTTTTGATTACAAAAAGTGTTGAAACTTGTGCAGTATGTTAAAATAGTTATTATTAACATACTGCAACAGTTTGCACTTCTGAAAAGATCCCAAAAAGGTTTTATTAATCACTGTAATTTTGGCAATTGTTACCTAAATTACAGTATCTAAATTTATATGTTTTTGATTACAAAAAGTGTTGAAACTTGTGCAGTATGTTAAAATAGTTATTATTAACATACTGCAACAGTTTGCACTTCTAAAATGATCCCAAAAAGGTTTTATTAATCACTGTAATTTTGGCAATTGTTACCTAAATTACAGTATCTAAATTTATATGTTTTTGATTACAAAAAGTGTTGAAACTTGTGCAGTATGTTAAAATAGTTATTATTAACATACTGCAACAGTTTGCACTTCTGAAAAGATCCCAAAAAGGTTTTATTAATCACTGTAATTTTGGCAATTGTTACCTAAATTACAGTATCTAAATTTATATGTTTTTGATTACAAAAAGTGTTGAAACTTGTGCAGTATGTTAAAATAGTTATTATTAACATACTGCAACAGTTTGCACTTCTGAAAAGATCCCAAAAAGGTTTTATTAATCACTGTAATTTTGGCAATTGTTACCTAAATTACAGTATCTAAATTTATATGTTTTTGATTACAAAAAGTGTTGAAACTTGTGCAGTATGTTAAAATAGTTATTATTAACATACTGCAACAGTTTGCACTTCTAAAATGATCCCAAAAAGGTTTTATTAATCACTGTAATTTTGGCAATTGTTACCTAAATTACAGTATCTAAATTTATATGTTTTTGATTACAAAAAGTGTTGAAACTTGTGCAGTATGTTAAAATAGTTATTATTAACATACTGCAACAGTTTGCACTTCTGAAAAGATCCCAAAAAGGTTTTATTAATCACTGTAATTTTGGCAATTGTTACCTAAATTACAGTATCTAAATTTATATGTTTTTGATTACAAAAAGTGTTGAAACTTGTGCAGTATGTTAAAATAGTTATTATTAACATACTGCAACAGTTTGCACTTCTGAAAAGATCCCAAAAAGGTTTTATTAATCACTGTAATTTTGGCAATTGTTACCTAAATTACAGTATCTAAATTTATATGTTTTTGATTACAAAAAGTGTTGAAACTTGTGCAGTATGTTAAAATAGTTATTATTAACATACTGCAACAGTTTGCACTTCTGAAAAGATCCCAAAAAGGTTTTATTAATCACTGTAATTTTGGCAATTGTTACCTAAATTACAGTATCTAAATTTATATGTTTTTGATTACAAAAAGTGTTGAAACTTGTGCAGTATGTTAAAATAGTTATTATTAACATACTGCAACAGTTTGCACTTCTGAAAAGATCCCAAAAAGGTTTTATTAATCACTGTAATTTTGGCAATTGTTACCTAAATTACAGTATCTAAATTTATATGTTTTTGATTACAAAAAGTGTTGAAACTTGTGCAGTATGTTAAAATAGTTATTATTAACATACTGCAACAGTTTGCACTTCTGAAAAGATCCCAAAAAGGTTTTATTAATCACTGTAATTTTGGCAATTGTTACCTAAATTACAGTATCTAAATTTATATGTTTTTGATTACAAAAAGTGTTGAAACTTGTGCAGTATGTTAAAATAGTTATTATTAACATACTGCAACAGTTTGCACTTCTGAAAAGATCCCAAAAAGGTTTTATTAATCACTGTAATTTTGGCAATTGTTACCTAAATTACAGTATCTAAATTTATATGTTTTTGATTACAAAAAGTGTTGAAACTTGTGCAGTATGTTAAAATAGTTATTATTAACATACTGCAACAGTTTGCACTTCTGAAAAGATCCCAAAAAGGTTTTATTAATCACTGTAATTTTGGCAATTGTTACCTAAATTACAGTATCTAAATTTATATGTTTTTGATTACAAAAAGTGTTGAAACTTGTGCAGTATGTTAAAATAGTTATTATTAACATACTGCAACAGTTTGCACTTCTGAAAAGATCCCAAAAAGGTTTTATTAATCACTGTAATTTTGGCAATTGTTACCTAAATTACAGTATCTAAATTTATATGTTTTTGATTACAAAAAGTGTTGAAACTTGTGCAGTATGTTAAAATAGTTATTATTAACATACTGCAACAGTTTGCACTTCTAAAATGATCCCAAAAAGGTTTTATTAATCACTGTAATTTTGGCAATTGTTACCTAAATTACAGTATCTAAATTTATATGTTTTTGATTACAAAAAGTGTTGAAACTTGTGCAGTATGTTAAAATAGTTATTATTAACATACTGCAACAGTTTGCACTTCTGAAAAGATCCCAAAAAGGTTTTATTAATCACTGTAATTTTGGCAATTGTTACCTAAATTACAGTATCTAAATTTATATGTTTTTGATTACAAAAAGTGTTGAAACTTGTGCAGTATGTTAAAATAGTTATTATTAACATACTGCAACAGTTTGCACTTCTGAAAAGATCCCAAAAAGGTTTTATTAATCACTGTAATTTTGGCAATTGTTACCTAAATTACAGTATCTAAATTTATATGTTTTTGATTACAAAAAGTGTTGAAACTTGTGCAGTATGTTAAAATAGTTATTATTAACATACTGCAACAGTTTGCACTTCTGAAAAGATCCCAAAAAGGTTTTATTAATCACTGTAATTTTGGCAATTGTTACCTAAATTACAGTATCTAAATTTATATGTTTTTGATTACAAAAAGTGTTGAAACTTGTGCAGTATGTTAAAATAGTTATTATTAACATACTGCAACAGTTTGCACTTCTAAAATGATCCCAAAAAGGTTTTATTAATCACTGTAATTTTGGCAATTGTTACCTAAATTACAGTATCTAAATTTATATGTTTTTGATTACAAAAAGTGTTGAAACTTGTGCAGTATGTTAAAATAGTTATTATTAACATACTGCAACAGTTTGCACTTCTGAAAAGATCCCAAAAAGGTTTTATTAATCACTGTAATTTTGGCAATTGTTACTGTACTGGGTAGGTGTTTGCTGGGGTTATGTTGGTGTTGGTGTAGCTGTTCGTGTCTTTCAAAGCGTGATTCAATGGTTAGCTTTATTATCAAGTTACAAGGGAAGAAGGAGAGAGAGATGAGAACAATGAGGAACAAGAGCGCCCAAAGGCACTCTTGCCTCTTCCTCCAAGGGCGGCTGCTGCTACTGCTGTTGCTGGACCAGACTGGCTCTGGAAAGGCTTATTGAAGCTGAAGCTTGACGGATATTTAAGGAGCTTCAGGATGGGAGGAGTCTGCAATGCCATGTTGGAAAGATGTTGGACGAGGAACATATTGTTGGGCATTACATCCCGCATCCCGACAAAGCATTGACCCCAATGCTTCGGTGGAGTCGAAGAATGATTGATGATCGTCGATTGATGGATGTCGATAAGTGGATGTCGATTGATGGATGTCGACTGATGAAGTAGCAGCAGAAGAGGATGATGATGGAGAGAAAAAGATATAGACAGAGACAATGAAGTATTGGAATAAAACATTAACAAAATACATATTTTAAATACAATTTTAACAGTTTTATAAAAATCTGATTTTTATTTATTATTTTTTTATCGATGTTGGCATCGTTGAATGTGGCTTGTGGTGTTGTGTCATTGTTGTTGTTGATCAGTGTTGGAGTTGATTGATCTTGTTGGAGTTGTGCAGATGATATGGTATCAGAGGTGTAGTTGTTTTGATCATTGTTCAGCTTGTGTTGAGCATGTGTCCTTCCCCCGATACCTGAAGAATGGACCCCATTCTTATTTTAAAATCGTACCTTGTTGATGTGGGTGAAGTTCAATAAAGACTAATCCGAAATTTTTTAATAACATTGTTGAATACTACAGAAGGTAATATGAAATATGAATATACAAGAATATTTAAATAAAACAATGTTGTTTATTAAATACAAAATATTAATTAATATTAATACCAATGAAATAAAATTAAATCCATAAATAAAATAATAATTGTAGTGTTGATCAATTACTGTAATTAATTTCCATTTAATAATTGAAGTTGAAGTTCCATCGTTCTTTGAATTATCATGTCCAGATTCTTGAAGTTGTTGATTTCTTGTTTCAGTTGTAATTGAATTGGATGTCGAATTCCTTTGATGAATTGTTCGATCATCATTTGATTTCGTTGCTTTGCAGTTGTTCCAGTATTGTTGGGAAATTCTTTGTTGATCTTCTTTTTGATCATTAAAGCATATTGATGAAGGTTGAGTTCAGGTTGATTGCATCTTGAACAGATGTAGTTATTGATGGGTGACATTGTTGTACTGTACGTTGATGATTGATCTTCATTGTGTTCATTGATTGGTGAATTGTTGACTGAAGTTGTATTGATTGAAGTTGGATTGATTGAAGTTGAGTCGGCTTCTTTTCCTTTATACTTTTCGATGACTTTTTTACTTGACTTTTGAAGTTTATTGATGTATTCCATTTTTGAGTTTCTTCCAGCTAAATCAGATTAATTGTGACGCGGAATTATGCGCTTCGCGTTTAAGATTAAGATCAGGGATTAATAAAAATTTTTTAAAAATAATAAGACTGCAAATGTGGATATGAGATATGTATATGAAGTGAGGAGCCTATTTACGAAGACAAATGCATTTATGCAAGGTGAGGATTCATTCTACTCACAGAAATTTTGGGGGCTGTTCCTTCCAGCTTCTGCCCAATATCATTAATAATCAATTGAAAAAAATTACAGGGGCAAAAAGATAAAAATAGAAAAAGTATTTCCTGTTTATGACCGTGTGTTACTTCTCACGAAATATAGATATGAAATAAAGATGCAGGATAATTAAGACAAATGAATCCCGAAATAAATTATTGATTGATTATCGATCAAAAAATGGAATAATATTTTAATTAATTTTTAAAAGAATTATTTGAATTTGAGTCAAGAAAATAAATAGATGGATTCTTTTTTACGATTGAATAAAAATTTTTAAAAGTTTCAGAAGGGATTAAGTTCTGAAAAAAATCAAAGGATTTTTAGAAAAAGAAATTTATTTGGAAAAGTTTAGAGTTTTTTTAACTTCAGATTTTTTTAAAAACAATTTTTAGAAAAGATTTTAAATGAAGAATTTGATATAGGGCTTTTGATGAAAAAATAATAGTGGTTTTTTCAGACAGACTTTTTTAAACGACAGAAAATATTAAAAGATGTCACCAGATTGGAAAATTGGAATAATTCTTTATTCCAAAAAATAATTTATTTTAGCAAAAACCTTTTTTAGAAAAAAAGAGTGAAAACATTTTTTGGATTTGGTTTTGAAAAAAATTTTGTTTCACGCCTTTTTGGCATGCTTTGTTGCATTGAGCATAAATGAATTTCCTATTTTCTTTGTTGAGACTCAGTTTGAGTCCTTCTTTTCTTGAAAAGTTGTTAAAATTTGTGTCCCTTTTTGATGAATGCAAGCATAAAGTAATTTTGTTGAAGTGGTTTCCGAAAAAGTTTATGCTTGATTGAGACATTTGTTTGAGAAAAAAGAATGGTTTGGAATTGTGTTTGGACATTTTTTTTTGTGTTTTAAAGTGAATGAGTCCCTTTTTGGGATTCATTTTGAATTCTTTTATGAGAGTGGTTTTGCAAAAAAGAAAATTTTGTTTAAAAAAATTTTTTGACATTTTCCTGAGTTTTTCTCGGAAATGTTTGACGTCAACGGCATGATTGTGAAATAACCGTTTTTTTTGAAAATTTGAAAGAAAGAATATGAAGTTTAAAATTTTGTGTTAAATTTTTTCAAGAAAGAACAATGGTTTAAAGATAAGATTGCCTTTGGCTGTCGCAGAGATAGATTTTGGGACAATTGGCGCTTTATTCGTTTCCTGAAAATGATGGAATGCGCTGGGGCAAAGACTTCAAATAAAAAGAGATTTTTGATGGAAATCAAGTGGAAATAAATTTAATGGATTTTCAATGGCATAAAAACGAGAAAAACTAAAGCATAATAGAAAAAAATAAAAAAATGAATTTGCAGCAAAGTAGCTTTTGCAGCAAAGAGGAAGTTCTCATAAAACTTTTTAAATTAAACTAACCTTGAAACGGGCAATGAAAAGGGTAGGACCTCCATGTACTGGGTAGGTGTTTGCTGGGGTTATGTTGGTGTTGGTGTAGCTGTTCGTGTCTTTCAAAGCGTGATTCAATGGTTAGCTTTATTATCAAGTTACAAGGGAAGAAGGAGAGAGAGATGAGAACAATGAGGAACAAGAGCGCCCAAAGGCACTCTTGCCTCTTCCTCCAAGGGCGGCTGCTGCTACTGCTGTTGCTGGACCAGACTGGCTCTGGAAAGGCTTATTGAAGCTGAAGCTTGACGGATATTTAAGGAGCTTCAGGATGGGAGGAGTCTGCAATGCCATGTTGGAAAGATGTTGGACGAGGAACATATTGTTGGGCATTACATTACCTAAATTACAGTATCTAAATTTATATGTTTTTGATTACAAAAAGTGTTGAAACTTGTGCAGTATGTTAAAATAGTTATTATTAACATACTGCAACAGTTTGCACTTCTAAAATGATCCCAAAAAGGTTTTATTAATCACTGTAATTTTGGCAATTGTTACCTAAATTACAGTATCTAAATTTATATGTTTTTGATTACAAAAAGTGTTGAAACTTGTGCAGTATGTTAAAATAGTTATTATTAACATACTGCAACAGTTTGCACTTCTGAAAAGATCCCAAAAAGGTTTTATTAATCACTGTAATTTTGGCAATTGTTACCTAAATTACAGTATCTAAATTTATATGTTTTTGATTACAAAAAGTGTTGAAACTTGTGCAGTATGTTAAAATAGTTATTATTAACATACTGCAACAGTTTGCACTTCTGAAAAGATCCCAAAAAGGTTTTATTAATCACTGTAATTTTGGCAATTGTTACCTAAATTACAGTATCTAAATTTATATGTTTTTGATTACAAAAAGTGTTGAAACTTGTGCAGTATGTTAAAATAGTTATTATTAACATACTGCAACAGTTTGCACTTCTGAAAAGATCCCAAAAAGGTTTTATTAATCACTGTAATTTTGGCAATTGTTACCTAAATTACAGTATCTAAATTTATATGTTTTTGATTACAAAAAGTGTTGAAACTTGTGCAGTATGTTAAAATAGTTATTATTAACATACTGCAACAGTTTGCACTTCTAAAATGATCCCAAAAAGGTTTTATTAATCACTGTAATTTTGGCAATTGTTACCTAAATTACAGTATCTAAATTTATATGTTTTTGATTACAAAAAGTGTTGAAACTTGTGCAGTATGTTAAAATAGTTATTATTAACATACTGCAACAGTTTGCACTTCTGAAAAGATCCCAAAAAGGTTTTATTAATCACTGTAATTTTGGCAATTGTTACCTAAATTACAGTATCTAAATTTATATGTTTTTGATTACAAAAAGTGTTGAAACTTGTGCAGTATGTTAAAATAGTTATTATTAACATACTGCAACAGTTTGCACTTCTGAAAAGATCCCAAAAAGGTTTTATTAATCACTGTAATTTTGGCAATTGTTACCTAAATTACAGTATCTAAATTTATATGTTTTTGATTACAAAAAGTGTTGAAACTTGTGCAGTATGTTAAAATAGTTATTATTAACATACTGCAACAGTTTGCACTTCTGAAAAGATCCCAAAAAGGTTTTATTAATCACTGTAATTTTGGCAATTGTTACCTAAATTACAGTATCTAAATTTATATGTTTTTGATTACAAAAAGTGTTGAAACTTGTGCAGTATGTTAAAATAGTTATTATTAACATACTGCAACAGTTTGCACTTCTGAAAAGATCCCAAAAAGGTTTTATTAATCACTGTAATTTTGGCAATTGTTACCTAAATTACAGTATCTAAATTTATATGTTTTTGATTACAAAAAGTGTTGAAACTTGTGCAGTATGTTAAAATAGTTATTATTAACATACTGCAACAGTTTGCACTTCTGAAAAGATCCCAAAAAGGTTTTATTAATCACTGTAATTTTGGCAATTGTTACCTAAATTACAGTATCTAAATTTATATGTTTTTGATTACAAAAAGTGTTGAAACTTGTGCAGTATGTTAAAATAGTTATTATTAACATACTGCAACAGTTTGCACTTCTGAAAAGATCCCAAAAAGGTTTTATTAATCACTGTAATTTTGGCAATTGTTACCTAAATTACAGTATCTAAATTTATATGTTTTTGATTACAAAAAGTGTTGAAACTTGTGCAGTATGTTAAAATAGTTATTATTAACATACTGCAACAGTTTGCACTTCTGAAAAGATCCCAAAAAGGTTTTATTAATCACTGTAATTTTGGCAATTGTTACCTAAATTACAGTATCTAAATTTATATGTTTTTGATTACAAAAAGTGTTGAAACTTGTGCAGTATGTTAAAATAGTTATTATTAACATACTGCAACAGTTTGCACTTCTGAAAAGATCCCAAAAAGGTTTTATTAATCACTGTAATTTTGGCAATTGTTACCTAAATTACAGTATCTAAATTTATATGTTTTTGATTACAAAAAGTGTTGAAACTTGTGCAGTATGTTAAAATAGTTATTATTAACATACTGCAACAGTTTGCACTTCTGAAAAGATCCCAAAAAGGTTTTATTAATCACTGTAATTTTGGCAATTGTTACCTAAATTACAGTATCTAAATTTATATGTTTTTGATTACAAAAAGTGTTGAAACTTGTGCAGTATGTTAAAATAGTTATTATTAACATACTGCAACAGTTTGCACTTCTGAAAAGATCCCAAAAAGGTTTTATTAATCACTGTAATTTTGGCAATTGTTACCTAAATTACAGTATCTAAATTTATATGTTTTTGATTACAAAAAGTGTTGAAACTTGTGCAGTATGTTAAAATAGTTATTATTAACATACTGCAACAGTTTGCACTTCTGAAAAGATCCCAAAAAGGTTTTATTAATCACTGTAATTTTGGCAATTGTTACCTAAATTACAGTATCTAAATTTATATGTTTTTGATTACAAAAAGTGTTGAAACTTGTGCAGTATGTTAAAATAGTTATTATTAACATACTGCAACAGTTTGCACTTCTGAAAAGATCCCAAAAAGGTTTTATTAATCACTGTAATTTTGGCAATTGTTACCTAAATTACAGTATCTAAATTTATATGTTTTTGATTACAAAAAGTGTTGAAACTTGTGCAGTATGTTAAAATAGTTATTATTAACATACTGCAACAGTTTGCACTTCTGAAAAGATCCCAAAAAGGTTTTATTAATCACTGTAATTTTGGCAATTGTTACCTAAATTACAGTATCTAAATTTATATGTTTTTGATTACAAAAAGTGTTGAAACTTGTGCAGTATGTTAAAATAGTTATTATTAACATACTGCAACAGTTTGCACTTCTGAAAAGATCCCAAAAAGGTTTTATTAATCACTGTAATTTTGGCAATTGTTACCTAAATTACAGTATCTAAATTTATATGTTTTTGATTACAAAAAGTGTTGAAACTTGTGCAGTATGTTAAAATAGTTATTATTAACATACTGCAACAGTTTGCACTTCTGAAAAGATCCCAAAAAGGTTTTATTAATCACTGTAATTTTGGCAATTGTTACCTAAATTACAGTATCTAAATTTATATGTTTTTGATTACAAAAAGTGTTGAAACTTGTGCAGTATGTTAAAATAGTTATTATTAACATACTGCAACAGTTTGCACTTCTGAAAAGATCCCAAAAAGGTTTTATTAATCACTGTAATTTTGGCAATTGTTACCTAAATTACAGTATCTAAATTTATATGTTTTTGATTACAAAAAGTGTTGAAACTTGTGCAGTATGTTAAAATAGTTATTATTAACATACTGCAACAGTTTGCACTTCTGAAAAGATCCCAAAAAGGTTTTATTAATCACTGTAATTTTGGCAATTGTTACCTAAATTACAGTATCTAAATTTATATGTTTTTGATTACAAAAAGTGTTGAAACTTGTGCAGTATGTTAAAATAGTTATTATTAACATACTGCAACAGTTTGCACTTCTGAAAAGATCCCAAAAAGGTTTTATTAATCACTGTAATTTTGGCAATTGTTACCTAAATTACAGTATCTAAATTTATATGTTTTTGATTACAAAAAGTGTTGAAACTTGTGCAGTATGTTAAAATAGTTATTATTAACATACTGCAACAGTTTGCACTTCTGAAAAGATCCCAAAAAGGTTTTATTAATCACTGTAATTTTGGCAATTGTTACCTAAATTACAGTATCTAAATTTATATGTTTTTGATTACAAAAAGTGTTGAAACTTGTGCAGTATGTTAAAATAGTTATTATTAACATACTGCAACAGTTTGCACTTCTGAAAAGATCCCAAAAAGGTTTTATTAATCACTGTAATTTTGGCAATTGTTACCTAAATTACAGTATCTAAATTTATATGTTTTTGATTACAAAAAGTGTTGAAACTTGTGCAGTATGTTAAAATAGTTATTATTAACATACTGCAACAGTTTGCACTTCTGAAAAGATCCCAAAAAGGTTTTATTAATCACTGTAATTTTGGCAATTGTTACCTAAATTACAGTATCTAAATTTATATGTTTTTGATTACAAAAAGTGTTGAAACTTGTGCAGTATGTTAAAATAGTTATTATTAACATACTGCAACAGTTTGCACTTCTGAAAAGATCCCAAAAAGGTTTTATTAATCACTGTAATTTTGGCAATTGTTACCTAAATTACAGTATCTAAATTTATATGTTTTTGATTACAAAAAGTGTTGAAACTTGTGCAGTATGTTAAAATAGTTATTATTAACATACTGCAACAGTTTGCACTTCTGAAAAGATCCCAAAAAGGTTTTATTAATCACTGTAATTTTGGCAATTGTTACCTAAATTACAGTATCTAAATTTATATGTTTTTGATTACAAAAAGTGTTGAAACTTGTGCAGTATGTTAAAATAGTTATTATTAACATACTGCAACAGTTTGCACTTCTGAAAAGATCCCAAAAAGGTTTTATTAATCACTGTAATTTTGGCAATTGTTACCTAAATTACAGTATCTAAATTTATATGTTTTTGATTACAAAAAGTGTTGAAACTTGTGCAGTATGTTAAAATAGTTATTATTAACATACTGCAACAGTTTGCACTTCTGAAAAGATCCCAAAAAGGTTTTATTAATCACTGTAATTTTGGCAATTGTTACCTAAATTACAGTATCTAAATTTATATGTTTTTGATTACAAAAAGTGTTGAAACTTGTGCAGTATGTTAAAATAGTTATTATTAACATACTGCAACAGTTTGCACTTCTGAAAAGATCCCAAAAAGGTTTTATTAATCACTGTAATTTTGGCAATTGTTACCTAAATTACAGTATCTAAATTTATATGTTTTTGATTACAAAAAGTGTTGAAACTTGTGCAGTATGTTAAAATAGTTATTATTAACATACTGCAACAGTTTGCACTTCTAAAATGATCCCAAAAAGGTTTTATTAATCACTGTAATTTTGGCAATTGTTACCTAAATTACAGTATCTAAATTTATATGTTTTTGATTACAAAAAGTGTTGAAACTTGTGCAGTATGTTAAAATAGTTATTATTAACATACTGCAACAGTTTGCACTTCTGAAAAGATCCCAAAAAGGTTTTATTAATCACTGTAATTTTGGCAATTGTTACCTAAATTACAGTATCTAAATTTATATGTTTTTGATTACAAAAAGTGTTGAAACTTGTGCAGTATGTTAAAATAGTTATTATTAACATACTGCAACAGTTTGCACTTCTAAAATGATCCCAAAAAGGTTTTATTAATCACTGTAATTTTGGCAATTGTTACCTAAATTACAGTATCTAAATTTATATGTTTTTGATTACAAAAAGTGTTGAAACTTGTGCAGTATGTTAAAATAGTTATTATTAACATACTGCAACAGTTTGCACTTCTGAAAAGATCCCAAAAAGGTTTTATTAATCACTGTAATTTTGGCAATTGTTACCTAAATTACAGTATCTAAATTTATATGTTTTTGATTACAAAAAGTGTTGAAACTTGTGCAGTATGTTAAAATAGTTATTATTAACATACTGCAACAGTTTGCACTTCTGAAAAGATCCCAAAAAGGTTTTATTAATCACTGTAATTTTGGCAATTGTTACCTAAATTACAGTATCTAAATTTATATGTTTTTGATTACAAAAAGTGTTGAAACTTGTGCAGTATGTTAAAATAGTTATTATTAACATACTGCAACAGTTTGCACTTCTAAAATGATCCCAAAAAGGTTTTATTAATCACTGTAATTTTGGCAATTGTTACCTAAATTACAGTATCTAAATTTATATGTTTTTGATTACAAAAAGTGTTGAAACTTGTGCAGTATGTTAAAATAGTTATTATTAACATACTGCAACAGTTTGCACTTCTGAAAAGATCCCAAAAAGGTTTTATTAATCACTGTAATTTTGGCAATTGTTACCTAAATTACAGTATCTAAATTTATATGTTTTTGATTACAAAAAGTGTTGAAACTTGTGCAGTATGTTAAAATAGTTATTATTAACATACTGCAACAGTTTGCACTTCTGAAAAGATCCCAAAAAGGTTTTATTAATCACTGTAATTTTGGCAATTGTTACCTAAATTACAGTATCTAAATTTATATGTTTTTGATTACAAAAAGTGTTGAAACTTGTGCAGTATGTTAAAATAGTTATTATTAACATACTGCAACAGTTTGCACTTCTGAAAAGATCCCAAAAAGGTTTTATTAATCACTGTAATTTTGGCAATTGTTACCTAAATTACAGTATCTAAATTTATATGTTTTTGATTACAAAAAGTGTTGAAACTTGTGCAGTATGTTAAAATAGTTATTATTAACATACTGCAACAGTTTGCACTTCTGAAAAGATCCCAAAAAGGTTTTATTAATCACTGTAATTTTGGCAATTGTTACCTAAATTACAGTATCTAAATTTATATGTTTTTGATTACAAAAAGTGTTGAAACTTGTGCAGTATGTTAAAATAGTTATTATTAACATACTGCAACAGTTTGCACTTCTGAAAAGATCCCAAAAAGGTTTTATTAATCACTGTAATTTTGGCAATTGTTACCTAAATTACAGTATCTAAATTTATATGTTTTTGATTACAAAAAGTGTTGAAACTTGTGCAGTATGTTAAAATAGTTATTATTAACATACTGCAACAGTTTGCACTTCTGAAAAGATCCCAAAAAGGTTTTATTAATCACTGTAATTTTGGCAATTGTTACCTAAATTACAGTATCTAAATTTATATGTTTTTGATTACAAAAAGTGTTGAAACTTGTGCAGTATGTTAAAATAGTTATTATTAACATACTGCAACAGTTTGCACTTCTGAAAAGATCCCAAAAAGGTTTTATTAATCACTGTAATTTTGGCAATTGTTACCTAAATTACAGTATCTAAATTTATATGTTTTTGATTACAAAAAGTGTTGAAACTTGTGCAGTATGTTAAAATAGTTATTATTAACATACTGCAACAGTTTGCACTTCTGAAAAGATCCCAAAAAGGTTTTATTAATCACTGTAATTTTGGCAATTGTTACCTAAATTACAGTATCTAAATTTATATGTTTTTGATTACAAAAAGTGTTGAAACTTTTGTAGTATGTTAAAATAGTTATTATTAACATACTGCAACAGTTTGCACTTCTGAAAAGATCCCAAAAAGGTTTTATTAATCACTGTAATTTTGGCAATTGTTACCTAAATTACAGTATCTAAATTTATATGTTTTTGATTACAAAAAGTGTTGAAACTTGTGCAGTATGTTAAAATAGTTATTATTAACATACTGCAACAGTTTGCACTTCTGAAAAGATCCCAAAAAGGTTTTATTAATCACTGTAATTTTGGCAATTGTTACCTAAATTACAGTATCTAAATTTATATGTTTTTGATTACAAAAAGTGTTGAAACTTGTGCAGTATGTTAAAATAGTTATTATTAACATACTGCAACAGTTTGCACTTCTGAAAAGATCCCAAAAAGGTTTTATTAATCACTGTAATTTTGGCAATTGTTACCTAAATTACAGTATCTAAATTTATATGTTTTTGATTACAAAAAGTGTTGAAACTTGTGCAGTATGTTAAAATAGTTATTATTAACATACTGCAACAGTTTGCACTTCTGAAAAGATCCCAAAAAGGTTTTATTAATCACTGTAATTTTGGCAATTGTTACCTAAATTACAGTATCTAAATTTATATGTTTTTGATTACAAAAAGTGTTGAAACTTGTGCAGTATGTTAAAATAGTTATTATTAACATACTGCAACAGTTTGCACTTCTGAAAAGATCCCAAAAAGGTTTTATTAATCACTGTAATTTTGGCAATTGTTACCTAAATTACAGTATCTAAATTTATATGTTTTTGATTACAAAAAGTGTTGAAACTTGTGCAGTATGTTAAAATAGTTATTATTAACATACTGCAACAGTTTGCACTTCTGAAAAGATCCCAAAAAGGTTTTATTAATCACTGTAATTTTGGCAATTGTTACCTAAATTACAGTATCTAAATTTATATGTTTTTGATTACAAAAAGTGTTGAAACTTGTGCAGTATGTTAAAATAGTTATTATTAACATACTGCAACAGTTTGCACTTCTGAAAAGATCCCAAAAAGGTTTTATTAATCACTGTAATTTTGGCAATTGTTACCTAAATTACAGTATCTAAATTTATATGTTTTTGATTACAAAAAGTGTTGAAACTTGTGCAGTATGTTAAAATAGTTATTATTAACATACTGCAACAGTTTGCACTTCTGAAAAGATCCCAAAAAGGTTTTATTAATCACTGTAATTTTGGCAATTGTTACCTAAATTACAGTATCTAAATTTATATGTTTTTGATTACAAAAAGTGTTGAAACTTGTGCAGTATGTTAAAATAGTTATTATTAACATACTGCAACAGTTTGCACTTCTGAAAAGATCCCAAAAAGGTTTTATTAATCACTGTAATTTTGGCAATTGTTACCTAAATTACAGTATCTAAATTTATATGTTTTTGATTACAAAAAGTGTTGAAACTTGTGCAGTATGTTAAAATAGTTATTATTAACATACTGCAACAGTTTGCACTTCTGAAAAGATCCCAAAAAGGTTTTATTAATCACTGTAATTTTGGCAATTGTTACCTAAATTACAGTATCTAAATTTATATGTTTTTGATTACAAAAAGTGTTGAAACTTGTGCAGTATGTTAAAATAGTTATTATTAACATACTGCAACAGTTTGCACTTCTGAAAAGATCCCAAAAAGGTTTTATTAATCACTGTAATTTTGGCAATTGTTACCTAAATTACAGTATCTAAATTTATATGTTTTTGATTACAAAAAGTGTTGAAACTTTTGTAGTATGTTAAAATAGTTATTATTAACATACTGCAACAGTTTGCACTTCTGAAAAGATCCCAAAAAGGTTTTATTAATCACTGTAATTTTGGCAATTGTTACCTAAATTACAGTATCTAAATTTATATGTTTTTGATTACAAAAAGTGTTGAAACTTGTGCAGTATGTTAAAATAGTTATTATTAACATACTGCAACAGTTTGCACTTCTGAAAAGATCCCAAAAAGGTTTTATTAATCACTGTAATTTTGGCAATTGTTACCTAAATTACAGTATCTAAATTTATATGTTTTTGATTACAAAAAGTGTTGAAACTTGTGCAGTATGTTAAAATAGTTATTATTAACATACTGCAACAGTTTGCACTTCTGAAAAGATCCCAAAAAGGTTTTATTAATCACTGTAATTTTGGCAATTGTTACCTAAATTACAGTATCTAAATTTATATGTTTTTGATTACAAAAAGTGTTGAAACTTGTGCAGTATGTTAAAATAGTTATTATTAACATACTGCAACAGTTTGCACTTCTGAAAAGATCCCAAAAAGGTTTTATTAATCACTGTAATTTTGGCAATTGTTACCTAAATTACAGTATCTAAATTTATATGTTTTTGATTACAAAAAGTGTTGAAACTTGTGCAGTATGTTAAAATAGTTATTATTAACATACTGCAACAGTTTGCACTTCTGAAAAGATCCCAAAAAGGTTTTATTAATCACTGTAATTTTGGCAATTGTTACCTAAATTACAGTATCTAAATTTATATGTTTTTGATTACAAAAAGTGTTGAAACTTGTGCAGTATGTTAAAATAGTTATTATTAACATACTGCAACAGTTTGCACTTCTAAAATGATCCCAAAAAGGTTTTATTAATCACTGTAATTTTGGCAATTGTTACCTAAATTACAGTATCTAAATTTATATGTTTTTGATTACAAAAAGTGTTGAAACTTGTGCAGTATGTTAAAATAGTTATTATTAACATACTGCAACAGTTTGCACTTCTGAAAAGATCCCAAAAAGGTTTTATTAATCACTGTAATTTTGGCAATTGTTACCTAAATTACAGTATCTAAATTTATATGTTTTTGATTACAAAAAGTGTTGAAACTTGTGCAGTATGTTAAAATAGTTATTATTAACATACTGCAAGAGTTTGCACTTCTAAAATGATCCCAAAAAGGTTTTGTTAATCACTGTAATTTTGGTAATAGTTACCTAAATTACAGTATCTAAATTTATATGTTTTTGATTACAAAAAGTGTTGAAACTTGTGCAGTATGTTAAAATAGTTATTATTAACATACTGCAACAGTTTGCACTTCTGAAAAGATCCCAAAAAGGTTTTATTAATCACTGTAATTTTGGCAATTGTTACCTAAATTACAGTATCTAAATTTATATGTTTTTGATTACAAAAAGTGTTGAAACTTGTGCAGTATGTTAAAATAGTTATTATTAACATACTGCAACAGTTTGCACTTCTAAAATGATCCCAAAAAGGTTTTATTAATCACTGTAATTTTGGCAATTGTTACCTAAATTACAGTATCTAAATTTATATGTTTTTGATTACAAAAAGTGTTGAAACTTGTGCAGTATGTTAAAATAGTTATTATTAACATACTGCAACAGTTTGCACTTCTGAAAAGATCCCAAAAAGGTTTTATTAATCACTGTAATTTTGGCAATTGTTACCTAAATTACAGTATCTAAATTTATATGTTTTTGATTACAAAAAGTGTTGAAACTTGTGCAGTATGTTAAAATAGTTATTATTAACATACTGCAACAGTTTGCACTTCTAAAATGATCCCAAAAAGGTTTTATTAATCACTGTAATTTTGGCAATTGTTACCTAAATTACAGTATCTAAATTTATATGTTTTTGATTACAAAAAGTGTTGAAACTTGTGCAGTATGTTAAAATAGTTATTATTAACATACTGCAACAGTTTGCACTTCTAAAATGATCCCAAAAAGGTTTTATTAATCACTGTAATTTTGGCAATTGTTACCTAAATTACAGTATCTAAATTTATATGTTTTTGATTACAAAAAGTGTTGAAACTTGTGCAGTATGTTAAAATAGTTATTATTAACATACTGCAACAGTTTGCACTTCTAAAATGATCCCAAAAAGGTTTTATTAATCACTGTAATTTTGGCAATTGTTACCTAAATTACAGTATCTAAATTTATATGTTTTTGATTACAAAAAGTGTTGAAACTTGTGCAGTATGTTAAAATAGTTATTATTAACATACTGCAACAGTTTGCACTTCTGAAAAGATCCCAAAAAGGTTTTATTAATCACTGTAATTTTGGCAATTGTTACCTAAATTACAGTATCTAAATTTATATGTTTTTGATTACAAAAAGTGTTGAAACTTGTGCAGTATGTTAAAATAGTTATTATTAACATACTGCAACAGTTTGCACTTCTAAAATGATCCCAAAAAGGTTTTATTAATCACTGTAATTTTGGCAATTGTTACCTAAATTACAGTATCTAAATTTATATGTTTTTGATTACAAAAAGTGTTGAAACTTGTGCAGTATGTTAAAATAGTTATTATTAACATACTGCAACAGTTTGCACTTCTGAAAAGATCCCAAAAAGGTTTTATTAATCACTGTAATTTTGGCAATTGTTACCTAAATTACAGTATCTAAATTTTGATTATTTTGTTCACAAAAAGTGTTGAAACTTGTGCAGTATGTTAAAATAGTTATTATTAACATACTGCAACAGTTTGCACTTCTGAAAAGATCCCAAAAAGGTTTTATTAATCACTGTAATTTTGGCAATTGTTACCTAAATTACAGTATCTAAATTTTGATTATTTTGTTCACAAAAAGTGTTGAAACTTGTGCAGTATGTTAAAATAGTTATTATTAACATACTGCAACAGTTTGCACTTCTGAAAAGATCCCAAAAAGGTTTTATTAATCACTGTAATTTTGGCAATTGTTACCTAAATTACAGTATCTAAATTTATATGTTTTTGATTACAAAAAGTGTTGAAACTTGTGCAGTATGTTAAAATAGTTATTATTAACATACTGCAACAGTTTGCACTTCTAAAATGATCCCAAAAAGGTTTTATTAATCACTGTAATTTTGGCAATTGTTACCTAAATTACAGTATCTAAATTTTGATTATTTTGTTCACAAAAAGTGTTGAAACTTGTGCAGTATGTTAAAATAGTTATTATTAACATACTGCAACAGTTTGCACTTCTGAAAAGATCCCAAAAAGGTTTTATTAATCACTGTAATTTTGGCAATTGTTACCTAAATTACAGTATCTAAATTTATATGTTTTTGATTACTAAAAGTATTAAAACTTGTGCAGTATGTTAAAATAGTTATTATTAACATACTGCAACAGTTTGCACTTCTGAAAAGATCCCAAAAAGGTTTTATTAATCACTGTAATTTTGGCAATTGTTACCTAAATTACAGTATCTAAATTTATATGTTTTTGATTACAAAAAGTGTTGAAACTTTTGTAGTATGTTAAAATAGTTATTATTAACATACTGCAACAGTTTGCACTTCTGAAAAGATCCCAAAAAGGTTTTATTAATCACTGTAATTTTGGTAGTTGTTACCTAAATTACAGTATCTAAATTTATATGTTTTTGATTACTAAAAGTATTAAAACTTGTGCAGTATGTTAAAATAGTTATTATTAACATACTGCAACAGTTTGCACTTCTGAAAAGATCCCAAAAAGGTTTTATTAATCACTGTAATTTTGGCAATTGTTACCTAAATTACAGTATCTAAATTTATATGTTTTTGATTACAAAAAGTGTTGAAACTTTTGTAGTATGTTAAAATAGTTATTATTAACATACTGCAACAGTTTGCACTTCTGAAAAGATCCCAAAAAGGTTTTATTAATCACTGTAATTTTGGCAATTGTTACCTAAATTACAGTATCTAAATTTATATGTTTTTGATTACTAAAAGTATTAAAACTTGTGCAGTATGTTAAAATAGTTATTATTAACATACTGCAACAGTTTGCACTTCTGAAAAGATCCCAAAAAGATTTTATTAATCACTGTAATTTTGGCAATTGTTACCTAAATTACAGTATCTAAATTTATATGTTTTTGATTACTAAAAGTATTAAAACTTGTGCAGTATGTTAAAATAGTTATTATTAACATACTGCAACAGTTTGCACTTCTGAAAAGATCCCAAAAAGGTTTTATTAATCACTGTAATTTTGGCAATTGTTACCTAAATTACAGTATCTAAATTTATATGTTTTTGATTACAAAAAGTGTTGAAACTTTTGTAGTATGTTAAAATAGTTATTATTAACATACTGCAACAGTTTGCACTTCTGAAAAGATCCCAAAAAGGTTTTATTAATCACTGTAATTTTGGCAATTGTTACCTAAATTACAGTATCTAAATTTATATGTTTTTGATTACTAAAAGTATTAAAACTTGTGCAGTATGTTAAAATAGTTATCATTAACATACTGCAACAGTTTGCACTTCTGAAAAGATCCCAAAAAGGTTTTATTAATCACTGTAATTTTGGCAATTGTTACCTAAATTACAGTATCTAAATTTATATGTTTTTGATTACTAAAAGTATTAAAACTTGTGCAGTATGTTAAAATAGTTATTATTAACATACTGCAACAGTTTGCACTTCTGAAAGGATCCCAAAAAGGTTTTATTAATCACTGTAATTTTGGCAATTGTTACCTAAATTACAGTATCTAAATTTATATGTTTTTGATTACAAAAAGTGTTGAAACTTGTGCAGTATGTTAAAATAGTTATTATTAACATACTGCAAGAGTTTGCACTTCTAAAATGATCCCAAAAAGGTTTTGTTAATCACTGTAATTTTGGTAATTGTTACCTAAATTACAGTATCTAAATTTATATGTTTTTGATTACTAAAAGTATTAAAACTTGTGCAGTATGTTAAAATAGTTATTATTAACATACTGCAACAGTTTGCACTTCTGAAAAGATCCCAAAAAGGTTTTATTAATCACTGTAATTTTGGCAATTGTTACCTAAATTACAGTATCTAAATTTATATGTTTTTGATTACTAAAAGTATTAAAACTTGTGCAGTATGTTAAAATAGTTATTATTAACATACTGCAACAGTTTGCACTTCTGAAAAGATCCCAAAAAGGTTTTATTAATCACTGTAATTTTGGAAGTTGTTACCTAAATTACAGTATCTAAATTTATATGTTTTTGATTACTAAAAGTAATAAAACTTGTGCAGTATGTTAAAATAGTTATTATTAACATACTGCAACAGTTTGCACTTCTGAAAAGATCCCAAAAAGGTTTTATTAATCACTGTAATTTTGGCAATTGTTACCTAAATTACAGTATCTAAATTTATATGTTTTTGATTACAAAAAGTGTTGAAACTTGTGCAGTATGTTAAAATAGTTATTATTAACATACTGCAAGAGTTTGCACTTCTAAAATGATCCCAAAAAGGTTTTGTTAATCACTGTAATTTTGGTAATTGTTACCTAAATTACAGTATCTAAATTTATATGTTTTTGTTCACAAAAAGTGTTGAAACTTTCGCAGTATGTTAAACTAGTTATTATTAACATACTGCAACAGTTTGCACTTCTAAAATGATCCCAAAAAGGTTTTGTTAATCACTGTAATTTTGGTAATTGTTACCTAAATTACAGTATCTAAATTTATACATTTTTGTTCACAAAAAGTGTTGAAACTTTTGCAGTATGTTAAAATAGTTATTATTAACATACTGCAACAGTTTGCACATCTAAAATGATCCCAAAAAGGTTTTGTTAATCACTGTAATTTTGGTAATTGTTACCTAAATTACAGTATCTCAATTTATATGTTTTTGTTCACAAAAAGTGTTGAAACTTTTGCAGTATGTTAAACTAGTTATTATTAACATACTGCAACAGTTTGCACATCTAAAATGATCCCAAAAAGGTTTTGTTAATCACTGTAATTTTGGTAATTGTTACCTAAATTACAGTATCTCAATTTATATGTTTTTGTTCACAAAAAGTGTTGAAACTTTTGCAGTATGTTAAAATAGTTATTATTAACATACTGCAACAGTTTGCACTTCTAAAATGATCCCAAAAAGGTTTTGTTAATCACTGTAATTTTGGTAATAGTTACCTAAATTACAGTATCTAAATTTATATGTTTTTGTTCACAAAAAGTGTTGAAACTTTTGCAGTATGTTAAAATAGTTATTATTAACATACTGCAACAGTTTGCACTTCTAAAATGATCCCAAAAAGGTTTTGTTAATCACTGTAATTTTGGTAATTGTTACCTAAATTACAGTATCTCAATTTATATGTTTTTGTTCACAAAAAGTGTTGAAACTTTTGCAGTATGTTAAAATAGTTATTATTAACATACTGCAACAGTTTGCACTTCTAAAATGATCCCAAAAAGGTTTTGTTAATCACTGTAATTTTGGTAATTGTTACCTAAATTACAGTATCTCAATTTATATGTTTTTGTTCACAAAAAGTGTTGAAACTTTTGCAGTATGTTAAAATAGTTATTATTAACATACTGCAACAGTTTGCACTTCTAAAATGATCCCAAAAAGGTTTTGTTAATCACTGTAATTTTGGTAATTGTTACCTAAATTACAGTATCTCAATTTATATGTTTTTGTTCACAAAAAGTGTTGAAACTTTTGCAGTATGTTAAAATAGTTATTATTAACATACTGCAACAGTTTGCACATCTAAAATGATCCCAAAAAGGTTTTGTTAATCACTGTAATTTTGGTAATTGTTACCTAAATTACAGTATCTCAATTTATATGTTTTTGTTCACAAAAAGTGTTGAAACTTTTGCAGTATGTTAAAATAGTTATTATTAACATACTGCAACAGTTTGCACTTCTAAAATGATCCCAAAAAGGTTTTGTTAATCACTGTAATTTTGGTAATTGTTACCTAAATTACAGTATCTCAATTTATATGTTTTTGTTCACAAAAAGTGTTGAAACTTTTGCAGTATGTTAAAATAGTTATTATTAACATACTGCAACAGTTTGCACATCTAAAATGATCCCAAAAAGGTTTTGTTAATCACTGTAATTTTGGTAATTGTTACCTAAATTACAGTATCTCAATTTATATGTTTTTGTTCACAAAAAGTGTTGAAACTTTTGCAGTATGTTAAAATAGTTATTATTAACATACTGCAACAGTTTGCACATCTAAAATGATCCCAAAAAGGTTTTGTTAATCACTGTAATTTTGGTAATTGTTACCTAAATTACAGTATCTCAATTTATATGTTTTTGTTCACAAAAAGTGTTGAAACTTTTGCAGTATGTTAAAATAGTTATTATTAACATACTGCAACAGTTTGCACTTCTAAAATGATCCCAAAAAGGTTTTGTTAATCACTGTAATTTTGGTAATTGTTACCTAAATTACAGTATCTCAATTTATATGTTTTTGTTCACAAAAAGTGTTGAAACTTTTGCAGTATGTTAAAATAGTTATTATTAACATACTGCAACAGTTTGCACTTCTAAAATGATCCCAAAAAGGTTTTGTTAATCACTGTAATTTTGGTAATTGTTACCTAAATTACAGTATCTCAATTTATATGTTTTTGTTCACAAAAAGTGTTGAAACTTTTGCAGTATGTTAAAATAGTTATTATTAACATACTGCAACAGTTTGCACATCTAAAATGATCCCAAAAAGGTTTTGTTAATCACTGTAATTTTGGTAATTGTTACCTAAATTACAGTATCTCAATTTATATGTTTTTGTTCACAAAAAGTGTTGAAACTTTTGCAGTATGTTAAAATAGTTATTATTAACATACTGCAACAGTTTGCACTTCTAAAATGATCCCAAAAAGGTTTTGTTAATCACTGTAATTTTGGTAATTGTTACCTAAATTACAGTATCTCAATTTATATGTTTTTGTTCACAAAAAGTGTTGAAACTTTTGCAGTATGTTAAAATAGTTATTATTAACATACTGCAACAGTTTGCACATCTAAAATGATCCCAAAAAGGTTTTGTTAATCACTGTAATTTTGGTAATTGTTACCTAAATTACAGTATCTCAATTTATATGTTTTTGTTCACAAAAAGTGTTGAAACTTTTGCAGTATGTTAAAATAGTTATTATTAACATACTGCAACAGTTTGCACTTCTAAAATGATCCCAAAAAGGTTTTGTTAATCACTGTAATTTTGGTAATTGTTACCTAAATTACAGTATCTAAATTTATATGTTTTTGTTCACAAAAAGTGTTGAAACTTTCGCAGTATGTTAAACTAGTTATTATTAACATACTGCAACAGTTTGCACATCTAAAATGATCCCAAAAAGGTTTTGTTAATCACTGTAATTTTGGTAATTGTTACCTAAATTACAGTATCTCAATTTATATGTTTTTGTTCACAAAAAGTGTTGAAACTTTTGCAGTATGTTAAAATAGTTATTATTAACATACTGCAACAGTTTGCACATCTAAAATGATCCCAAAAAGGTTTTGTTAATCACTGTAATTTTGGTAATTGTTACCTAAATTACAGTATCTCAATTTATATGTTTTTGTTCACAAAAAGTGTTGAAACTTTTGCAGTATGTTAAAATAGTTATTATTAACATACTGCAACAGTTTGCACTTCTAAAATGATCCCAAAAAGGTTTTGTTAATCACTGTAATTTTGGTAATTGTTACCTAAATTACAGTATCTCAATTTATATGTTTTTGTTCACAAAAAGTGTTGAAACTTTTGCAGTATGTTAAAATAGTTATTATTAACATACTGCAACAGTTTGCACTTCTAAAATGATCCCAAAAAGGTTTTGTTAATCACTGTAATTTTGGTAATTGTTACCTAAATTACAGTATCTCAATTTATATGTTTTTGTTCACAAAAAGTGTTGAAACTTTTGCAGTATGTTAAAATAGTTATTATTAACATACTGCAACAGTTTGCACATCTAAAATGATCCCAAAAAGGTTTTGTTAATCACTGTAATTTTGGTAATTGTTACCTAAATTACAGTATCTCAATTTATATGTTTTTGTTCACAAAAAGTGTTGAAACTTTTGCAGTATGTTAAAATAGTTATTATTAACATACTGCAACAGTTTGCACTTCTAAAATGATCCCAAAAAGGTTTTGTTAATCACTGTAATTTTGGTAATTGTTACCTAAATTACAGTATCTCAATTTATATGTTTTTGTTCACAAAAAGTGTTGAAACTTTTGCAGTATGTTAAAATAGTTATTATTAACATACTGCAACAGTTTGCACATCTAAAATGATCCCAAAAAGGTTTTGTTAATCACTGTAATTTTGGTAATTGTTACCTAAATTACAGTATCTCAATTTATATGTTTTTGTTCACAAAAAGTGTTGAAACTTTTGCAGTATGTTAAAATAGTTATTATTAACATACTGCAACAGTTTGCACTTCTAAAATGATCCCAAAAAGGTTTTGTTAATCACTGTAATTTTGGTAATTGTTACCTAAATTACAGTATCTAAATTTATATGTTTTTGTTCACAAAAAGTGTTGAAACTTTCGCAGTATGTTAAACTAGTTATTATTAACATACTGCAACAGTTTGCACATCTAAAATGATCCCAAAAAGGTTTTGTTAATCACTGTAATTTTGGTAATTGTTACCTAAATTACAGTATCTAAATTTATACATTTTTGTTCACAAAAAGTGTTGAAACTTTTGCAGTATGTTAAAATAGTTATTATTAACATACTGCAACAGTTTGCACATCTAAAATGATCCCAAAAAGGTTTTGTTAATCACTGTAATTTTGGCAATTGTTACCTAAATTACAGTATCTAAATTTATATGTTTTTGTTCACAAAAAGTGTTGAAACTTTCGCAGTATGTTAAACTAGTTATTATTAACATACTGCAACAGTTTGCACATCTAAAATGATCCCAAAAAGGTTTTGTTAATCACTGTAATTTTGGCAATTGTTACCTAAATTACAGTATCTAAATTTATATGTTTTTGTTCACAAAAAGTGTTGAAACTTTTGCAGTATGTTAAAATAGTTATTATTAACATACTGCAACAGTTTGCACTTCTAAAATGATCCCAAAAAGGTTTTGTTAATCACTGTAATTTTGGTAATTGTTACCTAAATTACAGTATCTCAATTTATATGTTTTTGTTCACAAAAAGTGTTGAAACTTTTGCAGTATGTTAAAATAGTTATTATTAACATACTGCAACAGTTTGCACTTCTAAAATGATCCCAAAAAGGTTTTGTTAATCACTGTAATTTTGGTAATTGTTACCTAAATTACAGTATCTCAATTTATATGTTTTTGTTCACAAAAAGTGTTGAAACTTTTGCAGTATGTTAAAATAGTTATTATTAACATACTGCAACAGTTTGCACTTCTAAAATGATCCCAAAAAGGTTTTGTTAATCACTGTAATTTTGGTAATTGTTACCTAAATTACAGTATCTCAATTTATATGTTTTTGTTCACAAAAAGTGTTGAAACTTTTGCAGTATGTTAAAATAGTTATTATTAACATACTGCAACAGTTTGCACTTCTAAAATGATCCCAAAAAGGTTTTGTTAATCACTGTAATTTTGGTAATTGTTACCTAAATTACAGTATCTAAATTTATATGTTTTTGTTCACAAAAAGTGTTGAAACTTTCGCAGTATGTTAAACTAGTTATTATTAACATACTGCAACAGTTTGCACATCTAAAATGATCCCAAAAAGGTTTTGTTAATCACTGTAATTTTGGTAATTGTTACCTAAATTACAGTATCTAAATTTATACATTTTTGTTCACAAAAAGTGTTGAAACTTTTGCAGTATGTTAAAATAGTTATTATTAACATACTGCAACAGTTTGCACATCTAAAATGATCCCAAAAAGGTTTTGTTAATCACTGTAATTTTGGCAATTGTTACCTAAATTACAGTATCTAAATTTATATGTTTTTGTTCACAAAAAGTGTTGAAACTTTCGCAGTATGTTAAACTAGTTATTATTAACATACTGCAACAGTTTGCACATCTAAAATGATCCCAAAAAGGTTTTGTTAATCACTGTAATTTTGGCAATTGTTACCTAAATTACAGTATCTAAATTTATATGTTTTTGTTCACAAAAAGTGTTGAAACTTTTGCAGTATGTTAAAATAGTTATTATTAACATACTGCAACAGTTTGCACTTCTAAAATGATCCCAAAAAGGTTTTGTTAATCACTGTAATTTTGGTAATTGTTACCTAAATTACAGTATCTCAATTTATATGTTTTTGTTCACAAAAAGTGTTGAAACTTTTGCAGTATGTTAAAATAGTTATTATTAACATACTGCAACAGTTTGCACATCTAAAATGATCCCAAAAAGGTTTTGTTAATCACTGTAATTTTGGTAATTGTTACCTAAATTACAGTATCTCAATTTATATGTTTTTGTTCACAAAAAGTGTTGAAACTTTTGCAGTATGTTAAAATAGTTATTATTAACATACTGCAACAGTTTGCACATCTAAAATGATCCCAAAAAGGTTTTGTTAATCACTGTAATTTTGGTAATTGTTACCTAAATTACAGTATCTCAATTTATATGTTTTTGTTCACAAAAAGTGTTGAAACTTTTGCAGTATGTTAAAATAGTTATTATTAACATACTGCAACAGTTTGCACTTCTAAAATGATCCCAAAAAGGTTTTGTTAATCACTGTAATTTTGGTAATTGTTACCTAAATTACAGTATCTCAATTTATATGTTTTTGTTCACAAAAAGTGTTGAAACTTTTGCAGTATGTTAAAATAGTTATTATTAACATACTGCAACAGTTTGCACATCTAAAATGATCCCAAAAAGGTTTTGTTAATCACTGTAATTTTGGTAATTGTTACCTAAATTACAGTATCTCAATTTATATGTTTTTGTTCACAAAAAGTGTTGAAACTTTTGCAGTATGTTAAAATAGTTATTATTAACATACTGCAACAGTTTGCACTTCTAAAATGATCCCAAAAAGGTTTTGTTAATCACTGTAATTTTGGTAATTGTTACCTAAATTACAGTATCTCAATTTATATGTTTTTGTTCACAAAAAGTGTTGAAACTTTTGCAGTATGTTAAAATAGTTATTATTAACATACTGCAACAGTTTGCACTTCTAAAATGATCCCAAAAAGGTTTTGTTAATCACTGTAATTTTGGTAATTGTTACCTAAATTACAGTATCTCAATTTATATGTTTTTGTTCACAAAAAGTGTTGAAACTTTTGCAGTATGTTAAAATAGTTATTATTAACATACTGCAACAGTTTGCACTTCTAAAATGATCCCAAAAAGGTTTTGTTAATCACTGTAATTTTGGTAATTGTTACCTAAATTACAGTATCTCAATTTATATGTTTTTGTTCACAAAAAGTGTTGAAACTTTTGCAGTATGTTAAAATAGTTATTATTAACATACTGCAACAGTTTGCACATCTAAAATGATCCCAAGAAGGTTTTGTTAATCACTGTAATTTTGGTAATTGTTACCTAAATTACAGTATCTCAATTTATATGTTTTTGTTCACAAAAAGTGTTGAAACTTTTGCAGTATGTTAAAATAGTTATTATTAACATACTGCAACAGTTTGCACTTCTAAAATGATCCCAAAAAGGTTTTGTTAATCACTGTAATTTTGGTAATTGTTACCTAAATTACAGTATCTCAATTTATATGTTTTTGTTCACAAAAAGTGTTGAAACTTTTGCAGTATGTTAAAATAGTTATTATTAACATACTGCAACAGTTTGCACATCTAAAATGATCCCAAAAAGGTTTTGTTAATCACTGTAATTTTGGTAATTGTTACCTAAATTACAGTATCTCAATTTATATGTTTTTGTTCACAAAAAGTGTTGAAACTTTTGCAGTATGTTAAAATAGTTATTATTAACATACTGCAACAGTTTGCACTTCTAAAATGATCCCAAAAAGGTTTTGTTAATCACTGTAATTTTGGTAATTGTTACCTAAATTACAGTATCTCAATTTATATGTTTTTGTTCACAAAAAGTGTTGAAACTTTTGCAGTATGTTAAAATAGTTATTATTAACATACTGCAACAGTTTGCACTTCTAAAATGATCCCAAAAAGGTTTTGTTAATCACTGTAATTTTGGTAATTGTTACCTAAATTACAGTATCTCAATTTATATGTTTTTGTTCACAAAAAGTGTTGAAACTTTTGCAGTATGTTAAAATAGTTATTATTAACATACTGCAACAGTTTGCACTTCTAAAATGATCCCAAAAAGGTTTTGTTAATCACTGTAATTTTGGTAATTGTTACCTAAATTACAGTATCTCAATTTATATGTTTTTGTTCACAAAAAGTGTTGAAACTTTTGCAGTATGTTAAAATAGTTATTATTAACATACTGCAACAGTTTGCACTTCTAAAATGATCCCAAAAAGGTTTTGTTAATCACTGTAATTTTGGTAATTGTTACCTAAATTACAGTATCTCAATTTATATGTTTTTGTTCACAAAAAGTGTTGAAACTTTTGCAGTATGTTAAAATAGTTATTATTAACATACTGCAACAGTTTGCACTTCTAAAATGATCCCAAAAAGGTTTTGTTAATCACTGTAATTTTGGTAATTGTTACCTAAATTACAGTATCTAAATTTATATGTTTTTGTTCACAAAAAGTGTTGAAACTTTCGCAGTATGTTAAACTAGTTATTATTAACATACTGCAACAGTTTGCACATCTAAAATGATCCCAAAAAGGTTTTGTTAATCACTGTAATTTTGGTAATTGTTACCTAAATTACAGTATCTAAATTTATACATTTTTGTTCACAAAAAGTGTTGAAACTTTTGCAGTATGTTAAAATAGTTATTATTAACATACTGCAACAGTTTGCACATCTAAAATGATCCCAAAAAGGTTTTGTTAATCACTGTAATTTTGGCAATTGTTACCTAAATTACAGTATCTAAATTTATATGTTTTTGTTCACAAAAAGTGTTGAAACTTTCGCAGTATGTTAAACTAGTTATTATTAACATACTGCAACAGTTTGCACATCTAAAATGATCCCAAAAAGGTTTTGTTAATCACTGTAATTTTGGCAATTGTTACCTAAATTACAGTATCTAAATTTATATGTTTTTGTTCACAAAAAGTGTTGAAACTTTTGCAGTATGTTAAAATAGTTATTATTAACATACTGCAACAGTTTGCACTTCTAAAATGATCCCAAAAAGGTTTTGTTAATCACTGTAATTTTGGTAATTGTTACCTAAATTACAGTATCTAAATTTATATGTTTTTGTTCACAAAAAGTGTTGAAACTTTCGCAGTATGTTAAACTAGTTATTATTAACATACTGCAACAGTTTGCACTTCTAAAATGATCCCAAAAAGGTTTTGTTAATCACTGTAATTTTGGTAATTGTTACCTAAATTACAGTATCTAAATTTATACATTTTTGTTCACAAAAAGTGTTGAAACTTTTGCAGTATGTTAAAATAGTTATTATTAACATACTGCAACAGTTTGCACATCTAAAATGATCCCAAAAAGGTTTTGTTAATCACTGTAATTTTGGTAATTGTTACCTAAATTACAGTATCTAAATTTATACATTTTTGTTCACAAAAAGTGTTGAAACTTTTGCAGTATGTTAAAATAGTTATTATTAACATACTGCAACAGTTTGCACATCTAAAATGATCCCAAAAAGGTTTTGTTAATCACTGTAATTTTGGTAATTGTTACCTAAATTACAGTATCTAAATTTATACATTTTTGTTCACAAAAAGTGTTGAAACTTTTGCAGTATGTTAAACTAGTTATTATTAACATACTGCAACAGTTTGCACTTCTGAAAAGATCCCAAAAAGGTTTTATTAATCACTGTAATTTTGGCAATTGTTACCTAAATTACAGTATCTAAATTTATATGTTTTTGTTCACAAAAAGTGTTGAAACTTTCGCAGTATGTTAAACTAGTTATTATTACCATACTGCAACAGTTTGCACTTCTAAAATGATCCCAAAAAGGTTTTGTTAATCACTGTAATTTTGGTAATTGTTACCTAAATTACAGTATCTAAATTTATACATTTTTGTTCACAAAAAGTGTTGAAACTTTTGCAGTATGTTAAAATAGTTATTATTAACATACTGCAACAGTTTGCACATCTAAAATGATCCCAAAAAGGTTTTGTTAATCACTGTAATTTTGGCAATTGTTACCTAAATTACAGTATCTAAATTTATATGTTTTTGATTACTAAAAGTATTAAAACTTGTGCAGTATGTTAAAATAGTTATTATTAACATACTGCAACAGTTTGCACTTCTAAAATGATCCCAAAAAGGTTTTGTTAATCACTTTAATTTTGGTAATTGTTACCTAAATTACAGTATCTAAATTTATATGTTTTTGTTCACAAAAAGTGTTGAAACTATTGCAGTATGTTAAACTAGTTATTATTAACATACTGCAACAGTTTGCACTTCTAAAATGATCCCAAAAAGGTTTTGTTAATCACTGTAATTTTGGTAATTGTTACCTAAATTACAGTATCTAAATTTATACATTTTTGTTCACAAAAAGTGTTGAAACTTTTGCAGTATGTTAAACTAGTTATTATTAACATACTGCAACAGTTTGCACTTCTGAAAAGATCCCAAAAAGGTTTTATTAATCACTGTAATTTTGGCAATTGTTACCTAAATTACAGTATCTAAATTTATATGTTTTTGTTCACAAAAAGTGTTGAAACTTTCGCAGTATGTTAAACTAGTTATTATTAACATACTGCAACAGTTTGCACTTCTAAAATGATCCCAAAAAGGTTTTGTTAATCACTGTAATTTTGGTAATTGTTACCTAAATTACAGTATCTAAATTTATACATTTTTGTTCACAAAAAGTGTTGAAACTTTTGCAGTATGTTAAAATAGTTATTATTAACATACTGCAACAGTTTGCACATCTAAAATGATCCCAAAAAGGTTTTGTTAATCACTGTAATTTTGGCAATTGTTACCTAAATTACAGTATCTAAATTTATATGTTTTTGATTACTAAAAGTATTAAAACTTGTGCAGTATGTTAAAATAGTTATTATTAACATACTGCAACAGTTTGCACTTCTGAAAAGATCCCAAAAAGGTTTTATTAATCACTGTAATTTTGGAAGTTGTTACCTAAATTACAGTATCTAAATTTATATGTTTTTGATTACTAAAAGTATTAAAACTTGTGCAGTATGTTAAAATAGTTATTATTAACATACTGCAACAGTTTGCACTTCTGAAAAGATCCCAAAAAGGTTTTATTAATCACTGTAATTTTGGAAGTTGTTACCTAAATTACAGTATCTAAATTTATATGTTTTTGATTACAAAAAGTGTTGAAACTTGTGCAGTATGTTAAAATAGTTATTATTAACATACTGCAAGAGTTTGCACTTCTAAAATGATCCCAAAAAGGTTTTGTTAATCACTGTAATTTTGGTAATTGTTACCTAAATTACAGTATCTAAATTTATATGTTTTTGTTCACAAAAAGTGTTGAAACTTTCGCAGTATGTTAAACTAGTTATTATTAACATACTGCAACAGTTTGCACTTCTAAAATGATCCCAAAAAGGTTTTGTTAATCACTGTAATTTTGGTAATTGTTACCTAAATTACAGTATCTAAATTTATACATTTTTGTTCACAAAAAGTGTTGAAACTTTTGCAGTATGTTAAAATAGTTATTATTAACATACTGCAACAGTTTGCACATCTAAAATGATCCCAAAAAGGTTTTGTTAATCACTGTAATTTTGGTAATTGTTACCTAAATTACAGTATCTAAATTTATACATTTTTGTTCACAAAAAGTGTTGAAACTTTTGCAGTATGTTAAAATAGTTATTATTAACATACTGCAACAGTTTGCACATCTAAAATGATCCCAAAAAGGTTTTGTTAATCACTGTAATTTTGGTAATTGTTACCTAAATTACAGTATCTAAATTTATACATTTTTGTTCACAAAAAGTGTTGAAACTTTCGCAGTATGTTAAACTAGTTATTATTAACATACTGCAACAGTTTGCACTTCTAAAATGATCCCAAAAAGGTTTTGTTAATCACTGTAATTTTGGTAATTGTTACCTAAATTACAGTATCTAAATTTATACATTTTTGTTCACAAAAAGTGTTGAAACTTTTGCAGTATGTTAAAATAGTTATTATTAACATACTGCAAGAGTTTGCACTTCTAAAATGATCCCAAAAAGGTTTTGTTAATCACTGTAATTTTGGTAATTGTTACCTAAATTACAGTATCTCAATTTATATGTTTTTGTTCACAAAAAGTGTTGAAACTATTGCAGTATGTTAAAATAGTTATTATTAACATACTGCAAGAGTTTGCACTTCTAAAATGATCCCAAAAAGGTTTTGTTAATCACTGTAATTTTGGTAATAGTTACCTAAATTACAGTATCTAAATTTATACGTTTTTGTTCACAAAAAGTGTTGAAACTTTTGCAGTATGTTAAAATAGTTATTATTAACATACTGCAACAGTTTGCACATCTAAAATGATCCCAAAAAGGTTTTGTTAATCACTGTAATTTTGGTAATAGTTACCTAAATTACAGTATCTAAATTTTGATTATTTTGTTCACAAAAAGTGTTGAAACTTTTGCAGTATGTTAAAATAGTTATTATTAACATACTGCAACAGTTTGCACTTCTAAAATGATCCCAAAAAGGTTTTGTTAATCACTGTAATTTTGGTAATAGTTACCTAAATTACAGTATCTAAATTTTGATTATTTTGTTCACAAAAAGTGTTGAAACTTTTGCAGTATGTTAAAATAGTTATTATTAACATACTGCAAGAGTTTGCACTTCTAAAATGATCCCAAAAAGGTTTTGTTAATCACTGTAATTTTGGTAATAGTTACCTAAATTACAGTATCTAAATTTATACGTTTTTGTTCACAAAAAGTGTTGAAACTTTTGCAGTATGTTAAAATAGTTATTATTAACATACTGCAAGAGTTTGCACTTCTAAAATGATCCCAAAAAGGTTTTGTTAATCACTGTAATTTTGGTAATTGTTACCTAAATTACAGTATCTAAATTTATATGTTTTTGTTCACAAAAAGTGTTGAAACTTTCGCAGTATGTTAAACTAGTTATTATTAACATACTGCAACAGTTTGCACTTCTAAAATGATCCCAAAAAGGTTTTGTTAATCACTGTAATTTTGGTAATTGTTACCTAAATTACAGTATCTAAATTTATACATTTTTGTTCACAAAAAGTGTTGAAACTTTTGCAGTATGTTAAAATAGTTATTATTAACATACTGCAACAGTTTGCACATCTAAAATGATCCCAAAAAGGTTTTGTTAATCACTGTAATTTTGGTAATTGTTACCTAAATTACAGTATCTCAATTTATATGTTTTTGTTCACAAAAAGTGTTGAAACTTTTGCAGTATGTTAAAATAGTTATTATTAACATACTGCAAGAGTTTGCACTTCTAAAATGATCCCAAAAAGGTTTTGTTAATCACTGTAATTTTGGTAATTGTTACCTAAATTACAGTATCTCAATTTATATGTTTTTGTTCACAAAAAGTGTTGAAACTATTGCAGTATGTTAAAATAGTTATTATTAACATACTGCAAGAGTTTGCACTTCTAAAATGATCCCAAAAAGGTTTTGTTAATCACTGTAATTTTGGTAATAGTTACCTAAATTACAGTATCTAAATTTTGATTATTTTGTTCACAAAAAGTGTTGAAACTTTTGCAGTATGTTAAAATAGTTATTATTAACATACTGCAACAGTTTGCACTTCTAAAATGATCCCAAAAAGGTTTTGTTAATCACTGTAATTTTGGTAATAGTTACCTAAATTACAGTATCTAAATTTATACGTTTTTGTTCACAAAAAGTGTTGAAACTTTTGCAGTATGTTAAAATAGTTATTATTAACATACTGCAACAGTTTGCACATCTAAAATGATCCCAAAAAGGTTTTGTTAATCACTGTAATTTTGGTAATAGTTACCTAAATTACAGTATCTAAATTTTGATTATTTTGTTCACAAAAAGTGTTGAAACTTTTGCAGTATGTTAAAATAGTTATTATTAACATACTGCAAAAGTTTGCACTTCTGAAATGATCCCAAAAAGGTTTTGTTAATCACTGTAATTTTGGTAATAGTTACCTAAATTACAGTATCTAAATTTATATGTTTTTGTTCACAAAACGTGTTGAAACTATTGCAGTATGTTAAACTAGTTATTATTAACATACTGCAACAGTTTGCACTTCTAAAATGATCCCAAAAAGGTTTTGTTAATCACTGTAATTTTGGTAATTGTTACCTAAATTACAGTATCTCAATTTATATGTTTTTGTTCACAAAAAGTGTTGAAACTATTGCAGTATGTTAAACTAGTTATTATTAACATACTGCAACAGTTTGCACTTCTAAAATGATCCCAAAAAGGTTTTGTTAATCACTGTAATTTTGGTAATTGTTACCTAAATTACAGTATCTCAATTTATATGTTTTTGTTCACAAAAAGTGTTGAAACTATTGCAGTATGTTAAACTAGTTATTATTAACATACTGCAAGAGTTTGCACTTCTAAAATGATCCCAAAAAGGTTTTGTTAATCACTGTAATTTTGGTAATAGTTACCTAAATTACAGTATCTAAATTTATACGTTTTTGTTCACAAAAAGTGTTGAAACTTTTGCAGTATGTTAAAATAGTTATTATTAACATACTGCAACAGTTTGCACATCTAAAATGATCCCAAAAAGGTTTTGTTAATCACTGTAATTTTGGTAATAGTTACCTAAATTACAGTATCTAAATTTTGATTATTTTGTTCACAAAAAGTGTTGAAACTTTTGCAGTATGTTAAAATAGTTATTATTAACATACTGCAAAAGTTTGCACTTCTGAAATGATCCCAAAAAGGTTTTGTTAATCACTGTAATTTTGGTAATAGTTACCTAAATTACAGTATCTAAATTTTGATTATTTTGTTCACAAAAAGTGTTGAAACTTTTATAGTATGTTAAAATAGTTATTATTAACATACTGCAACAGTTTACACTTCTGAAATGATCCCAAAAAGGTTTTGTTAATCACTGTAATTTTGGAAGTTGTTACCTAAATTACAGTATCTAAATTTATATGTTTTTGATTACTAAAAGTATTAAAACTTGTGCAGTATGTTAAAATAGTTATTATTAACATACTGCAACAGTTTGCACTTCTGAAAAGATCCCAAAAAGGTTTTATTAATCACTGTAATTTTGGCAATTGTTACCTAAATTACAGTATCTAAATTTATATGTTTTTGATTACAAAAAGTGTTGAAACTTGTGCAGTATGTTAAACTAGTTATTATTAACATACTGCAACAGTTTGCACTTCTAAAATCATCCCAAAAAGGTTTTGTTAATCACTGTAATTTTGGTAATTGTTACCTAAATTACAGTATCTAAATTTATACATTTTTGTTCACAAAAAGTGTTGAAACTTTTGCAGTATGTTAAAATAGTTATTATTAACATACTGCAACAGTTTGCACTTCTGAAATGATCCCAAAAAGGTTTTGTTAATCACTGTAATTTTGGTAATAGTTACCTAAATTACAGTATCTAAATTTATATGTTTTTGTTCACAAAACGTGTTGAAACTATTGCAGTATGTTAAACTAGTTATTATTAACATACTGCAACAGTTTGCACTTCTAAAATGATCCCAAAAAGGTTTTGTTAATCACTGTAATTTTGGTAATTGTTACCTAAATTACAGTATCTCAATTTATATGTTTTTGTTCACAAAACGTGTTGAAACTATTGCAGTATGTTAAACTAGTTATTATTAACATACTGCAACAGTTTGCACTTCTAAAATGATCCCAAAAAGGTTTTGTTAATCACTGTAATTTTGGTAATTGTTACCTAAATTACAGTATCTCAATTTATATGTTTTTGTTCACAAAAAGTGTTGAAACTTTTACAGTATGTTAAAATAGTTATTATTAACATACTGCAACAGTTTGCACATCTAAAATGATCCCAAAAAGGTTTTGTTAATCACTGTAATTTTGGTAATTGTTACCTAAATTACAGTATCTCAATTTATATGTTTTTGTTCACAAAACGTGTTGAAACTATTGCAGTATGTTAAACTAGTTATTATTAACATACTGCAAGAGTTTGCACTTCTAAAATGATCCCAAAAAGGTTTTATTAATCACTGTAATTTTGGCAATTGTTACCTAAATTACAGTATCTAAATTTATACGTTTTTGTTCACAAAAAGTGTTGAAACTTTTGCAGTATGTTAAAATAGTTATTATTAACATACTGCAACAGTTTGCACATCTAAAATGATCCCAAAAAGGTTTTATTAATCACTGTAATTTTGGCAATTGTTACCTAAATTACAGTATCTAAATTTATACGTTTTTGTTCACAAAAAGTGTTGAAACTTTTGCAGTATGTTAAAATAGTTATTATTAACATACTGCAACAGTTTGCACATCTAAAATGATCCCAAAAAGGTTTTGTTAATCACTGTAATTTTGGTAATAGTTACCTAAATTACAGTATCTAAATTTTGATTATTTTGTTCACAAAAAGTGTTGAAACTTTTGCAGTATGTTAAAATAGTTATTATTAACATACTGCAAGAGTTTGCACTTCTAAAATGATCCCAAAAAGGTTTTGTTAATCACTGTAATTTTGGTAATAGTTACCTAAATTACAGTATCTAAATTTATACGTTTTTGTTCACAAAAAGTGTTGAAACTTTTGCAGTATGTTAAACTAGTTATTATGAACATACTGCAACAGTTTGCACATCTAAAATGATCCCAAAAAGGTTTTGTTAATCACTGTAATTTTGGTAATAGTTACCTAAATTACAGTATCTAAATTTATACGTTTTTGTTCACAAAAAGTGTTGAAACTTTTGCAGTATGTTAAAATAGTTATTATTAACATACTGCAAGAGTTTGCACTTCTAAAATGATCCCAAAAAGGTTTTGTTAATCACTGTAATTTTGGTAATAGTTACCTAAATTACAGTATCTAAATTTATACGTTTTTGTTCACAAAAAGTGTTGAAACTTTTGCAGTATGTTAAAATAGTTATTATTAACATACTGCAAAAGTTTGCACTTCTGAAATGATCCCAAAAAGGTTTTGTTAATCACTGTAATTTTGGTAATAGTTACCTAAATTACAGTATCTAAATTTTGATTATTTTGTTCACAAAAAGTGTTGAAACTTTTGCAGTATGTTAAAATAGTTATTATTAACATACTGCAAGAGTTTGCACTTCTAAAATGATCCCAAAAAGGTTTTGTTAATCACTGTAATTTTGGTAATAGTTACCTAAATTACAGTATCTAAATTTATACGTTTTTGTTCACAAAAAGTGTTGAAACTTTTGCAGTATGTTAAACTAGTTATTATTAACATACTGCAACAGTTTGCACATCTAAAATGATCCCAAAAAGGTTTTGTTAATCACTGTAATTTTGGTAATTGTTACCTAAATTACAGTATCTCAATTTATATGTTTTTGTTCACAAAAAGTGTTGAAACTATTGCAGTATGTTAAACTAGTTATTATTAACATACTGCAACAGTTTGCACTTCTAAAATGATCCCAAAAAGGTTTTGTTAATCACTGTAATTTTGGTAATTGTTACCTAAATTACAGTATCTCAATTTATATGTTTTTGTTCACAAAAAGTGTTGAAACTTTTGCAGTATGTTAAAATAGTTATTATTAACATACTGCAAGAGTTTGCACTGCTAAAATGATCCCAAAAAGGTTTTGTTAATCACTGTAATTTTGGTAATAGTTACCTAAATTACAGTATCTAAATTTATACGTTTTTGTTCACAAAAAGTGTTGAAACTTTTGCAGTATGTTAAAATAGTTATTATTAACATACTGCAAGAGTTTGCACTTCTAAAATGATCCCAAAAAGGTTTTGTTAATCACTGTAATTTTGGTAATAGTTACCTAAATTACAGTATCTAAATTTATACGTTTTTGTTCACAAAAAGTGTTGAAACTTTTGCAGTATGTTAAAATAGTTATTATTAACATACTGCAACAGTTTGCACATCTAAAATGATCCCAAAAAGGTTTTGTTAATCACTGTAATTTTGGTAATTGTTACCTAAATTACAGTATCTAAATTTATATGTTTTTGTTCACAAAAAGTGTTGAAACTTTCGCAGTATGTTAAACTAGTTATTATTAACATACTGCAACAGTTTGCACTTCTAAAATGATCCCAAAAAGGTTTTGTTAATCACTGTAATTTTGGTAATTGTTACCTAAATTACAGTATCTAAATTTATATGTTTTTGTTCACAAAAAGTGTTGAAACTTTCGCAGTATGTTAAAATAGTTATTATTAACATACTGCAACAGTTTGCACATCTAAAATGATCCCAAAAAGGTTTTGTTAATCACTGTAATTTTGGTAATTGTTACCTAAATTACAGTATCTAAATTTATATGTTTTTGTTCACAAAAAGTGTTGAAACTTTCGCAGTATGTTAAACTAGTTATTATTAACATACTGCAACAGTTTGCACTTCTAAAATGATCCCAAAAAGGTTTTGTTAATCACTGTAATTTTGGTAATTGTTACCTAAATTACAGTATCTAAATTTATACATTTTTGTTCACAAAAAGTGTTGAAACTTTTGCAGTATGTTAAAATAGTTATTATTAACATACTGCAACAGTTTGCACATCTAAAATGATCCCAAAAAGGTTTTGTTAATCACTGTAATTTTGGTAATTGTTACCTAAATTACAGTATCTCAATTTATATGTTTTTGTTCACAAAAAGTGTTGAAACTTTTGCAGTATGTTAAACTAGTTATTATTAACATACTGCAACAGTTTGCACTTCTAAAATGATCCCAAAAAGGTTTTGTTAATCACTGTAATTTTGGTAATTGTTACCTAAATTACAGTATCTAAATTTATATGTTTTTGTTCACAAAAAGTGTTGAAACTTTCGCAGTATGTTAAACTAGTTATTATTAACATACTGCAACAGTTTGCACTTCTAAAATGATCCCAAAAAGGTTTTGTTAATCACTGTAATTTTGGTAATTGTTACCTAAATTACAGTATCTAAATTTATACATTTTTGTTCACAAAAAGTGTTGAAACTTTTGCAGTATGTTAAAATAGTTATTATTAACATACTGCAACAGTTTGCACATCTAAAATGATCCCAAAAAGGTTTTGTTAATCACTGTAATTTTGGTAATTGTTACCTAAATTACAGTATCTAAATTTATATGTTTTTGTTCACAAAAAGTGTTGAAACTTTCGCAGTATGTTAAACTAGTTATTATTAACATACTGCAACAGTTTGCACTTCTAAAATGATCCCAAAAAGGTTTTGTTAATCACTGTAATTTTGGTAATTGTTACCTAAATTACAGTATCTAAATTTATATGTTTTTGTTCACAAAAAGTGTTGAAACTTTCGCAGTATGTTAAAATAGTTATTATTAACATACTGCAACAGTTTGCACATCTAAAATGATCCCAAAAAGGTTTTGTTAATCACTGTAATTTTGGTAATTGTTACCTAAATTACAGTATCTAAATTTATATGTTTTTGTTCACAAAAAGTGTTGAAACTTTCGCAGTATGTTAAACTAGTTATTATTAACATACTGCAACAGTTTGCACTTCTAAAATGATCCCAAAAAGGTTTTGTTAATCACTGTAATTTTGGTAATTGTTACCTAAATTACAGTATCTAAATTTATACATTTTTGTTCACAAAAAGTGTTGAAACTTTTGCAGTATGTTAAAATAGTTATTATTAACATACTGCAACAGTTTGCACATCTAAAATGATCCCAAAAAGGTTTTGTTAATCACTGTAATTTTGGTAATTGTTACCTAAATTACAGTATCTCAATTTATATGTTTTTGTTCACAAAAAGTGTTGAAACTTTTGCAGTATGTTAAACTAGTTATTATTAACATACTGCAACAGTTTGCACTTCTAAAATGATCCCAAAAAGGTTTTGTTAATCACTGTAATTTTGGTAATTGTTACCTAAATTACAGTATCTAAATTTATATGTTTTTGTTCACAAAAAGTGTTGAAACTTTTGCAGTATGTTAAACTAGTTATTATTAACATACTGCAACAGTTTGCACTTCTAAAATGATCCCAAAAAGGTTTTGTTAATCACTGTAATTTTGGTAATAGTTACCTAAATTACAGTATCTAAATTTATATGTTTTTGTTCACAAAAAGTGTTGAAACTTTCGCAGTATGTTAAACTAGTTATTATTAACATACTGCAACAGTTTGCACTTCTAAAATGATCCCAAAAAGGTTTTGTTAATCACTGTAATTTTGGTAATTGTTACCTAAATTACAGTATCTAAATTTATACATTTTTGTTCACAAAAAGTGTTGAAACTTTTGCAGTATGTTAAAATAGTTATTATTAACATACTGCAACAGTTTGCACATCTAAAATGATCCCAAAAAGGTTTTGTTAATCACTGTAATTTTGGTAATTGTTACCTAAATTACAGTATCTCAATTTATATGTTTTTGTTCACAAAAAGTGTTGAAACTTTTGCAGTATGTTAAACTAGTTATTATTAACATACTGCAACAGTTTGCACTTCTAAAATGATCCCAAAAAGGTTTTGTTAATCACTGTAATTTTGGTAATTGTTACCTAAATTACAGTATCTAAATTTATATGTTTTTGTTCACAAAACGTGTTGAAACTTTCGCAGTATGTTAAACTAGTTATTATTAACATACTGCAACAGTTTGCACTTCTAAAATGATCCCAAAAAGGTTTTGTTAATCACTGTAATTTTGGTAATTGTTACCTAAATTACAGTATCTAAATTTATACATTTTTGTTCACAAAAAGTGTTGAAACTTTTGCAGTATGTTAAAATAGTTATTATTAACATACTGCAACAGTTTGCACATCTAAAATGATCCCAAAAAGGTTTTGTTAATCACTGTAATTTTGGTAATTGTTACCTAAATTACAGTATCTCAATTTATATGTTTTTGTTCACAAAAAGTGTTGAAACTTTTGCAGTATGTTAAACTAGTTATTATTAACATACTGCAACAGTTTGCACTTCTAAAATGATCCCAAAAAGGTTTTGTTAATCACTGTAATTTTGGTAATTGTTACCTAAATTACAGTATCTAAATTTATATGTTTTTGTTCACAAAAAGTGTTGAAACTTTCGCAGTATGTTAAACTAGTTATTATTAACATACTGCAACAGTTTGCACTTCTGAAATGATCCCAAAAAGGTTTTGTTAATCACTGGAATTTTGGTAATTGTTACCTAAATTACAGTATCTAAATTTATATGTTTTTGTTCACAAAAAGTGTTGAAACTTTCGCAGTATGTTAAACTAGTTATTATTAACATACTGCAACAGTTTGCACTTCTAAAATGATCCCAAAAAGGTTTTGTTAATCACTGTAATTTTGGTAATTGTTACCTAAATTACAGTATCTAAATTTATACATTTTTGTTCACAAAAAGTGTTGAAACTTTTGCAGTATGTTAAACTAGTTATTATTAACATACTGCAACAGTTTGCACTTCTGAAAAGATCCCAAAAAGGTTTTATTAATCACTGTAATTTTGGCAATTGTTACCTAAATTACAGTATCTAAATTTATGTGTTTTTGTTCACAAAAAGTGTTCAAACTTTCGCAGAATGTTAAACTAGTTATTATTAACATACTGCGTCAGTTTGCACTTCTGAAATGATCCCAAAAAGGTTTTATTAATCACTGTAATTTTGGCAATTGTTACCTAAATTACAGTATCTAAATTTATATGTTTTTGTTCACAAAAAGTGTTGAAACTTTCGCAGTATGTTAAACTAGTTATTATTAACATACTGCAACAGTTTGCACTTCTGAAAAGATCCCAAAAAGGTTTTATTAATCACTGTAATTTTGGCAATTGTTACCTAAATTACAGTATCTAAATTTATATGTTTTTGTTCACAAAAAGTGTTGAAACTTTTGCAGTATGTTAAAATAGTTATTATTAACATACTGCAACAGTTTGCACATCTAAAATGATCCCAAAAAGGTTTTGTTAATCACTGTAATTTTGGCAATTGTTACCTAAATTACAGTATCTAAATTTATATGTTTTTGATTACTAAAAGTATTAAAACTTGTGCAGTATGTTAAAATAGTTATTATTAACATACTGCAACAGTTTGCACTTCTGAAAAGATCCCAAAAAGGTTTTATTAATCACTGTAATTTTGGAAGTTGTTACCTAAATTACAGTATCTAAATTTATATGTTTTTGATTACTAAAAGTATTAAAACTTGTGCAGTATGTTAAAATAGTTATTATTAACATACTGCAACAGTTTGCACTTCTGAAAAGATCCCAAAAAGGTTTTATTAATCACTGTAATTTTGGAAGTTGTTACCTAAATTACAGTATCTAAATTTATATGTTTTTGATTACTAAAAGTATTAAAACTTGTGCAGTATGTTAAAATAGTTATTATTAACATACTGCAACAGTTTGCACTTCTGAAAAGATCCCAAAAAGGTTTTATTAATCACTGTAATTTTGGCAATTGTTACCTAAATTACAGTATCTAAATTTATGTGTTTTTGATTACAAAAAGTGTTGAAACTTGTGCAGTATGTTAAAATAGTTATTATTAACATACTGCAAGAGTTTGCACTTCTAAAATGATCCCAAAAAGGTTTTGTTAATCACTGTAATTTTGGTAATTGTTACCTAAATTACAGTATCTAAATTTATACATTTTTGTTCACAAAAAGTGTTGAAACTTTTGCAGTATGTTAAAATAGTTATTATTAACATACTGCAACAGTTTGCACATCTAAAATGATCCCAAAAAGGTTTTGTTAATCACTGTAATTTTGGTAATTGTTACCTAAATTACAGTATCTCAATTTATATGTTTTTGTTCACAAAAAGTGTTGAAACTATTGCAGTATGTTAAACTAGTTATTATTAACATACTGCAACAGTTTGCACTTCTAAAATGATCCCAAAAAGGTTTTGTTAATCACTGTAATTTTGGTAATTGTTACCTAAATTACAGTATCTCAATTTATGTGTTTTTGATTACAAAAAGTGTTGAAACTTGTGCAGTATGTTAAAATAGTTATTATTAACATACTGCAAGAGTTTGCACTTCTAAAATGATCCCAAAAAGGTTTTGTTAATCACTGTAATTTTGGTAATTGTTACCTAAATTACAGTATCTAAATTTATATGTTTTTGTTCACAAAAAGTGTTGAAACTTTCGCAGTATGTTAAACTAGTTATTATTAACATACTGCAACAGTTTGCACATCTAAAATGATCCCAAAAAGGTTTTGTTAATCACTGTAATTTTGGTAATTGTTACCTAAATTACAGTATCTAAATTTATACATTTTTGTTCACAAAAAGTGTTGAAACTTTTGCAGTATGTTAAAATAGTTATTATTAACATACTGCAACAGTTTGCACATCTAAAATGATCCCAAAAAGGTTTTGTTAATCACTGTAATTTTGGTAATTGTTACCTAAATTACAGTATCTCAATTTATATGTTTTTGTTCACAAAAAGTGTTGAAACTATTGCAGTATGTTAAACTAGTTATTATTAACATACTGCAACAGTTTGCACTTCTAAAATGATCCCAAAAAGGTTTTGTTAATCACTGTAATTTTGGTAATTGTTACCTAAATTACAGTATCTCAATTTATATGTTTTTGTTCACAAAAAGTGTTGAAACTATTGCAGTATGTTAAACTAGTTATTATTAACATACTGCAACAGTTTGCACTTCTAAATTGATCCCAAAAAGGTTTTGTTAATCACTGTAATTTTGGTAATTGTTACCTAAATTACAGTATCTCAATTTATATGTTTTTGTTCACAAAAAGTGTTGAAACTATTGCAGTATGTTAAACTAGTTATTATTAACATACTGCAAGAGTTTGCACTTCTAAAATGATCCCAAAAAGGTTTTGTTAATCACTGTAATTTTGGTAATAGTTACCTAAATTACAGTATCTAAATTTTGATTATTTTGTTCACAAAAAGTGTTGAAACTTTTGCAGTATGTTAAAATAGTTATTATTAACATACTGCAACAGTTTGCACATCTAAAATGATCCCAAAAAGGTTTTGTTAATCACTGTAATTTTGGTAATAGTTACCTAAATTACAGTATCTAAATTTATACGTTTTTGTTCACAAAAAGTGTTGAAACTTTTGCAGTATGTTAAAATAGTTATTATTAACATACTGCAACAGTTTGCACATCTAAAATGATCCCAAAAAGGTTTTGTTAATCACTGTAATTTTGGTAATAGTTACCTAAATTACAGTATCTAAATTTTGATTATTTTGTTCACAAAAAGTGTTGAAACTTTTGCAGTATGTTAAAATAGTTATTATTAACATACTGCAAAAGTTTGCACTTCTGAAATGATCCCAAAAAGGTTTTGTTAATCACTGTAATTTTGGTAATAGTTACCTAAATTACAGTATCTAAATTTTGATTATTTTGTTCACAAAAAGTGTTGAAACTTTTGCAGTATGTTAAACTAGTTATTATTAACATACTGCAACAGTTTGCACATCTAAAATGATCCCAAAAAGGTTTTGTTAATCACTGTAATTTTGGTAATTGTTACCTAAATTACAGTATCTCAATTTATATGTTTTTGTTCACAAAAAGTGTTGAAACTTTTGCAGTATGTTAAAATAGTTATTATTAACATACTGCAAGAGTTTGCACTTCTAAAATGATCCCAAAAAGGTTTTGTTAATCACTGTAATTTTGGTAATTGTTACCTAAATTACAGTATCTCAATTTATATGTTTTTGTTCACAAAAAGTGTTGAAACTTTTGCAGTATGTTAAAATAGTTATTATTAACATACTGCAAGAGTTTGCACTTCTAAAATGATCCCAAAAAGGTTTTGTTAATCACTGTAATTTTGGTAATAGTTACCTAAATTACAGTATCTAAATTTTGATTATTTTGTTCACAAAAAGTGTTGAAACTTTTGCAGTATGTTAAAATAGTTATTATTAACATACTGCAAGAGTTTGCACTTCTAAAATGATCCCAAAAAGGTTTTGTTAATCACTGTAATTTTGGTAATAGTTACCTAAATTACAGTATCTAAATTTTGATTATTTTGTTCACAAAAAGTGTTGAAACTTTTGCAGTATGTTAAAATAGTTATTATTAACATACTGCAAGAGTTTGCACTTCTAAAATGATCCCAAAAAGGTTTTGTTAATCACTGTAATTTTGGTAATAGTTACCTAAATTACAGTATCTAAATTTATACGTTTTTGTTCACAAAAAGTGTTGAAACTTTTGCAGTATGTTAAAATAGTTATTATTAACATACTGCAACAGTTTGCACTTCTAAAATGATCCCAAAAAGGTTTTGTTAATCACTGTAATTTTGGTAATTGTTACCTAAATTACAGTATCTCAATTTATATGTTTTTGTTCACAAAAAGTGTTGAAACTTTTGCAGTATGTTAAAATAGTTATTATTAACATACTGCAAGAGTTTGCACTTCTAAAATGATCCCAAAAAGGTTTTGTTAATCACTGTAATTTTGGTAATAGTTACCTAAATTACAGTATCTAAATTTTGATTATTTTGTTCACAAAAAGTGTTGAAACTTTTGCAGTATGTTAAAATAGTTATTATTAACATACTGCAAGAGTTTGCACTTCTAAAATGATCCCAAAAAGGTTTTGTTAATCACTGTAATTTTGGTAATAGTTACCTAAATTACAGTATCTAAATTTTGATTATTTTGTTCACAAAAAGTGTTGAAACTTTTGCAGTATGTTAAAATAGTTATTATTAACATACTGCAAGAGTTTGCACTTCTAAAATGATCCCAAAAAGGTTTTGTTAATCACTGTAATTTTGGTAATAGTTACCTAAATTACAGTATCTAAATTTATACGTTTTTGTTCACAAAAAGTGTTGAAACTTTTGCAGTATGTTAAAATAGTTATTATTAACATACTGCAACAGTTTGCACATCTAAAATGATCCCAAAAAGGTTTTGTTAATCACTGTAATTTTGGTAATAGTTACCTAAATTACAGTATCTAAATTTTGATTATTTTGTTCACAAAAAGTGTTGAAACTTTTGCAGTATGTTAAAATAGTTATTATTAACATACTGCAAGAGTTTGCACTTCTAAAATGATCCCAAAAAGGTTTTGTTAATCACTGTAATTTTGGTAATAGTTACCTAAATTACAGTATCTAAATTTATACGTTTTTGTTCACAAAAAGTGTTGAAACTTTTGCAGTATGTTAAAATAGTTATTATTAACATACTGCAACAGTTTGCACATCTAAAATGATCCCAAAAAGGTTTTGTTAATCACTGTAATTTTGGTAATAGTTACCTAAATTACAGTATCTAAATTTTGATTATTTTGTTCACAAAAAGTGTTGAAACTTTTGCAGTATGTTAAAATAGTTATTATTAACATACTGCAAAAGTTTGCACTTCTGAAATGATCCCAAAAAGGTTTTGTTAATCACTGTAATTTTGGTAATAGTTACCTAAATTACAGTATCTAAATTTTGATTATTTTGTTCACAAAAAGTGTTGAAACTTTTGCAGTATGTTAAACTAGTTATTATTAACATACTGCAAGAGTTTGCACTTCTAAAATGATCCCAAAAAGGTTTTGTTAATCACTGTAATTTTGGTAATAGTTACCTAAATTACAGTATCTCAATTTATATGTTTTTGTTCACAAAAAGTGTTGAAACTTTTGCAGTATGTTAAAATAGTTATTATTAACATACTGCAAAAGTTTGCACTTCTGAAATGATCCCAAAAAGGTTTTGTTAATCACTGTAATTTTGGTAATAGTTACCTAAATTACAGTATCTAAATTTATACGTTTTTGTTCACAAAAAGTGTTGAAACTTTTGCAGTATGTTAAAATAGTTATTATTAACATACTGCAACAGTTTGCACATCTAAAATGATCCCAAAAAGGTTTTGTTAATCACTGAAATTTTGGTAATAGTTACCTAAATTACAGTATCTAAATTTTGATTATTTTGTTCACAAAAAGTGTTGAAACTTTTGCAGTATGTTAAAATAGTTATTATTAACATACTGCAAGAGTTTGCACTTCTAAAATGATCCCAAAAAGGTTTTGTTAATCACTGTAATTTTGGTAATAGTTACCTAAATTACAGTATCTAAATTTATACGTTTTTGTTCACAAAAAGTGTTGAAACTTTTGCAGTATGTTAAAATAGTTATTATTAACATACTGCAAAAGTTTGCACTTCTGAAATGATCCCAAAAAGGTTTTGTTAATCACTGTAATTTTGGTAATAGTTACCTAAATTACAGTATCTAAATTTTGATTATTTTGTTCACAAAAAGTGTTGAAACTTTTGCAGTATGTTAAAATAGTTATTATTAACATACTGCAAAAGTTTGCACTTCTGAAATGATCCCAAAAAGGTTTTGTTAATCACTGTAATTTTGGTAATTGTTACCTAAATTACAGTATCTCAATTTATATGTTTTTGTTCACAAAAAGTGTTGAAACTTTTGCAGTATGTTAAAATAGTTATTATTAACATACTGCAAGAGTTTGCACATCTAAAATGATCCCAAAAAGGTTTTGTTAATCACTGTAATTTTGGTAATAGTTACCTAAATTACAGTATCTAAATTTTGATTATTTTGTTCACAAAAAGTGTTGAAACTTTTGCAGTATGTTAAAATAGTTATTATTAACATACTGCAAAAGTTTGCACTTCTGAAATGATCCCAAAAAGGTTTTGTTAATCACTGTAATTTTGGTAATAGTTACCTAAATTACAGTATCTAAATTTTGATTATTTTGTTCACAAAAAGTGTTGAAACTTTTGCAGTATGTTAAACTAGTTTTTATTAACATACTGCAAGAGTTTGCACTTCTAAAATGATCCCAAAAAGGTTTTGTTAATCACTGTAATTTTGGTAATTGTTACCTAAATTACAGTATCTAAATTTTGATTATTTTGTTCACAAAAAGTGTTGAAACTTTTGCAGTATGTTAAAATAGTTATTATTAACATACTGCAAGAGTTTGCACATCTAAAATGATCCCAAAAAGGTTTTGTTAATCACTGTAATTTTGGTAATAGTTACCTAAATTACAGTATCTAAATTTATACGTTTTTGTTCACAAAAAGTGTTGAAACTTTTGCAGTATGTTAAAATAGTTATTATTAACATACTGCAACAGTTTGCACTTCTAAAATGATCCCAAAAAGGTTTTGTTAATCACTGTAATTTTGGTAATTGTTACCTAAATTACAGTATCTCAATTTATATGTTTTTGTTCACAAAAAGTGTTGAAACTATTGCAGTATGTTAAACTAGTTATTATTAACATACTGCAACAGTTTGCACTTCTAAAATGATCCCAAAAAGGTTTTGTTAATCACTGTAATTTTGGTAATTGTTACCTAAATTACAGTATCTCAATTTATATGTTTTTGTTCACAAAAAGTGTTGAAACTATTGCAGTATGTTAAACTAGTTATTATTAACATACTGCAAGAGTTTGCACTTCTAAAATGATCCCAAAAAGGTTTTGTTAATCACTGTAATTTTGGTAATAGTTACCTAAATTACAGTATCTAAATTTATACGTTTTTGTTCACAAAAAGTGTTGAAACTTTTGCAGTATGTTAAAATAGTTATTATTAACATACTGCAAAAGTTTGCACTTCTGAAATGATCCCAAAAAGGTTTTGTTAATCACTGTAATTTTGGTAATAGTTACCTAAATTACAGTATCTAAATTTTGATTATTTTGTTCACAAAAAATGTTGAAACTTTTGCAGTATGTTAAAATAGTTATTATTAACATACTGCAAGAGTTTGCACATCTAAAATGATCCCAAAAAGGTTTTGTTAATCACTGTAATTTTGGTAATAGTTACCTAAATTACAGTATCTAAATTTATACGTTTTTGTTCACAAAAAGTGTTGAAACTTTTGCAGTATGTTAAAATAGTTATTATTAACATACTGCAACAGTTTGCACTTCTAAAATGATCCCAAAAAGGTTTTGTTAATCACTGTAATTTTGGTAATTGTTACCTAAATTACAGTATCTCAATTTATATGTTTTTGTTCACAAAAAGTGTTGAAACTATTGCAGTATGTTAAACTAGTTATTATTAACATACTGCAACAGTTTGCACTTCTAAAATGATCCCAAAAAGGTTTTGTTAATCACTGTAATTTTGGTAATTGTTACCTAAATTACAGTATCTCAATTTATATGTTTTTGTTCACAAAAAGTGTTGAAACTATTGCAGTATGTTAAACTAGTTATTATTAACATACTGCAAGAGTTTGCACTTCTAAAATGATCCCAAAAAGGTTTTGTTAATCACTGTAATTTTGGTAATAGTTACCTAAATTACAGTATCTAAATTTTGATTATTTTGTTCACAAAAAGTGTTGAAACTTTTGCAGTATGTTAAAATAGTTATTATTAACATACTGCAACAGTTTGCACTTCTAAAATGATCCCAAAAAGGTTTTGTTAATCACTGTAATTTTGGTAATAGTTACCTAAATTACAGTATCTAAATTTTGATTATTTTGTTCACAAAAAGTGTTGAAACTTTTGCAGTATGTTAAAATAGTTATTATTAACATACTGCAAGAGTTTGCACTTCTAAAATGATCCCAAAAAGGTTTTGTTAATCACTGTAATTTTGGTAATAGTTACCTAAATTACAGTATCTAAATTTTGATTATTTTGTTCACAAAAAGTGTTGAAACTTTTGCAGTATGTTAAAATAGTTATTATTAACATACTGCAAGAGTTTGCACTTCTAAAATGATCCCAAAAAGGTTTTGTTAATCACTGTAATTTTGGTAATAGTTACCTAAATTACAGTATCTAAATTTATACGTTTTTGTTCACAAAAAGTGTTGAAACTTTTGCAGTATGTTAAAATAGTTATTATTAACATACTGCAACAGTTTGCACATCTAAAATGATCCCAAAAAGGTTTTGTTAATCACTGTAATTTTGGTAATAGTTACCTAAATTACAGTATCTAAATTTTGATTATTTTGTTCACAAAAAGTGTTGAAACTTTTGCAGTATGTTAAAATAGTTATTATTAACATACTGCAAAAGTTTGCACTTCTGAAATGATCCCAAAAAGGTTTTGTTAATCACTGTAATTTTGGTAATAGTTACCTAAATTACAGTATCTAAATTTTGATTATTTTGTTCACAAAAAGTGTTGAAACTTTTGCAGTATGTTAAAATAGTTATTATTAACATACTGCAAGAGTTTGCACTTCTAAAATGATCCCAAAAAGGTTTTGTTAATCACTGTAATTTTGGTAATAGTTACCTAAATTACAGTATCTAAATTTATACGTTTTTGTTCACAAAAAGTGTTGAAACTTTTGCAGTATGTTAAAATAGTTATTATTAACATACTGCAACAGTTTGCACATCTAAAATGATCCCAAAAAGGTTTTGTTAATCACTGTAATTTTGGTAATAGTTACCTAAATTACAGTATCTAAATTTTGATTATTTTGTTCACAAAAAGTGTTGAAACTTTTGCAGTATGTTAAAATAGTTATTATTAACATACTGCAAAAGTTTGCACTTCTGAAATGATCCCAAAAAGGTTTTGTTAATCACTGTAATTTTGGTAATAGTTACCTAAATTACAGTATCTCAATTTATATGTTTTTGTTCACAAAAAGTGTTGAAACTTTTGCAGTATGTTAAAATAGTTATTATTAACATACTGCAAGAGTTTGCACTTCTAAAATGATCCCAAAAAGGTTTTGTTAATCACTGTAATTTTGGTAATAGTTACCTAAATTACAGTATCTAAATTTTGATTATTTTGTTCACAAAAAGTGTTGAAACTTTTGCAGTATGTTAAAATAGTTATTATTAACATACTGCAAGAGTTTGCACTTCTAAAATGATCCCAAAAAGGTTTTGTTAATCACTGTAATTTTGGTAATAGTTACCTAAATTACAGTATCTCAATTTATATGTTTTTGTTCACAAAAAGTGTTGAAACTTTTGCAGTATGTTAAAATAGTTATTATTAACATACTGCAAGAGTTTGCACTTCTAAAATGATCCCAAAAAGGTTTTGTTAATCACTGTAATTTTGGTAATAGTTACCTAAATTACAGTATCTCAATTTATATGTTTTTGTTCACAAAAAGTGTTGAAACTTTTGCAGTATGTTAAAATAGTTATTATTAACATACTGCAAGAGTTTGCACTTCTAAAATGATCCCAAAAAGGTTTTGTTAATCACTGTAATTTTGGTAATAGTTACCTAAATTACAGTATCTAAATTTTGATTATTTTGTTCACAAAAAGTGTTGAAACTTTTGCAGTATGTTAAAATAGTTATTATTAACATACTGCAAGAGTTTGCACTTCTAAAATGATCCCAAAAAGGTTTTGTTAATCACTGTAATTTTGGTAATAGTTACCTAAATTACAGTATCTAAATTTTGATTATTTTGTTCACAAAAAGTGTTGAAACTTTTGCAGTATGTTAAAATAGTTATTATTAACATACTGCAAGAGTTTGCACTTCTAAAATGATCCCAAAAAGGTTTTGTTAATCACTGTAATTTTGGTAATAGTTACCTAAATTACAGTATCTAAATTTTGATTATTTTGTTCACAAAAAGTGTTGAAACTTTTGCAGTATGTTAAAATAGTTATTATTAACATACTGCAAGAGTTTGCACATCTAAAATGATCCCAAAAAGGTTTTGTTAATCACTGTAATTTTGGTAATAGTTACCTAAATTACAGTATCTAAATTTTGATTATTTTGTTCACAAAAAGTGTTGAAACTTTTGCAGTATGTTAAAATAGTTATTATTAACATACTGCAAGAGTTTGCACTTCTAAAATGATCCCAAAAAGGTTTTGTTAATCACTGTAATTTTGGTAATAGTTACCTAAATTACAGTATCTAAATTTTGATTATTTTGTTCACAAAAAGTGTTGAAACTTTTGCAGTATGTTAAAATAGTTATTATTAACATACTGCAAGAGTTTGCACTTCTAAAATGATCCCAAAAAGGTTTTGTTAATCACTGTAATTTTGGTAATAGTTACCTAAATTACAGTATCTCAATTTATATGTTTTTGTTCACAAAAAGTGTTGAAACTTTTGCAGTATGTTAAAATAGTTATTATTAACATACTGCAAGAGTTTGCACATCTAAAATGATCCCAAAAAGGTTTTGTTAATCACTGTAATTTTGGTAATAGTTACCTAAATTACAGTATCTCAATTTATATGTTTTTGTTCACAAAAAGTGTTGAAACTTTTGCAGTATGTAAAAATAGTTATTATTAACATACTGCAAGAGTTTGCACTTCTAAAATGATCCCAAAAAGGTTTTGTTAATCACTGTAATTTTGGTAATAGTTACCTAAATTACAGTATCTAAATTTTGATTATTTTGTTCACAAAAAGTGTTGAAACTTTTGCAGTATGTTAAAATAGTTATTATTAACATACTGCAAGAGTTTGCACTTCTAAAATGATCCCAAAAAGGTTTTGTTAATCACTGTAATTTTGGTAATAGTTACCTAAATTACAGTATCTAAATTTATACGTTTTTGTTCACAAAAAGTGTTGAAACTTTTGCAGTATGTTAAACTAGTTATTATTAACATACTGCAACAGTTTGCACATCTAAAATGATCCCAAAAAGGTTTTGTTAATCACTGTAATTTTGGTAATTGTTACCTAAATTACAGTATCTCAATTTATATGTTTTTGTTCACAAAAAGTGTTGAAACTATTGCAGTATGTTAAACTAGTTATTATTAACATACTGCAACAGTTTGCACTTCTAAAATGATCCCAAAAAGGTTTTGTTAATCACTGTAATTTTGGTAATTGTTACCTAAATTACAGTATCTCAATTTATATGTTTTTGTTCACAAAAAGTGTTGAAACTTTTGCAGTATGTTAAAATAGTTATTATTAACATACTGCAAGAGTTTGCACTTCTAAAATGATCCCAAAAAGGTTTTGTTAATCACTGTAATTTTGGTAATAGTTACCTAAATTACAGTATCTAAATTTATACGTTTTTGTTCACAAAAAGTGTTGAAACTTTTGCAGTATGTTAAAATAGTTATTATTAACATACTGCAACAGTTTGCACATCTAAAATGATCCCAAAAAGGTTTTGTTAATCACTGTAATTTTGGTAATTGTTACCTAAATTACAGTATCTCAATTTATATGTTTTTGTTCACAAAAAGTGTTGAAACTTTTGCAGTATGTTAAAATAGTTATTATTAACATACTGCAAAAGTTTGCACTTCTGAAATGATCCCAAAAAGGTTTTGTTAATCACTGTAATTTTGGTAATAGTTACCTAAATTACAGTATCTAAATTTTGATTATTTTGTTCACAAAAAGTGTTGAAACTTTTGCAGTATGTTAAAATAGTTATTATTAACATACTGCAAAAGTTTGCACTTCTGAAATGATCCCAAAAAGGTTTTGTTAATCACTGTAATTATGGTAATAGTTACCTAAATTACAGTATCTAAATTTTGATTATTTTGTTCACAAAAAGTGTTGAAACTTTTGCAGCATGTTAAAATAGTTATAATTAACATACTGCAACAGTTTACACTTCTGAAATGATCCCAAAAAGGTTTTGTTAATCACTGTAATTTTGGTAATAGTTACCTAAATTACAGTATCTAAATTTTGATTATTTTGTTCACAAAAAGTGTTGAAACTTTTGCAGTATGTTAAAATAGTTATTATTAACATACTGCAAAAGTTTGCACTTCTGAAATGATCCCAAAAAGGTTTTGTTAATCACTGTAATTTTGGTAATAGTTACCTAAATTACAGTATCTAAATTTTGATTATTTTGTTCACAAAAAGTGTTGAAACTTTTGCAGCATGTTAAAATAGTTATAATTAACATACTGCAACAGTTTACACTTCTGAAATGATCCCAAAAAGGTTTTGTTAATCACTGTAATTTTGGTAATAGTTACCTAAATTACAGTATCTAAATTTTGATTATTTTGTTCACAAAAAGTGTTGAAACTTTTGCAGCATGTTAAAATAGTTATAATTAACATACTGCAACAGTTTACACTTCTGAAATGATCCCAAAAAGGTTTTGTTAATCACTGTAATTTTGGTAATAGTTACCTAAATTACAGTATCTAAATTTTGATTATTTTGTTCACAAAAAGTGTTGAAACTTTGGCAGTATGTTAAAATAGTTATTATTAACATACTGCAAAAGTTTGCACTTCTGAAATGATCCCAAAAAGGTTTTGTTAATCACTGTAATTTTGGTAATTGTTACCTAAATTACAGTATATAAATTTTGATTATTTTGTTCACAAAAAGGGTTGAAACTTTTGCAGTATGTTAAAATAGTTATTATTAACATACTGCAACCGTTTGCACTTCTGAAATGATCCCAAAAAGGTTTTGTTAATCACTGTAATTTTGGTAATTGTTACCTAAATTACAGTATCTCAATTTATATGTTTTTGTTCACAAAAAGTGTTGAAACTTTTGCAGTATGTTAAAATAGTTATTATTAACATACTGCAACAGTTTGCACTTCTGAAATGATCCCAAAAAGGTTTTGTTAATCACTGTAATTTTGGTAATTGTTACCTAAATTACAGTATATAAATTTTGATTATTTTGTTCACAAAAAGTGTTGAAACTTTTGCAGTATGTTAAAATAGTTATTATTAACATACTGCAACCGTTTGCACTTCTGAAATGATCCCAAAAAGGTTTTGTTAATCACTGTAATTTTGGTAATAGTTACCTAAATTACAGTATCTAAATTTTGATTATTTTGTTCACAAAAGGTGTTGAAACTTTTGCAGTATGTTAAAATAGTTATTATTAACATACTGCAACAGTTTGCACTTCTTAAATGATCCCAAAAAGGTTTTGTTAATCACTGTAATTTTGGTAATTGTTACCTAAATTACAGTATCTCAATTTATATGTTTTTGTTCACAAGAAGTGTTGAAACTTTCGCAGTATGTTAAAATAGTTATTATTAACATACTGCAACAGTTTGCACTTCTAAAATGATCCCAAAAAGGTTTTGTTAATCACTGTAATTTTGGTAATTGTTACCTAAATTACAGTATCTCAATTTATATGTTTTTGTTCACAAAAAGTGTTGAAACTTTTGCAGTATGTTAAAATAGTTATTATTAACATACTGCAACAGTTTGCACTTCTAAAATGATCCCAAAAAGGTTTTGTTAATCACTGTAATTTTGGTAATAGTTACCTAAATTACAGTATCTAAATTTATACGTTTTTGTTCACAAAAAGTGTTGAAACTTTTGCAGTATGTTAAAATAGTTATTATTAACATACTGCAACAGTTTGCACTTCTAAAATGATCCCAAAAAGGTTTTGTTAATCACTGTAATTTTGGTAATAGTTACCTAAATTACAGTATCTAAATTTATACGTTTTTGTTCACAAAAAGTGTTGAAACTTTTGCAGTATGTTAAAATAGTTATTATTAACATACTGCAACAGTTTGCACTTCTAAAATGATCCCAAAAAGGTTTTGTTAATCACTGTAATTTTGGTAATAGTTACCTAAATTACAGTATCTAAATTTATACGTTTTTGTTCACAAAAAGTGTTGAAACTTTTGCAGTATGTTAAAATAGTTATTATTAACATACTGCAACAGTTTGCACTTCTAAAATGATCCCAAAAAGGTTTTGTTAATCACTGTAATTTTGGTAATAGTTACCTAAATTACAGTATCTAAATTTATACGTTTTTGTTCACAAAAAGTGTTGAAACTTTTGCAGTATTTTAAAATAGTTATTATTAACATACTGCAACAGTTTGCACTTCTAAAATGATCCCAAAAAGGTTTTGTTAATCACTGTAATTTTGGTAATTATTACCTAAATTACAGTATCTCAATTTATATGTTTTTGTTCACAAAAAGTGTTGAAACTTTTGCAGTATGTTAAAATAGTTATTATTAACATACTGCAACAGTTTGCACTTCTGAAATGATCCCAAAAAGGTTTTGTTAATCACTGTAATTTTGGTAATAGTTACCTAAATTACAGTATCTAAATTTATATGTTTTTGTTCACAAAAAGTGTTGAAACTTTTGCAGTATGTTAAAATAGTTATTATTAACATACTGCAACAGTTTGCACTTCTGAAATGATCCCAAAAAGGTTTTGTTAATCACTGTAATTTTGGTAATAGTTACCTAAATTACAGTATCTAAATTTATACGTTTTTGTTCACAAAAAGTGTTGAAACTTTTGCAGTATGTTAAAATAGTTATTATTAACATACTGCAACAGTTTGCACTTCTAAAATGATCCCAAAAAGGTTTTGTTAATCACTGTAATTTTGGTAATAGTTACCTAAATTACAGTATCTAAATTTATACGTTTTTGTTCACAAAAAGTGTTGAAACTTTTGCAGTATGTTAAAATAGTTATTATTAACATACTGCAACAGTTTGCACTTCTAAAATGATCCCAAAAAGGTTTTGTTAATCACTGTAATTTTGGTAATTATTACCTAAATTACAGTATCTCAATTTATATGTTTTTGTTCACAAAAAGTGTTGAAACTTTTGCAGTATGTTAAAATAGTTATTATTAACATACTGCAACAGTTTGCACTTCTAAAATGATCCCAAAAAGGTTTTGTTAATCACTGTAATTTTGGTAATAGTTACCTAAATTACAGTATCTAAATTTATATGTTTTTGTTCACAAAAAGTGTTGAAACTTTTGCAGTATGTTAAAATAGTTATTATTAACATACTGCAACAGTTTGCACTTCTGAAATGATCCCAAAAAGGTTTTGTTAATCACTGTAATTTTGGTAATAGTTACCTAAATTACAGTATCTAAATTTATACGTTTTTGTTCACAAAAAGTGTTGAAACTTTTGCAGTATGTTAAAATAGTTATTATTAACATACTGCAACAGTTTGCACTTCTAAAATGATCCCAAAAAGGTTTTGTTAATCACTGTAATTTTGGTAATTATTACCTAAATTACAGTATCTCAATTTATATGTTTTTGTTCACAAAAAGTGTTGAAACTTTTGCAGTATGTTAAAATAGTTATTATTAACATACTGCAACAGTTTGCACTTCTGAAATGATCCCAAAAAGGTTTTGTTAATCACTGTAATTTTGGTAATAGTTACCTAAATTACAGTATCTAAATTTATACGTTTTTGTTCACAAAAAGTGTTGAAACTTTTGCAGTATGTTAAAATAGTTATTATTAACATACTGCAACAGTTTGCACTTCTGAAATGATCCCAAAAAGGTTTTGTTAATCACTGTAATTTTGGTAATAGTTACCTAAATTACAGTATCTAAATTTATACGTTTTTGTTCACAAAAAGTGTTGAAACTTTTGCAGTATGTTAAAATAGTTATTATTAACATACTGAAACAGTTTGCACTTCTGAAATGATCCCAAAAAGGTTTTGTTAATCACTGTAATTTTGGTAATAGTTACCTAAATTACAGTATCTAAATTTATACGTTTTTGTTCACAAAAAGTGTTGAAACTTTTGCAGTATGTTAAAATAGTTATTATTAACATACTGCAACAGTTTGCACTTCTGAAATGATCCCAAAAAGGTTTTGTTAATCACTGTAATTTTGGTAATAGTTACCTAAATTACAGTATCTAAATTTATACGTTTTTGTTCACAAAAAGTGTTGAAACTTTTGCAGTATGTTAAAATAGTTATTATTAACATACTGAAACAGTTTGCACTTCTGAAATGATCCCAAAAAGGTTTTGTTAATCACTGTAATTTTGGTAATAGTTACCTAAATTACAGTATCTAAATTTATACGTTTTTGTTCACAAAAAGTGTTGAAACTTTTGCAGTATGTTAAAATAGTTATTATTAACATACTGCAACAGTTTGCACTTCTGAAATGATCCCAAAAAGGTTTTGTTAATCACTGTAATTTTGGTAATAGTTACCTAAATTACAGTATCTAAATTTTGATTATTTTGTTCACAAAAAGTGTTGAAACTTTTGCAGTATGTTAAAATAGTTATTATTAACATACTGCAACAGTTTGCACTTCTGAAATGATCCCAAAAAGGTTTTGTTAATCACTGTAATTTTGGTAATAGTTACCTAAATTACAGTATCTAAATTTATACGTTTTTGTTCACAAAAAGTGTTGAAACTTTTGCAGTATGTTAAAATAGTTATTATTAACATACTGCAACAGTTTGCACTTCTGAAATGACCCCAAAAAGGTTTTGTTAATCACTGTAATTTTGGTAATAGTTACCTAAATTACAGTATCTAAATTTTGATTATTTTGTTCACAAAAAGTGTTGAAACTTTTGCAGTATGTTAAAATACAGGGTGGTCCAATTATAATCTTGACACCTTTTTTGATGGTAAATCGAGGGGAAAAGGTTCCAGGAGCTCATATTTTGTAGGAATATCATTAACAAAGGGGAATACATTTTGCACCAAAAATTTTGGCATTCTGGGACATTTTGCCAAACCGCGCAAAATTCAAATTTTTTTGATCCTGGACGTAAAACAGTGCATCGGCAATATTAGTTGGGTCATTATCAACAATTTAAGATATCCAGGACATCAACTGGATCAATATTTATCGTTTAACCTCAAAAATTCAAAAAAACTTTTTTTTCATTTAAACGCCTAATTTTCGGGTTTTATAGGTTTTCATGGATGGGGAATTCGATTCTGATATTTACTTTTATTGGTTTTAACGTATTTTTAGTTTAATTGACACTTTTGATAATAAAAGTCAAAACATCAGGTTATACTAAAAATACGTTAAAACCAATAAAAATAAATATCAGAATCGAATTCCCCATCTATGAAAACCTATAAAACCCGAAAATTAGGCGTTTAAATGAAAAAAAAGTTTTTTTGAATTTTTGAGGTTAAACGATAAATATTGATCCAGTTGATGTCCTGGATATCTTAAATTGTTGATAATGACCCAATTAATATTGCCGATGCACTGTTTTACGTCCAGGATCAAAAAAATTTGAATTTGTCGCGGTTTGGCAAAATGTCCCAGAATGCCAAAATTTTTGGTGCAAAATGTACTCCCCTTTGTTAATGATATTCCTACAAAATATGAGCTCCTGGAACCTTTTCCGCTCGATTTACCATCAAAAAAGGTGTCAAGATTATAATTGGACCACCCTGTAGTTATTATTAACATACTGCAACAGTTTGCACTTCTGAAATGATCCCAAAAAGGTTTTGTTAATCACTGTAATTTTGGTAATAGTTACCTAAATTACAGTATCTAAATTTTGATTATTTTGTTCACAAAAAGTGTTGAAACTTTTGCAGTATATTAAAATAGTTATTATTAACATACTGCAACAGTTTGCACTTCTAAAATGATCCCAAAAAGGTTTTGTTAATCACTGTAATTTTGGTAATAGTTACCTAAATTACAGTATCTAAATTTTGATTATTTTGTTCACAAAAAGTGTTGAAACTTTTGCAGTATGTTAAAATAGTTATTATTAACATACTGCAAAAGTTTGCACTTCTGAAATGATCCCAAAAAGGTTTTGTTAATCACTGTAATTTTGGTAATTGTTACCTAAATTACAGTATCTAAATTTTGATTATTTTGTTCACAAAAAGTGTTGAAACTTTTGCAGTATGTTAAAATAGTTATTATTAACATACTGCAACAGTTTGCACTTCTGAAATGATCCCAAAAAGGTTTTGTTAATCACTGTAATTTTGGTAATTGTTACCTAAATTACAGTATCTAAATTTTGATTATTTTGTTCACAAAAAGTGTTGAAACTTTTGCAGTATGTTAAAATAGTTATTATTAACATACTGCAAAAGTTTGCACTTCTGAAATGATCCCAAAAAGGTTTTGTTAATCACTGTAATTTTGGTAATTGTTACCTAAATTACAGTATCTCAATTTATACATTTTTGTTCACAAAAAGTGTTGAAACTTTTGCAGTATGTTAAAATAGTTATTATTAACATACTGCAACAGTTTGCACTTCTGAAATGATCCCAAAAAGGTTTTGTTAATCACTGTAATTTTGGTAATAGTTACCTAAATTACAGTATCTAAATTTATACGTTTTTGTTCACAAAAAGTGTTGAAACTTTTGCAGTATGTTAAAATAGTTATTATTAACATACTGCAACAGTTTGCACTTCTGAAATGATCCCAAAAAGGTTTTGTTAATCACTGTAATTTTGGTAATTGTTACCTAAATTACAGTATCTCAATTTATACATTTTTGTTCACAAAAAGTGTTGAAACTTTTGCAGTATGTTAAAATAGTTATTATTAACATACTGCAACAGTTTGCACTTCTGAAATGATCCCAAAAAGGTTTTGTTAATCACTGTAATTTTGGTAATAGTTACCTAAATTACAGTATCTAAATTTATACATTTTTGTTCACAAAAAGTGTTGAAACTTTTGCAGTATGTTAAAATAGTTATTATTAACATACTGCAACAGTTTGCACTTCTGAAATGATCCCAAAAAGGTTTTGTTAATCACTGTAATTTTGGTAATTGTTACCTAAATTACAGTATCTCAATTTATACATTTTTGTTCACAAAAAGTGTTGAAACTTTTGCAGTATGTTAAAATAGTTATTATTAACATACTGCAACAGTTTGCACTTCTGAAATGATCCCAAAAAGGTTTTGTTAATCACTGTAATTTTGGTAATAGTTACCTAAATTACAGTATCTAAATTTATACGTTTTTGTTCACAAAAAGTGTTGAAACTTTTGCAGTATGTTAAACTAGTTATTATTAACATACTGCAACAGTTTGCACTTCTAAAATGATCCCAAAAAGGTTTTGTTAATCACTGTAATTTTGGTAATAGTTACCTAAATTACAGTATCTAAATTTTGATTATTTTGTTCACAAAAAGTGTTGAAACTTTTGCAGTATATTAAAATAGTTATTATTAACATACTGCAACAGTTTGCACTTCTGAAATGATCCCAAAAAGGTTTTGTTAATCACTGTAATTTTGGTAATTGTTACCTAAATTACAGTATCTAAATTTTGATTATTTTGTTCACAAAAAGTGTTGAAACTTTTGCAGTATGTTAAAATAGTTATTATTAACATACTGCAACAGTTTGCACTTCTGAAATGATCCCAAAAAGGTTTTGTTAATCACTGTAATTTTGGTAATAGTTACCTAAATTACAGTATCTAAATTTATACGTTTTTGTTCACAAAAAGTGTTGAAACTTTTGCAGTATGTTAAAATAGTTATTATTAACATACTGCAACAGTTTGCACTTCTGAAATGATCCCAAAAAGGTTTTGTTAATCACTGTAATTTTGGTAATAGTTACCTAAATTACAGTATCTAAATTTTGATTATTTTGTTCACAAAAAGTGTTGAAACTTTTGCAGTATGTTAAAATAGTTATTATTAACATACTGCAACAGTTTGCACTTCTAAAATGATCCCAAAAAGGTTTTGTTAATCACTGTAATTTTGGTAATAGTTACCTAAATTACAGTATCTAAATTTATACGTTTTTGTTCACAAAAAGTGTTGAAACTTTTGCAGTATGTTAAAATAGTTATTATTAACATACTGCAACAGTTTGCACTTCTAAAATGATCCCAAAAAGGTTTTGTTAATCACTGTAATTTTGGTAATAGTTACCTAAATTACAGTATCTAAATTTATACGTTTTTGTTCACAAAAAGTGTTGAAACTTTTGCAGTATGTTAAAATAGTTATTATTAACTTACTGCAACAGTTTGCACTTCTGAAATGATCCCAAAAAGGTTTTGTTAATCACTGTAATTTTGGTAATAGTTACCTAAATTACAGTATCTAAATTTTGATTATTTTGTTCACAAAAAGTGTTGAAACTTTTGCAGTATGTTAAAATAGTTATTATTAACATACTGCAACAGTTTGCACTTCTAAAATGATCCCAAAAAGGTTTTGTTAATCACTGTAATTTTGGTAATAGTTACCTAAATTACAGTATCTAAATTTATACGTTTTTGTTCACAAAAAGTGTTGAAACTTTTGCAGTATGTTAAAATAGTTATTATTAACATACTGCAACAGTTTGCACTTCTGAAATGATCCCAAAAAGGTTTTGTTAATCACTGTAATTTTGGTAATAGTTACCTAAATTACAGTATCTAAATTTATACGTTTTTGTTCACAAAAAGTGTTGAAACTTTTGCAGTATGTTAAAATAGTTATTATTAACATACTGCAACAGTTTGCACTTCTAAAATGATCCCAAAAAGGTTTTGTTAATCACTGTAATTTTGGTAATAGTTACCTAAATTACAGTATCTAAATTTTGATTATTTTGTTCACAAAAAGTGTTGAAACTTTTGCAGTATGTTAAAATAGTTATTATTAACATACTGCAACAGTTTGCACTTCTGAAATGATCCCAAAAAGGTTTTGTTAATCACTGTAATTTTGGTAATAGTTACCTAAATTACAGTATCTAAATTTATACGTTTTTGTTCACAAAAAGTGTTGAAACTTTTGCAGTATGTTAAAATAGTTATTATTAACATACTGCAACAGTTTGCACTTCTGAAATGATCCCAAAAAGGTTTTGTTAATCACTGTAATTTTGGTAATAGTTACCTAAATTACAGTATCTAAATTTATACGTTTTTGTTCACAAAAAGTGTTGAAACTTTTGCAGTATGTTAAAATAGTTATTATTAACATACTGCAACAGTTTGCACTTCTAAAATGATCCCAAAAAGGTTTTGTTAATCACTGTAATTTTGGTAATAGTTACCTAAATTACAGTATCTAAATTTATACGTTTTTGTTCACAAAAAGTGTTGAAACTTTTGCAGTATGTTAAAATAGTTATTATTAACATACTGCAACAGTTTGCACTTCTGAAATGATCCCAAAAAGGTTTTGTTAATCACTGTAATTTTGGTAATTGTTACCTAAATTACAGTATCTCAATTTATACATTTTTGTTCACAAAAAGTGTTGAAACTTTTGCAGTATGTTAAAATAGTTATTATTAACATACTGCAACAGTTTGCACTTCTGAAATGATCCCAAAAAGGTTTTGTTAATCACTGTAATTTTGGTAATAGTTACCTAAATTACAGTATCTAAATTTATACGTTTTTGTTCACAAAAAGTGTTGAAACTTTTGCAGTATGTTAAAATAGTTATTATTAACATACTGCAACAGTTTGCACTTCTGAAATGATCCCAAAAAGGTTTTGTTAATCACTGTAATTTTGGTAATAGTTACCTAAATTACAGTATCTAAATTTATACGTTTTTGTTCACAAAAAGTGTTGAAACTTTTGCAGTATGTTAAAATAGTTATTATTAACATACTGCAACAGTTTGCACTTCTAAAATGATCCCAAAAAGGTTTTGTTAATCACTGTAATTTTGGTAATTGTTACCTAAATTACAGTATCTCAATTTATACATTTTTGTTCACAAAAAGTGTTGAAACTTTTGCAGTATGTTAAAATAGTTATTATTAACATACTGCAACAGTTTGCACTTCTGAAATGATCCCAAAAAGGTTTTGTTAATCACTGTAATTTTGGTAATAGTTACCTAAATTACAGTATCTAAATTTTGATTATTTTGTTCACAAAAAGTGTTGAAACTTTTGCAGTATGTTAAAATAGTTATTATTCACATACTGCAACAGTTTGCACTTCTGAAATGATCCCAAAAAGGTTTTGTTAATCACTGTAATTTTGGTAATTGTTACCTAAATTACAGTATCTCAATTTATACATTTTTGTTCACAAAAAGTGTTGAAACTTTTGCAGTATGTTAAAATAGTTATTATTAACATACTGCAACAGTTTGCACTTCTGAAATGATCCCAAAAAGGTTTTGTTAATTACTGTAATTTTGGTAATAGTTACCTAAATTACAGTATCTAAATTTATACGTTTTTGTTCACAAAAAGTGTTGAAACTTTTGCAGTATGTTAAAATAGTTATTATTAACATACTGCAACAGTTTGCACTTCTGAAATGATCCCAAAAAGGTTTTGTTAATCACTGTAATTTTGGTAATAGTTACCTAAATTACAGTATCTAAATTTATACGTTTTTGTTCACAAAAAGTGTTGAAACTTTTGCAGTATGTTAAAATAGTTATTATTAACATACTGCAACAGTTTGCACTTCTAAAATGATCCCAAAAAGGTTTTGTTAATCACTGTAATTTTGGTAATAGTTACCTAAATTACAGTATCTAAATTTATACGTTTTTGTTCACAAAAAGTGTTGAAACTTTTGCAGTATGTTAAAATAGTTATTATTAACATACTGCAACAGTTTGCACTTCTGAAATGATCCCAAAAAGGTTTTGTTAATCACTGTAATTTTGGTAATTGTTACCTAAATTACAGTATCTAAATTTATACGTTTTTGTTCACAAAAAGTGTTGAAACTTTTGCAGTATGTTAAAATAGTTATTATTAACATACTGCAACAGTTTGCACTTCTGAAATGATCCCAAAAAGGTTTTGTTAATCACTGTAATTTTGGTAATAGTTACCTAAATTACAGTATCTAAATTTTGATTATTTTGTTCACAAAAAGTGTTGAAACTTTTGCAGTATGTTAAAATAGTTATTATTAACATACTGCAACAGTTTGCACTTCTAAAATGATCCCAAAAAGGTTTTGTTAATCACTGTAATTTTGGTAATAGTTACCTAAATTACAGTATCTAAATTTATACGTTTTTGTTCACAAAAAGTGTTGAAACTTTTGCAGTATGTTAAAATAGTTATTATTAACATACTGCAACAGTTTGCACTTCTGAAATGATCCCAAAAAGGTTTTGTTAATCACTGTAATTTTGGTAATTGTTACCTAAATTACAGTATCTCAATTTATACATTTTTGTTCACAAAAAGTGTTGAAACTTTTGCAGTATGTTAAAATAGTTATTATTAACATACTGCAACAGTTTGCACTTCTGAAATGATCCCAAAAAGGTTTTGTTAATCACTGTAATTTTGGTAATAGTTACCTAAATTACAGTATCTAAATTTATACGTTTTTGTTCACAAAAAGTGTTGAAACTTTTGCAGTATGTTAAAATAGTTATTATTAACATACTGCAACAGTTTGCACTTCTGAAATGATCCCAAAAAGGTTTTGTTAATCACTGTAATTTTGGTAATAGTTACCTAAATTACAGTATCTAAATTTATACGTTTTTGTTCACAAAAAGTGTTGAAACTTTTGCAGTATGTTAAAATAGTTATTATTAACATACTGCAACAGTTTGCACTTCTAAAATGATCCCAAAAAGGTTTTGTTAATCACTGTAATTTTGGTAATTGTTACCTAAATTACAGTATCTAAATTTTGATTATTTTGTTCACAAAAAGTGTTGAAACCTTTGCAGTATGTTAAAATAGTTATTATTAACATACTGCAACAGTTTGCACTTCTAAAATGATCCCAAAAAGGTTTTGTTAATCACTGTAATTTTGGTAATTGTTACCTAAATTACAGTATCTAAATTTATACGTTTTTGTTCACAAAAAGTGTTGAAACTTTTGCAGTATGTTAAAATAGTTATTATTAACATACTGCAACAGTTTGCACTTCTGAAATGATCCCAAAAAGGTTTTGTTAATCACTGTAATTTTGGTAATTGTTACCTAAATTACAGTATCTCAATTTATACATTTTTGTTCACAAAAAGTGTTGAAACCTTTGCAGTATGTTAAAATAGTTATTATTAACATACTGCAACAGTTTGCACTTCTAAAATGATCCCAAAAAGGTTTTGTTAATCACTGTAATTTTGGTAATTGTTACCTAAATTACAGTATCTAAATTTTGATTATTTTGTTCACAAAAAGTGTTGAAACCTTTGCAGTATGTTAAAATAGTTATTATTAACATACTGCAACAGTTTGCACTTCTAAAATGATCCCAAAAAGGTTTTGTTAATCACTGTAATTTTGGTAATTGTTACCTAAATTACAGTATCTAAATTTTGATTATTTTGTTCACAAAAAGTGTTGAAACCTTTGCAGTATGTTAAAATAGTTATTATTAACATACTGCAACAGTTTGCACTTCTAAAATGATCCCAAAAAGGTTTTGTTAATCACTGTAATTTTGGTAATTGTTACCTAAATTACAGTATCTAAATTTTGATTATTTTGTTCACAAAAAGTGTTGAAACCTTTGCAGTATGTTAAAATAGTTATTATTAACATACTGCAACAGTTTGCACTTCTGAAATGATCCCAAAAAGGTTTTGTTAATCACTGTAATTTTGGTAATAGTTACCTAAATTACAGTATCTAAATTTATACGTTTTTGTTCACAAAAAGTGTTGAAACTTTTGCAGTATGTTAAAATAGTTATTATTAACATACTGCAACAGTTTGCACTTCTAAAATGATCCCAAAAAGGTTTTGTTAATCACTGTAATTTTGGTAATTGTTACCTAAATTACAGTATCTAAATTTTGATTATTTTGTTCACAAAAAGTGTTGAAACCTTTGCAGTATGTTAAAATAGTTATTATTAACATACTGCAACAGTTTGCACTTCTAAAATGATCCCAAAAAGGTTTTGTTAATCACTGTAATTTTGGTAATTGTTACCTAAATTACAGTATCTAAATTTATACGTTTTTGTTCACAAAAAGTGTTGAAACTTTTGCAGTATGTTAAAATAGTTATTATTAACATACTGCAACAGTTTGCACTTCTAAAATGATCCCAAAAAGGTTTTGTTAATCACTGTAATTTTGGTAATTGTTACCTAAATTACAGTATCTAAATTTATACGTTTTTGTTCACAAAAAGTGTTGAAACTTTTGCAGTATGTTAAAATAGTTATAATTAACATACTGCAACAGTTTGCACTTCTGAAATGATCCCAAAAAGGTTTTGTTAATCACTGTAATTTTGGTAATAGTTACCTAAATTACAGTATCTAAATTTTGATTATTTTGTTCACAAAAAGTGTTGAAACTTTTGCAGTATGTTAAAATAGTTATTATTAACATACTGCAAAAGTTTGCACTTCTGAAATGATCCCAAAAAGGTTTTGTTAATCACTGTAATTTTGGTAATTGTTACCTAAATTACAGTATCTCAATTTATACGTTTTTGTTCACAAAAAGTGTTGAAACTTTTGCAGTATGTTAAAATAGTTATTATTAACATACTGCAACAGTTTGCACTTCTGAAATGATCCCAAAAAGGTTTTGTTAATCACTGTAATTTTGGTAATAGTTACCTAAATTACAGTATCTAAATTTATACGTTTTTGTTCACAAAAAGTGTTGAAACTTTTGCAGTATGTTAAAATAGTTATTATTAACATACTGCAACAGTTTGCACTTCTAAAATGATCCCAAAAAGGTTTTGTTAATCACTGTAATTTTGGTAATAGTTACCTAAATTACAGTATCTAAATTTATACGTTTTTGTTCACAAAAAGTGTTGAAACTTTTGCAGTATGTTAAAATAGTTATTATTAACATACTGCAACAGTTTGCACTTCTGAAATGATCCCAAAAAGGTTTTGTTAATCACTGTAATTTTGGTAATAGTTACCTAAATTACAGTATCTAAATTTATACGATTTTGTTCACAAAAAGTGTTGAAACTTTTGCAGTATGTTAAAATAGTTATTATTAACATACTGCAACAGTTTGCACTTCTGAAATGATCCCAAAAAGGTTTTGTTAATCACTGTAATTTTGGTAATAGTTACCTAAATTACAGTATCTAAATTTTGATTATTTTGTTCACAAAAAGTGTTGAAACTTTTGCAGTATGTTAAAATAGTTATTATTAACATACTGCAACAGTTTGCACTTCTGAAATGATCCCAAAAAGGTTTTGTTAATCACTGTAATTTTGGTAATAGTTACCTAAATTACAGTATCTAAATTTTGATTATTTTGTTCACAAAAAGTGTTGAAACTTTTGCAGTATGTTAAAATAGTTATTATTAACATACTGCAACAGTTTGCACTTCTGAAATGATCCCAAAAAGGTTTTGTTAATCACTGTAATTTTGGTAATAGTTACCTAAATTACAGTATCTAAATTTTTACGTTTTTGTTCACAAAAAGTGTTGAAACTTTTGCAGTATGTTTAAATAGTTATTATTAACATACTGCAACAGTTTGCACTTCTAAAATGATCCCAAAAAGGTTTTGTTAATCACTGTAATTTTGGTAATAGTTACCTAAATTACAGTATCTAAATTTATACGTTTTTGTTCACAAAAAGTGTTGAAACTTTTGCAGTATGTTAAAATAGTTATTATTAACATACTGCAACAGTTTGCACTTCTGAAATGATCCCAAAAAGGTTTTGTTAATCACTGTAATTTTGGTAATAGTTACCTAAATTACAGTATCTAAATTTATACATTTTTGTTCACAAAAAGTGTTGAAACTTTTGCAGTATGTTAAAATAGTTATTATTAACATACTGCAACAGTTTGCACTTCTAAAATGATCCCAAAAAGGTTTTGTTAATCACTGTAATCTTGGTAATTGTTACCTAAATTTCAGTATCTAAATTTATATGTTTTTGTTCACAAAAAGTGTTGAAACTTTCGCAGTATGTTAAAATAGTTATTATTAACATACTGCAACAGTTTGCACTTCTAAAATGATCCCAAAAAGGTTTTGTTAATCACTGTAATTTTGGTAATTGTTACCTAAATTACAGTATCTCAATTTATACATTTTTGTTCACAAAAAGTGTTGAAACTTTTGCAGTATGTTAAAATAGTTATTATTAACATACTGCAACAGTTTGCACATCTAAAATGATCCCAAAAAGGTTTTGTTAATCACTGTAATTTTGGTAATTGTTACCTAAATTACACTATCTAAATTTATACATTTTTGTTCACAAAAAGTGTTGAAACTTTTGCAGTATGTTAAAATAGTTATTATTAACATACTGCAACAGTTTGCACTTCTAAAATGATCCCAAAAAGGTTTTGTTAATCACTGTAATTTTGGTAATTGTTACCTAAATTACAGTATCTAAATTTATACATTTTTGTTCACAAAAAGTGTTGAAACTTTTGCAGTATGTTAAAATAGTTATTATTAACATACTGCAACAGTTTGCACTTCTAAAATGATCCCAAAAAGGTTTTGTTAATCACTGTAATTTTGGTAATTGTTACCTAAATTACAGTATCTCAATTTATATGTTTTTGTTCACAAAAAGTGTTGAAACTTTCGCAGTATGTTAAAATAGTTATTATTAACATACTGCAACAGTTTGCACTTCTAAAATGATCCCAAAAAGGTTTTGTTAATCACTGTAATTTTGGTAATTGTTACCTAAATTACAGTATCTCAATTTATATGTTTTTGTTCACAAAAAGTGTTGAAACTTTTGCAGTATGTTAAAATAGTTATTATTAACATACTGCAACAGTTTGCACTTCTAAAATGATCCCAAAAAGGTTTTGTTAATCACTGTAATTTTGGTAATTGTTACCTAAATTACAGTATCTAAATTTATACATTTTTGTTCACAAAAAGTGTTGAAACTTTTGCAGTATGTTAAAATAGTTATTATTAACATACTGCAACAGTTTGCACTTCTAAAATGATCCCAAAAAGGTTTTGTTAATCACTGTAATTTTGGTAATTGTTACCTAAATTACAGTATCTCAATTTATATGTTTTTGTTCACAAAAAGTGTTGAAACTTTCGCAGTATGTTAAAATAGTTATTATTAACATACTGCAACAGTTTGCACTTCTAAAATGATCCCAAAAAGGTTTTGTTAATCACTGTAATTTTGGTAATTGTTACCTAAATTACAGTATCTCAATTTATATGTTTTTGTTCACAAAAAGTGTTGAAACTTTCGCAGTATGTTAAAATAGTTATTATTAACATACTGCAACAGTTTGCACTTCTAAAATGATCCCAAAAAGGTTTTGTTAATCACTGTAATTTTGGTAATTGTTACCTAAATTACAGTATCTAAATTTATATGTTTTTGTTCACAAAAAGTGTTGAAACTTTCGCAATATGTTAAAATAGTTATTATTAACATACTGCAACAGTTTGCACTTCTAAAATGATCCCAAAAAGGTTTTGTTAATCACTGTAATTTTGGTAATTGTTACCTAAATTACAGTATCTCAATTTATATGTTTTTGTTCACAAAAAGTGTTGAAACTTTCGCAGTATGTTAAAATAGTTATTATTAACATACTGCAACAGTTTGCACTTCTAAAATGATCCCAAAAAGGTTTTGTTAATCACTGTAATTTTGGTAATTGTTACCTAAATTACAGTATCTCAATTTATATGTTTTTGTTCACAAAAAGTGTTGAAACTTTCGCAGTATGTTAAAATAGTTATTATTAACATACTGCAACAGTTTGCACTTCTAAAATGATCCCAAAAAGGTTTTGTTAATCACTGTAATTTTGGTAATTGTTACCTAAATTACAGTATCTAAATTTATATGTTTTTGTTCACAAAAAGTGTTGAAACTTTCGCAGTATGTTAAAATAGTTATTATTAACATACTGCAACAGTTTGCACTTCTAAAATGATCCCAAAAAGGTTTTGTTAATCACTGTAATTTTGGTAATTGTTACCTAAATTACAGTATCTAAATTTATATGTTTTTGTTCACAAAAAGTGTTGAAACTTTCGCAGTATGTTAAAATAGTTATTATTAACATACTGCAACAGTTTGCACTTCTAAAATGATCCCAAAAAGGTTTTGTTAATCACTGTAATTTTGGTAATTGTTACCTAAATTACAGTATCTCAATTTATATGTTTTTGTTCACAAAAAGTGTTGAAACTTTCGCAGTATGTTAAAATAGTTATTATTAACATACTGCAACAGTTTGCACTTCTAAAATGATCCCAAAAAGGTTTTGTTAATCACTGTAATTTTGGTAATTGTTACCTAAATTACAGTATCTAAATTTATATGTTTTTGTTCACAAAAAGTGTTGAAACTTTCGCAGTATGTTAAAATAGTTATTATTAACATACTGCAACAGTTTGCACTTCTAAAATGATCCCAAAAAGGTTTTGTTAATCACTGTAATTTTGGTAATTGTTACCTAAATTACAGTATCTCAATTTATATGTTTTTGTTCACAAAAAGTGTTGAAACTTTCGCAGTATGTTAAAATAGTTATTATTAACATACTGCAACAGTTTGCACTTCTAAAATGATCCCAAAAAGGTTTTGTTAATCACTGTAATTTTGGTAATTGTTACCTAAATTACAGTATCTCAATTTATATGTTTTTGTTCACAAAAAGTGTTGAAACTTTCGCAGTATGTTAAAATAGTTATTATTAACATACTGCAACAGTTTGCACTTCTAAAATGATCCCAAAAAGGTTTTGTTAATCACTGTAATTTTGGTAATTGTTACCTAAATTACAGTATCTAAATTTATATGTTTTTGTTCACAAAAAGTGTTGAAACTTTCGCAGTATGTTAAAATAGTTATTATTAACATACTGCAACAGTTTGCACTTCTAAAATGATCCCAAAAAGGTTTTGTTAATCACTGTAATTTTGGTAATTGTTACCTAAATTACAGTATCTAAATTTATATGTTTTTGTTCACAAAAAGTGTTGAAACTTTCGCAGTATGTTAAAATAGTTATTATTAACATACTGCAACAGTTTGCACTTCTAAAATGATCCCAAAAAGGTTTTGTTAATCACTGTAATTTTGGTAATTGTTACCTAAATTACAGTATCTCAATTTATATGTTTTTGTTCACAAAAAGTGTTGAAACTTTCGCAGTATGTTAAAATAGTTATTATTAACATACTGCAACAGTTTGCACTTCTAAAATGATCCCAAAAAGGTTTTGTTAATCACTGTAATTTTGGTAATTGTTACCTAAATTACAGTATCTAAATTTATATGTTTTTGTTCACAAAAAGTGTTGAAACTTTCGCAGTATGTTAAAATAGTTATTATTAACATACTGCAACAGTTTGCACTTCTAAAATGATCCCAAAAAGGTTTTGTTAATCACTGTAATTTTGGTAATTGTTACCTAAATTACAGTATCTCAATTTATATGTTTTTGTTCACAAAAAGTGTTGAAACTTTTGCAGTATGTTAAAATAGTTATTATTAACATACTGCAACAGTTTGCACTTCTAAAATGATCCCAAAAAGGTTTTGTTAATCACTGTAATTTTGGTAATTGTTACCTAAATTACAGTATCTAAATTTATACATTTTTGTTCACAAAAAGTGTTGAAACTTTTGCAGTATGTTAAAATAGTTATTATTAACATACTGCAACAGTTTGCACTTCTAAAATGATCCCAAAAAGGTTTTGTTAATCACTGTAATTTTGGTAATTGTTACCTAAATTACAGTATCTCAATTTATATGTTTTTGTTCACAAAAAGTGTTGAAACTTTCGCAGTATGTTAAAATAGTTATTATTAACATACTGCAACAGTTTGCACTTCTAAAATGATCCCAAAAAGGTTTTGTTAATCACTGTAATTTTGGTAATTGTTACCTAAATTACAGTATCTAAATTTATATGTTTTTGTTCACAAAAAGTGTTGAAACTTTCGCAGTATGTTAAAATAGTTATTATTAACATACTGCAACAGTTTGCACTTCTAAAATGATCCCAAAAAGGTTTTGTTAATCACTGTAATTTTGGTAATTGTTACCTAAATTACAGTATCTAAATTTATACATTTTTGTTCACAAAAAGTGTTGAAACTTTTGCAGTATGTTAAAATAGTTATTATTAACATACTGCAACAGTTTGCACTTCTAAAATGATCCCAAAAAGGTTTTGTTAATCACTGTAATTTTGGTAATTGTTACCTAAATTACAGTATCTCAATTTATATGTTTTTGTTCACAAAAAGTGTTGAAACTTTCGCAGTATGTTAAAATAGTTATTATTAACATACTGCAACAGTTTGCACTTCTAAAATGATCCCAAAAAGGTTTTGTTAATCACTGTAATTTTGGTAATTGTTACCTAAATTACAGTATCTAAATTTATATGTTTTTGTTCACAAAAAGTGTTGAAACTTTCGCAGTATGTTAAAATAGTTATTATTAACATACTGCAACAGTTTGCACTTCTAAAATGATCCCAAAAAGGTTTTATTAATCACTGTAATTTTGGTAATTGTTACCTAAATTACAGTATCTCAATTTATATGTTTTTGTTCACAAAAAGTGTTGAAACTTTTGCAGTATGTTAAAATAGTTATTATTAACATACTGCAACAGTTTGCACTTCTAAAATGATCCCAAAAAGGTTTTGTTAATCACTGTAATTTTGGTAATTGTTACCTAAATTACAGTATCTAAATTTATACATTTTTGTTCACAAAAAGTGTTGAAACTTTTGCAGTATGTTAAAATAGTTATTATTAACATACTGCAACAGTTTGCACTTCTAAAATGATCCCAAAAAGGTTTTGTTAATCACTGTAATTTTGGTAATTGTTACCTAAATTACAGTATCTCAATTTATATGTTTTTGTTCACAAAAAGTGTTGAAACTTTCGCAGTATGTTAAAATAGTTATTATTAACATACTGCAACAGTTTGCACTTCTAAAATGATCCCAAAAAGGTTTTGTTAATCACTGAAATTTTGGTAATTGTTACCTAAATTACAGTATCTAAATTTATATGTTTTTGTTCACAAAAAGTGTTGAAACTTTCGCAGTATGTTAAAATAGTTATTATTAACATACTGCAACAGTTTGCACTTCTAAAATGATCCCAAAAAGGTTTTGTTAATCACTGTAATTTTGGTAATTGTTACCTAAATTACAGTATCTCAATTTATATGTTTTTGTTCACAAAAAGTGTAGAAACTTTCGCAGTATGTTAAAATAGTTATTATTAACATACTGCAACAGTTTGCACTTCTAAAATGATCCCAAAAAGGTTTTGTTAATCACTGTAATTTTGGTAATTGTTACCTAAATTACAGTATCTAAATTTATATGTTTTTGTTCACAAAAAGTGTTGAAACTTTCGCAGTATGTTAAAATAGTTATTATTAACATACTGCAACAGTTTGCACTTCTAAAATGATCCCAAAAAGGTTTTGTTAATCACTGTAATTTTGGTAATTGTTACCTAAATTACAGTATCTCAATTTATATGTTTTTGTTCACAAAAAGTGTTGAAACTTTTGCAGTATGTTAAAATAGTTATTATTAACATACTGCAACAGTTTGCACTTCTAAAATGATCCCAAAAAGGTTTTGTTAATCACTGAAATTTTGGTAATTGTTACCTAAATTACAGTATCTAAATTTATATGTTTTTGTTCACAAAAAGTGTTGAAACTTTCGCAGTATGTTAAAATAGTTATTATTAACATACTGCAACAGTTTGCACTTCTAAAATGATCCCAAAAAGGTTTTGTTAATCACTGTAATTTTGGTAATTGTTACCTAAATTACAGTATCTCAATTTATATGTTTTTGTTCACAAAAAGTGTTGAAACTTTCGCAGTATGTTAAAATAGTTATTATTAACATACTGCAACAGTTTGCACTTCTAAAATGATCCCAAAAAGGTTTTGTTAATCACTGTAATTTTGGTAATTGTTACCTAAATTACAGTATCTAAATTTATATGTTTTTGTTCACAAAAAGTGTTGAAACTTTCGCAGTATGTTAAAATAGTTATTATTAACATACTGCAACAGTTTGCACTTCTAAAATGATCCCAAAAAGGTTTTGTTAATCACTGTAATTTTGGTAATTGTTACCTAAATTACAGTATCTAAATTTATATGTTTTTGTTCACAAAAAGTGTTGAAACTTTTGCAGTATGTTAAAATAGTTATTATTAACATACTGCAACAGTTTGCACTTCTAAAATGATCCCAAAAAGGTTTTGTTAATCACTGTAATTTTGGTAATTGTTACCTAAATTACAGTATCTAAATTTATACATTTTTGTTCACAAAAAGTGTTGAAACTTTTGCAGTATGTTAAAATAGTTATTATTAACATACTGCAACAGTTTGCACTTCTAAAATGATCCCAAAAAGGTTTTGTTAATCACTGTAATTTTGGTAATTGTTACCTAAATTACAGTATCTCAATTTATATGTTTTTGTTCACAAAAAGTGTTGAAACTTTCGCAGTATGTTAAAATAGTTATTATTAACATACTGCAACAGTTTGCACTTCTAAAATGATCCCAAAAAGGTTTTGTTAATCACTGTAATTTTGGTAATTGTTACCTAAATTACAGTATCTCAATTTATATGTTTTTGTTCACAAAAAGTGTTGAACATCCGACAAGCTTTAGCCGGCCCTCGGATGCTTATCAACGGCTATCCAAAACCTCAAACCAAAAACAAAATAACTCTCACTTCCCCTCTGTTATATTTAAAACCGAAAAACATCGAAGAAAAAGACTTATAAGCTGTCAAAACTCTACTGATTATAAACCTAACAAATGTGACAATAAAAAATGCTCAACATGCCCATTATTAGTTACTGATAATATTGTACAAAGTAACACTACTAAATGTTATTACAAAACAGCAATAAGAGATCAAACTCATTGCAGAACTAAAAATGTTATTTACCTTTTAACATGTGAATGTTGTGGAAGACAATATATTGGTGAATCAAAAAGATGTCTTAAAACAAGAATTGCAGAACACAATTTTAACGTTAAAAATGTAACTAAAAGTAATCAATATCTTTACAAGCATTTTAAAGAACATCAAAATCCCAAATTCTCTGTCCATATTTTAGAAACTTTCACACATGAAAATACCAAAGAACGACAAAATAGAGAAGATTTTTGGATACGATTATTAATGACACCTTTCCCATACGGATTAAATGATAAAATGCAAAAAATCGGATGCTTGCTAAACCCAAATGTAAAGATTACAAATAAAAACACACTATATTTCAATTTTGCTTTTCCAAGAATTAAAAAAAGAAAAAATAAAATTAAACACAATACCAATAAAAAAGATTATAGCACTGAAAATATCAAAAATGCTAACAATGAGAAACTTGTTGAAATGTACTTTAATGCAAGCTTTAAAGATAGCAAAAAAAAAGATTTAAGCTGTGAAATAGATAAAATCTCAAATATAGAAACAATCAGAAAAATACAATCTATTTCATCAAAATTAACAAAAGAAAATGAAAAACCCAAAGTAATGCTTAAACAAGATTACTTGCACCACGTGCAACAGAAAATTAAATATCAAAAAATTTTTAAAGATACTTTTGAAGAACATAATGTTGCTTTCCCAAATATTCAAATAATTAACATTTTTAAACTAAATACTCCAATCGGTATACAAATTATGAATTACAGTAAATTCTTAAAAACTATAAACACCGAAAAAATCATAGATATTGTCACAAATGAATGTGATTGCAAAGAAATATTAAACTCAGATCACAAATTCGAAAATCACAACAATGATCATATTCTAACTGGAGACAATATCTTTATAAAGAATTTTGAACTCAGAAATTTAATGTCTAAAGGCATCAAATATAGAAACAAGCCAATAAATATCAATAAAAATCAAGTATGGAAACATATTGTAGATAGCTTGAACAATCTTTGTGTCAAAAATCAAAAAATTTGTACACTGATTACGGTAGAAATGAAAAATCGAATCATCGAAAAAACAAAAGAAAAATTCGAAGAAAAAATAGAATACTTTAAAACTACAAAAGATAATTTTTCCGCCACTAAAAACGAAATAAACAAATTGCATAAAAATTTTATAATTACTCCAACGGATAAAGCTGGTAATAATTATACAATCACTTGCAAAAAATTATATCTGCTTACAATAATGAATGAATTAGGAATTGACGCAGAAATTAAAAATGTAAAAGGTAATGATACCTATGAAATTTACGATAAAAATATCAATACAATATTGCAAAAACATAAAGTCATTACTAAAGAATTCAAATCAAAAGCTACAGTAATACCTGATAAACTTCCACTGATCTATGCCATACCAAAATTACACAAAAATCCAGTGAAGTTTAGATTCATTACTGCAGCTAAAAACTGCTCAACTACTAATATATCATGTTTATTCAAAACAATGTTAACACACTTTAAAAATCATTTCCGAAACTACTGTAACACAATTAAAAATTGTAACAACAAAAAAGTATATTGGTCAATAAACGGTAGCCAGGAACTCAGAGAAAAATTAAAAAACATGAAACAAAATAAAAATGTTAAACTTTTTTCTGCAGATTTTACAAGCCTATTCACAAAATTACCACACAATGTCATAATTAACAAATTAAATGCAATGATAACAATGTTATTTAAAGCAGCGGGATACAAACATATCACAATTAGCAATAATAAATGTTATTACACCGAACCTAAACCCGATGATAAAAGGAAATTATTTCACATAGTAGATGTCCTTGAACTTGTCAGAATTAATCTCAACGAAAGTTATGCAACATTTGGAGAATGGTGTTTCAAACAAATATTAGGTGTACCACAAGGAGGAAATGCTTCTCCAGACATAGCAGATTTAACTCTTTCAATGTTAGAATTTGAATATCTCATTAATAACCAAAATTCAGGCATTTATGAGGGATTTAGATATGTCGACGATCTCCTTCTGATAGTGACAAATAAATTTAATGAGGAAATAATCGATACAATTTACAATAAGCAATTAAATTGGGAAAAAACGAATACTAAAAATGATGAAACACACTATTTGGATCTCACGATCTCATTAAATCAAGGTGAAATAGTTACAAAATTGTACAATAAAACCGATGATTATAACTTCAAAATTCTAAGATTGACTAATTTCAACTCTTACATTCCAGATAACATTAAAAGAAGCATCATTAAAGGTGAAATTATAAGAATTTATCGTTCATGCTCAAACAAGAAAGATTTTAAAGAAAGGTGCAAAGTTTTTGTCAAAGAATTAATCAATGCAAATTTTCCATCAGAAGTAATACAAAACTGTTGGAATGAGTTAATTAAACAAGGAAAAATTAGCATACAGTAATCAAGATATTAAAAAATTAATTAAGCATAAATTAATGAATTAATCAATTGCTTAGGTTACGGTATTAAGGTCAATCAAAAAACCAATAAATCTACAGCACACTTTTTGCCAAAAAAATTTTTTTAGCCATTTATTCTTATTTAAACCATAAATTTTATAACGCCATTCTTGCTCACACAAATCTCCGAATATATTTATATCTATATTTGCTTTTATTCATATCGTGCTTTTTGTTACCACACTCTACTTTTATTATGTTCTTTAATTTTTTAAAAAAATGCCCCTTTTTTCTGAAACCATCAACTCGTTTAATAAAATGGAAAATCCTTACTGAGGAGTCCTGTTTTTCATTTTATTAAAAAAGTTTTTTTAAAAAACCAAATTCTTTTTTCTTTACGAATGAAACTACAAAAAACCAAAATATACGTTAGCCGTCTAAGGGTAAGGACGAAACGGATAACGTAACCCTTTTATTTTTTAACTTTTTTCGATTAAAATCTTCCTTTTAATAATTAATTTTCCTTTTTTCTTTTTTGAAACTTTCGCAGTATGTTAAACTAGTTATTATTAACATACTGCAACAGTTTGCACTTCTAAAATGATCCCAAAAAGGTTTTGTTAATCACTGTAATTTTGGTAATTGTTACCTAAATTACAGTATCTAAATTTATATGTTTTTGTTCACAAAAAGTGTTGAAACTTTCGCAGTATGTTAAACTAGTTATTATTAACATACTGCAACAGTTTGCACTTCTAAAATGATCCCAAAAAGGTTTTGTTAATCACTGTAATTTTGGTAATTGTTACCTAAATTACAGTATCTCAATTTATATGTTTTTGTTCACAAAAAGTGTTGAAACTTTCGCAGTATGTTAAACTAGTTATTATTAACATACTGCAACAGTTTGCACTTCTAAAATGATCCCAAAAAGGTTTTGTTAATCACTGTAATTTTGGTAATTGTTACCTAAATTACAGTATCTAAATTTATATGTTTTTGTTCACAAAAAGTGTTGAAACTTTCGCAGTATGTTAAACTAGTTATTATTAACATACTGCAACAGTTTGCACTTCTAAAATGATCCCAAAAAGGTTTTGTTAATCACTGTAATTTTGGTAATTGTTACCTAAATTACAGTATCTCAATTTATATGTTTTTGTTCACAAAAAGTGTTGAAACTTTCGCAGTATGTTAAACTAGTTATTATTAACATACTGCAACAGTTTGCACTTCTAAAATGATCCCAAAAAGGTTTTGTTAATCACTGTAATTTTGGTAATTGTTACCTAAATTACAGTATCTCAATTTATATGTTTTTGTTCACAAAAAGTGTTGAAACTTTCGCAGTATGTTAAACTAGTTATTATTAACATACTGCAACAGTTTGCACTTCTAAAATGATCCCAAAAAGGTTTTGTTAATCACTGTAATTTTGGTAATTGTTACCTAAATTACAGTATCTAAATTTATATGTTTTTGTTCACAAAAAGTGTTGAAACTTTCGCAGTATGTTAAACTAGTTATTATTAACATACTGCAACAGTTTGCACTTCTAAAATGATCCCAAAAAGGTTTTGTTAATCACTGTAATTTTGGTAATTGTTACCTAAATTACAGTATCTCAATTTATATGTTTTTGTTCACAAAAAGTGTTGAAACTTTCGCAGTATGTTAAACTAGTTATTATTAACATACTGCAACAGTTTGCACTTCTAAAATGATCCCAAAAAGGTTTTGTTAATCACTGTAATTTTGGTAATTGTTACCTAAATTACAGTATCTCAATTTATATGTTTTTGTTCACAAAAAGTGTTGAAACTTTCGCAGTATGTTAAACTAGTTATTATTAACATACTGCAACAGTTTGCACTTCTAAAATGATCCCAAAAAGGTTTTGTTAATCACTGTAATTTTGGTAATTGTTACCTAAATTACAGTATCTAAATTTATATGTTTTTGTTCACAAAAAGTGTTGAAACTTTCGCAGTATGTTAAACTAGTTATTATTAACATACTGCAACAGTTTGCACTTCTAAAATGATCCCAAAAAGGTTTTGTTAATCACTGTAATTTTGGTAATTGTTACCTAAATTACAGTATCTAAATTTATATGTTTTTGTTCACAAAAAGTGTTGAAACTTTCGCAGTATGTTAAACTAGTTATTATTAACATACTGCAACAGTTTGCACTTCTAAAATGATCCCAAAAAGGTTTTGTTAATCACTGTAATTTTGGTAATTGTTACCTAAATTACAGTATCTCAATTTATATGTTTTTGTTCACAAAAAGTGTTGAAACTTTCGCAGTATGTTAAACTAGTTATTATTAACATACTGCAACAGTTTGCACTTCTAAAATGATCCCAAAAAGGTTTTGTTAATCACTGTAATTTTGGTAATTGTTACCTAAATTACAGTATCTCAATTTATATGTTTTTGTTCACAAAAAGTGTTGAAACTTTCGCAGTATGTTAAACTAGTTATTATTAACATACTGCAACAGTTTGCACTTCTAAAATGATCCCAAAAAGGTTTTGTTAATCACTGTAATTTTGGTAATTGTTACCTAAATTACAGTATCTAAATTTATATGTTTTTGTTCACAAAAAGTGTTGAAACTTTCGCAGTATGTTAAACTAGTTATTATTAACATACTGCAACAGTTTGCACTTCTAAAATGATCCCAAAAAGGTTTTGTTAATCACTGTAATTTTGGTAATTGTTACCTAAATTACAGTATCTAAATTTATATGTTTTTGTTCACAAAAAGTGTTGAAACTTGTGCAGTATGTTAAAATAGTTATTATTAACATACTGCAACAGTTTGCACTTCTAAAATGATCCCAAAAAGGTTTTATTAATCACTGTAATTTTGGTAATTGTTACCTAAATTACAGTATCTCAATTTATATGTTTTTGTTCACAAAAAGTGTTGAAACTTTTGCAGTATGTTAAACTAGTTATTATTAACATACTGCAACAGTTTGCACTTCTGAAATGATCCCCATAAGGTTTTGTTAATAACTGAAATTTTGGTGATGAGTGAAATGGACATCTTTGACAAAATGAAGTGTACCATCTTTACGTTCAATTTGAATAAGTTTTGTTTGATGAAATTTCGCAGAACAGCGGAGAGATGGTTCTATTGAGCAAAATTGTGGTTTAGCAGAATTTAAACTATTTTTTACAATTGTATTTTGAATTGTCGAATTTTCAATTTCAATTGGTTGTTGTTGTTGGAATTTCAAAAGATAAAACATAATTTAACTTTTTACTTAAAATCAGTAAGTTTTTAACGAATTTTTTGATATTACCAGACGCAGCGCGCCCCGAAGGGGCGCGCTGCGGCTGTTTACGACTCAACTTCCCTACCTTTCTACCCCTAAAAATCGATTTTCGTCAGTTTTAATCGTAGAGCTATGAAATTTGGCAGGTATGTACAGAAAAAAATCGCATTTGATAATATTTTGGGTTTGACCCCCATCGACCCCGGGGACCCGAGATATGCCCCAAAAACCGTTTGTGCGAGTCTGGATTTCGATGTTCTCGGTATGGGGGACTTATGAGAGGTATTGGAATGAATCGGGCATGGTTCAAATAGTACTAATTGACTTTTGGTTTGTCCCAAACGGTTTATTTTTGACCCCAGGGGACCACTTTTTCTTTTAAAAAACGGGGTTTTGCGGGGTTTCGAGATTTTTTGTGTGAAGAACGAGATTATACTCACGCACATATTTAACTGACCATAATGATGAGCTAAATTTGTGTACCTTTCAAGTTTTGCTTGTCATTTGTCATTTGTTATTTGAATGAGTGAGTTGGAGGCAAGATGGAAATGAAGCCCGGCCCGAAGGGCCTGGGCTTATGCCCTTCCGCCGATTTGCTTGTTATTTGTTTAGAGTGTCATTGGGTTGGAGGCGGAAGGGAAGAAGAAAAAAAATTTTAAACCATATTATTACACGGTCTATTTTTGCGTCCGGTTAACGCGCCCTTGGCCCAAAATGGTCCAAAATAGCTCAAAAATGATTAAAAACCATATCCCAGATGTTTTTAAGGTGTTTTACAAAGGTGCGTCACATTTTAGAAAATCATGAAAAATGGCTGTTTTTAACGAATTTAGCTCTATATAATTGGATGCAGATAAGATATCCAAAAACTGTTCTGGCATTTAAGAGTACTATTTCTATGGAAACTTTTAATAACAAAAGATTTGCGCCAACGTTATCCCCGATCATTTTCTTACGAGCTTAATATGTCTAATTTTTGTGTAAAAATTGCATATTTTGGACTATTTGTGTACATAAAATTTATATAGTCTCCATTTTCCTCAAGAAATAACAACAAGCTATCAATAATATCAAAAATAACTTGATCAAATTCTTAATTCTTATAAATCTTAAACTTTACCTTGCAGCAGACGGCTCAGGAGACTAGCCAACGGGGAAACAAAAATTAAAAATTATAACAAATACGGCTGCACAGCGGACCTTTTCTTGATTTTTGGCAAAACGTTTTTTGCTTGCGCAAAAAAAGGTGCATGCAATTAGATATTGTAAAAAAATTACCTGGTAAACCAATATAATTTTTTTGCATTTGGAATTGATAAAAAACATATCAGAGATTATAAAAATGTAAAATTTAGTGAAAAAATGTAAAAATATTACTGTAGAATACTGTATTGAAATTAACGATTTTTCGAAATTTTGAAAAATCAGAAAATGAAATTGTATGAACGGATTCTGAAACTTTATGGCTTAAAAATCTTGTCATACCCTGGGGCAACAGAAAAATATAATTTGGTAGTTTACCTGCTGTTTAAATTATTTTTACAGGTAATTTTGCAAATATTCCCATATAAAACATTAGATAGAGGTACTGTAACTTCAGAATCCGGCTTCTGAAAAACAAAATCGCTCTGTAACTTTTCGCCCTGGGTCTATTGTAATAACTTCTGACACTTTTTACCGCAATTCAATTACTCATCTCTGTTTAATAGCGCGTCTAAAATTGGTTACGGTAGCTATTTCAACATACCACAAAAATTACTCTAAATCATTAAAATTGATCGCAAACGAATTCCTGGAGTTCAATACACTCATATTTAATGTCTTTAATAATTTTGAAGTCTTTAAAATAGTTTTAAACAGTAATATTAATTATCTGAAAAAGGTCATTTTCAAACATTTAGTTGAAAAATTAATTTATTTATAAATATTGCGTTTTGCTAATTTAAGCAAGTTTTTTTGTTGAAAATCATTTATATGCATGTTCTAAGACTAGATTTAACATTTGCGATCAATTTTAATGATTTAGAGTAATTTTTGTGGTATGTTGAAATAGCTACCGTAACCAATTTTAGACGCGCTATTAAACAGAGATGAGTAATTGAATTGCGGTAAAAAGTGTCAGAAGTTATTACAATAGACCCAGGGCGAAAAGTTACAGAGCGATTTTGTTTTTCAGAAGCCGGATTCTGAAGTTACAGTACCTCTATCTAATGTTTTATATGGGAATATTTGCAAAATTACCTGTAAAAATAATTTAAACAGCAGGTAAACTACCAAATTATATTTTTCTGTTGCCCCAGGGTATGACAAGATTTTTAAGCCATAAAGTTTCAGAATCCGTTCATACAATTTCATTTTCTGATTTTTCAAAATTTCGAAAAATCGTTAATTTCAATACAGTATTCTACAGTAATATTTTTACATTTTTTCACTAAATTTTACATTTTTATAATCTCTGATATGTTTTTTATCAATTCCAAATGCAAAAAAATTATATTGGTTTACCAGGTAATTTTTTTACAATATCTAATTGCATGCACCTTTTTTTGCGCAAGCAAAAAACGTTTTGCCAAAAATCAAGAAAAGGTCCGCTGTGCAGCCGTATTTGTTATAATTTTTAATTTTTGTTTCCCCGTTGGCTAGTTTTTTATGAATCCTGATCCCTGAATTGTGTTTCAAAACAGAATCCTTTATTTGTCTTTTCAACACACATTTCAGGGTTCAGGTTTGAAAAACAAAATAATCATCATAGAGCTCATTTATGTTAATTTCGACAAAAAAAACATAATTATAGATTAGACATTGATGATTTTGATCCAAGCCAAACAGGATACATAAAAATAACAGAATCAAGCTTCAAAGATCTAGCAGAAGAACTTTTGAACAGAATTCGGAATACAATTTTTTCTACTCTTTATCATTCAAATTACAAATCATATGAAATTAACAAGTTGGAGGTGGATGCCGAATGCCAATGATCAAACAACTGCTTTCTGATACATTTCCAGATGCTGAACAATGCTGCGAAGAACATCCTGATGAAGTTGTTGCAATTGGAGCTGCTTATTATGCATATAATGTTTTTCAAAGTAATTAAACACAAAATTTTAACAGTGAATTAAACTACAATACTTTTAGTCATTAATTTTGTCTACTTTTTTTTATCTGAACTATTACTAATGAAAACAAGAGCATTTTGATCATTTTACATTTTGTGATTTTTTGAGCCTCTTAAAAGCAAAAGACTCTAGTGTTTTTGTACTACTATAAAGACCCAAAAAATAATTAATAATAAATAGTTAATTGAGAAATAATAGAAAAAAGATATGTAAATTTTATAAATTAAATTTAACAAAAATTACACGTGCACGATTAGCTGTTTCGAAAAAAACAAAAAATTTGCTTTCAATTTTTTATGTTTTATTTTGTTTCTTACAGTATTATTTCAAATATAAATAACGAAAAGTTAATTCAATAAAAACGAAGTTTATGATTTAAAAAGAATTTGAGAGAAAATTTTGAAGTCGAGAACGATTTGCATAAACCAAAACAACAAAGAAAGTAATGAAACTTAAAAATGCCAAAAAAAACACCGTATTCGAGAAAGAAAAAGATGAATTTTCACAAACACTGCTTACTTCCAAAAAAAGTTTATCAAAATTTTAAAACTTTCACAAAAAAACTGTTATTCAAATGTAAAAAGCAAACAATCGAGATGATTATAAAAGTTAAAAGGATAAAAAATCTTTATTAATAATAATTATAACAATGTGTAACAAGAATTCTGTTGTTAGATATTGAATGACAAGATGTAAAATTAAAATTTGATAACAAGAAAAATTATAAAAAAGTGTAAAAACATATTAATTAAAGCGGTAAATCACGATCTGAAAAAAGAAAGTTTTAAGGATTCTCAGAAAAAAACTAAGGTGTTTACAAAACTTACCGTAATCTATTTCTTGCAAAAAGTATTAAATTTTTGAACAAATTCTTGAAGTTCTTTCGTTTTTTCATTCCATTCTTTTTGAGATTTTGCAAATTCAATTTCAACTTTTTCCTTTGATTCTTTTATTTTTTTGTTGCTTTCTTCCAACATTTGGTATTTATTTGCGGCACTTTCTTTTTCCGTCTGAAGTTCAGCTTGAATTTGTTCACATTTTTGTTGCCATTGATTTTGTTGTTCTTTAATACCAGACAATTCAGCTTCAATTTCAGCATTTCGTTTTTCTGAATTTTTCAAATCATTAAAAGCTTTTTCTTTTGCAACAATTTCATCCCCAAGTTTTTCTTTAATCTTTTTAAGTTGACCTTCTAATTCTTGACGGCAAGCAGATTCTTTTTCCAACAAATTTTGTGATTGTAAATAAGTAGCTTGAAGTTGGGCAAGTTTTGTCGTAGCTTCAGCAGCTCGAGAAGATTCTTGTTGAGCTGAGAGATTAGCTTTTTCAATAAATTCTTTGGTTTTGTTGAATACGGCTTCATAATGTGCCCTGGATGTTTCATGGGCATATCTTTCTTCGGAAAGTTCAACCGTTCTTTGAAGTTCTGTAGATCGAGAGATTTCAAGATCTTTTTCAATCATCCCTTTTTCAGATTTGATTACAGAATTTTCAGCAACAATATCTTCAATTTTATCTTCCAAAGATTCAATTACAGATTTAAGTTTCTTAACCATTGTGGATGCAGCATCCAATTCTTTATCCTTTTGAGCTTTCATTTCATCGTATTCGTTTAATAATTCTTTCAACTCCACAATTGCCTTTTCAAGTTCTTCTTCAGCAAGTTTTGTTTCAGCCTTTGCTTTTTCAATTTCAGCATTTTCTTTTTTTTCTTGTAAAACTTGTCCAACATTTAAATCTTTTTTAAATTGAGCAATTAGTTGATTCTTTTCTTTAATTGTTTCACGAAGTTGTTCAATTTTAATCTTTAAGGAATCATTCTCACATGAAACTTCATAACTATCTTGTTCCATATCATTTTTACGTTGACACAATTTTTCATGAAGATCTTCAACTTTATTCTCCAATTTGTTAATCAATTCTTTGGAAGATTTTGCAGCATCTCGAAGTTCATCATATCGTTTTTTGAAAAGTTCTTTTTCAGAAATTGCTTCTCGTTTTTCATCTTTCAGATTCTCTTGAACTGCATAAGCTTCTTCAAGTCGTTTTTCAAGTCCATAAATTACAGAATCTTTGGTTGAAATTGTTTGTTGTAATTCTGTCACAGATACAGTATCTATTTCCTTTGAACTTCTTGGATTAAATGGTTCATCGCTCTTGAATTTAGTATTTAAATGAACAATAAGGTCAATATTATTTTCCATATTTTCTTGCAGTTTCTTATTTGCATCTTCAAGATTTTTGAATTTTTGATCCTGAAATTTTTTTCTATATTATTTAATAGCATTGAAAGACATTTTATAAGTTTGTACACAAACCAAGATTATTACAATAACTTATTTAAAAACCTTACATCCGGAACCAAGCTATCATTCAATGAAGGCAAATCAGCAGAATCTTCTGTTTTAAAATTTCTTTCTTTCAGTATATTTGTATGTGTCTAAATATTAATTTTTCATGTTTGAATTCTAATTAAAGTATGACTTACTTTTACACAAGTTTCAACAAAAACATTTTCTTTAATTGATGATAAATCTTTGGTATTGTTATTACTGCAATTTGATTTCTTTGATTGTTTCTAAAATAACGGAGAAATATAGTTTTATTAATTTTTTTAAAAATATTACCTTTATCGTATCAATTCCAACAGCATCTTCACTCACAAATGATCTTTTCATGACGATAAAATATCAAATATGCACAATTTTTGAAACAGTTGAAGCATAAAAAGCTGTGTAAGATTTTATTATTATTGGCTCTAAAAAATACTATTATTTTAACAAATATTCAATACACGTGCAACAACGTATAACAATTTACATAAATCACGATAATAGAAAAAAAGTTATTTAAAAACGTATGTTTGCATCAACATTTAATATTACGCAACAATGGCAGCTAATTTTTTTATCGCTTAATTGATTTGTTTTTGCTTGTATTCGAAAAAAAAGATTGTTGTGATTTTTTGTTTGAAAGAAAAGTTTGCATTTACAGCAGCCAAAAAAAGTGTGAAGATCCTTTCTTTTTTGCATCCTGTGCTGCAAAAAGATGCCCTCTATCTTTAATTTTTATTTTCTAATGCATTGGATGAGATGCATAATTCCTTCCCAAATGTTTTTACAGTTTTTAGTGTCTTTTCCAGGCTGACCATGATAATTAAGGTCCTCATCTTTTACAACTCAATTGATTATTACAAATGTAATAGTAAAGAACTGAAAAGATAGAGAATAGCAATCAACAAACCATTGAAAATAGATATTTATGTATTGCTTTTCTTGCTTATGATACATTACATTTTATGGTGTTTCAACTTTCGTTATTGCTGATCTTATATATGTTCAAGCATTTATAAATAGTGTATTATCATTTTTCTACCGATATCGAAATTTTACCACTTTTTTAATGATAAAACAAAAAATTTTGCTTTTTATTTTATTGTTATATATTATTTCAAGAAATAATAACCAAAAATTGAATGCATAAAAACAAAGTTTAATATTTAAAAAGAGTTTCAAATCGTTCTCGATTTCAAAGTCGAGAACGATTTGCATAAACCAAAACAATAAAAAAAGCAATTAAATTAAAGATGCAAAAAAATACCAAAAAATATTTGAGAAAAAAGAAGAAGAACTTTCACAAGCTGAAAATATTTCGACTACCGTATATGGATATGTATGATTTGGAGTTCTTGGGGGAGGTCCAAGACATCCAAGGTCAAATTTGTGATGCGTATCAAAATAATCATGTGACAATTTACTTTCGTAGATGGAATTTTCGGACATTAAATCCTTGAAAAGATAAGCCATTGAACAATTACACGCAAACGGATTTCCAGCAAAATCAAATTCTTTCGTATTTTTCCAATCCAACAAATTTTGATGAAGAACAGAAATATTACAGTTACGGATATTGAATTTTTGCATTTTTAGCGAAAATCCATTACTAATTGATCCAAATGCATTTTCATCAATATATGCAAGTTCATCGCAGAAACTTAAATGAACTTCTTCCAATTTTTCGAGATTACAGAAGGCACAGTTTTCAATATATTTTAATTCCAAATTCATATTCAAAACAATATTTTCCAATTTTAAATTAGATACAAATTCATTTTTTTCGATTATTTTAATCAAATTACTGCTAAAGATAAAAATTTTTAGATTTGGAAGAGTTTTGATTGTTGATGGAATTGATGTAAATCTATTGCTAGACAAAAATAGGTCTTCCAAATTTCTGAAAATCGGAAATATAATTTCCAAAGTTTAGGAAATCAAAGGGTGGTGTTCGAACCTTAGATTTTCGAATGTATCAGAATTCAAGGAGCTCAAATTGCACATACTCAAATCAAGAAACTTTAAATTTTGAAGCCCCTCAGGAAATTTTTCATTTATTTTTCCATTCAATTGTTTGTTGCGAGGTAGCCGTAATTTTTCCAAATTCAAAAGGTTTTTAAAGATTGTTGGATTGATTACATTCAAATTGCACTCATAAAATTCCAAATTGATCAAAACTTTTCCAAGCTTTTCTGTCAATAAATTTTCATCAACATTTGGCGCTGGAGTGTTCCAAAACCATAATGTTTTTAAATTTGTGAAAGTGTCAAAAACGTTATTTTCAAAGTTTAACATTTCATTATTTCGAAAATGGATATTCTTAATTGTTTCCTCGTTTCCGGGGAATGTTTTACCCTGAAAAAGGAAAAAATTAAAATTTTTAAACAAATAATATGAATTAATAACCTTTTCAAAAGTTAAATTTTTACTTCTGCTCAGCCCAACCTTTTGAATAATAAAATTGTCAATAACTGGTTTCAAATTTAGTGTTTTTAATTTGTCACCTCCACATTCCATTCTCTGTTCATCTATGTAACAAGAATATTCCACTTCTAAAGTTTTTTTTTATAATTTTTAAATCACGGACTAATTCTTTATTATTTAATTTTAGAAAAGAAAAGAAAAAATCAATCGAATAAATGACAAAAAAGACCTCCTTGATTTCCGCAAACAAAAATCACATCGTCGACATCACTTTTATTTTCTTCCTTCACTTGTTTAATATCATCAAAAATTTCTAAATTTACAACTTCTCGTTTAATTTTAGGATTCGAAAATTTCAAGGGTTCAGAAATAACAACAGAAAAACCACTACTTTTAGTAAATACATAATGCTTGAGAAAAAGAATAAAAATTAAACTTTGAGCCATCATTTCAACTTAATGTTGTTAAATTGAAATCCATAAAAACAAGAAAATAGAAAAATAAACAAAAAATTTTTTGTAACTTAATGCTTTTCAAAGGTTTATTCAGTGTTGTGCTCGACTCATTTGTGCTTCGCGCTTTTGATATGAAAAAAAGTTATTATTTTTGAATAATTTTTATCTCATCTTGTAGGCAATATCAGTGAGTCGAGGGACGTGTTTTTTCTTTTTGTCGATTTATCAGTTACTTTTTGAGATATTCTGCAATGAGTCATTGATCGGTTTGGTGACTCTTTAGTGACTCTTTGCCGAATATCTCAAAAAGTACCTGATAAATCGACAAAAAGAAAAAACACGTCCCTCGACTCACTGATAATGCCTACAAGATGAGATAAAAATTATTCAAAAATAACAACTTTTTCACATTCAAAAGACCTTTTTAAATGGTGAGTCGATAATGAGTCAAGCACAACACTGGGTTTATTTTCACTTTCATTGCGTTTTTGTTTATCGTTTTCGAATAATTTGTTCATAAACTTTTTTGTAATAAATGATACTGGAGTGCCACAAAACCATAAAGTTTCCAAATTTGTGAAAGTGTGAAAAACATTCAAAATTTTGTTATCGTAAAAACGAGTCGCAGATTTACAGATTTTTTGACACTTCCATCTTTGCATTTTAGGTTTATTATGTTGCTGAAGAGTATAAATGATGACGTTTGCAGACCGAAATTTTGAGTTCATTATAATAATAAATTTTGTTTTTCCATTTTTAAAAAGTTGTAAACTACAAAAATACTTTAACAAAAATCAATCGTCTGTTGAGTATATCTGCAATAGACAACCTGATTATTCCAGAATAAAAAAATAACAAAAACCATTGATTCCTTCATAATTGTTGAAATGATTGATACAGTAAACTATGATCGAAAGCATCAGTGATTCAATTGATATTTTATTTATAAAAAAGATCAAGATAAAAACAATTAAAAGATAACAAACTTCTATCAAAAATTACTATATTATACAGGGAAGAATTATTTGTAATAAGCAAAATTATATGGCAATAAATGCATGTTTGTAGGAATATTTAAAGTAGTATTTGGCATGTTGATGATATGAATAAGAAACAATGAAAAATCAGAATAATTACAGCATGAGTTTAAAACCTAAAAAAACAGAAAGTTTTATATATAAAAAAATTCGGCTTTTCATTACATACCGTAATCTATTTCTTGCAAAAACTATTAAATTTTTGAACAAATTCTTGAAGTTCTTTCTTTTTTTCATTCCATTCTTTTTGAGATTTTGCAAATTCAATTTCAACTTTTTCCTTTGATTCTTTGATTTTTTTGATTTTTTCTTCCAATTTTTGGTATTTATTTGCGGCACTTTCTTTTTCAGTCTGAAGTTCAGCTTGAATTTGTTCACATTTTTGTTGCCATTGATTTTGTTGTTCTTTCAAATCAAGTAATTCAACCTGAATTTTAGTGACTTGTGCTTCGGATTCTTTCAAATCATTGAAAGCTTTTTCTTTTGCAAGAATTTCATCAGACAGTTGTTTCTTGATATTTTCAATTTGGCCTTCTAATTCTCGACGGTTTTCAAATTCTGATGTTAGTGATTTTTGGCACTGTGAAAGTAGCGCTTCAAGTTCTGCTATTTTGGTAGCAGTTTCATTTTTCACTACAGCAACTTCTGCATGGGCTTTTTTAATAAAATCTTTGGCTCTTTGGTTAAAATCTTCATGGTCTTCTTTTGATTTTTCATGAGCACGTTTTTCTTTTTCAAGTTCAGTTGTTCTTTGTTCTTCATGAACACGAGAAATTTCAAGATCAGCTAGGACTTCAATTTTTTCGTCTTTGATTTTAGAGATGTCAGTATTTAAAGCATTAACATTGTCTTCCAAAGATTTAATTTTAGATTCAAGTTCCTTAATCTTTGCAGCTGCAATGACCAATTCATTCTCCTTTTGAGCTTTCATGTCGTTGTATTCTTTAATCAAATTTTCCAGCTTTTCTTCAGCAAGTTTTGTTTCAGCTTTTGCTTTTTCAATTTCAGCATTTTCTTTTTCTTCTTGTAAAACTTGTCCAACATTTAAATCCTTTTGAAATTGAGCAATTAGTTGATTCTTTTCTTTAATTGTTTCACGGAATTGTTCAATTTTAATCTTCAAGGAATCATTCTCACATGAAACTTCATAACTTTCTTGTTCCATATCATTTTTTCGTTGGCAAAGCTTTTCATGAAGATCTTCAATTTCGTTTTCTAATTTGGCAATCTTTTCATTGGACAGTTTTACAGTATCTCGAAGGCCAGTATTTTGCTTCTTGTAAATATCCATTTCAGAAACTGCTTCTCGTTTTTCATCTTTCAGATTCTCTTGAACTGCAAAAGCTTTCTGAAGACGTTCTTGTAGTCCTAGGATTAGCGGATCTATAGTTTCAATTGATTGTTGGAGTTCTTTTCCAGCTACAGTATCTCTTTCTGTTGAATTAGATGACCCATCATTCTTGGATTTGTTTGTTTGAGCTTTTTTCAATTCGCTTTGTAATTCTTCAATATCGCGAAGAGCCTTTTCTTTTGCTGCTTTCTCGACAGAACATTGTTCTTGAGCTTTATTTAGTTCAAGCTGAACTTCAAGACGTTGACTATCTTTCTTTTGTACCATTGATTGACTTTTAGAAAGCTGTTTTCCAAGTTCTGTGATTCTCTCTTCAGCATTAACTGCACGTTGAAAATTTTGATTCTTTTCGGTATACACATCTGAAATCTTATTTCTTTCTTTTTTTTTGAACTTGGATGCAGCAGAATATTGCTTTTTTAGGAATGAATTATCATCTTTCAATTTCTTGATAGTTGCTTCAAGTTCATCAATTTGATTTTTCAGATTAACATTTTCAGCCTGTAAAAAAGTCGTGTAAATTAATAAGCAATTAACGGAAGGACAATGCTACAGCAGCAACTTCAAGTATCTCCCTTTTCTTCTTTATTAATAAAATTAAATTAATTCATACTAGATGAACTAAGTTAAGGTAGCAATTGAGTTTAGTAAATTTGCGGCAGTAAATATAACTTACGACTGGATCAAGCACACAACGAACAAATGAATCAGTTAAAGCAATGTTTACCGAGCTATCATTCAATGATGGCAAATCACCAGAAATTTCTGTTTCAGCATTTCTTTCTTTCAATGTATTCGTATGTGCCTAAATATTACTTCTTTATATACAAATTATATATGTTAAAGTTGCAACATACGTTTAAAGTAGCAGAAGTTTCAACTGAAACATTTTCTTGAAGAACTGATAAATCTTCGTTGTTGTTAGTAATTCTTGGTTGTTTCTATAAAAGTTGATATATTAAGTAAGAAAATGGTATTATTAAAGAAAAATAATAATATTACCTCAACCGTATCCTTTCCGCCATCTTCTTCAACAAATGATCGCTTCATCGTGTAAATTTACAGCTATCAAACAAAATTGTACAATAATAATAAGTGAAAAACATGTGGTATGCTTCTTTATATATTGCCTATAAAAAATGGATAATTTAGTGAATATGAATCTTTACATAAAAGAATGACACGATGATAAAAGGATAAATTGATAAGAAAAAATAAGTACATAAACATATTAAAATTCAAACATGGCACAGATAAGCAAAAGATTATAACAGTTATTGCGAAATATTTGCGACATTGATTTTTTTAAGAAAGGAAAAAAAGCATGGCTTTTTGTTTCACCGAAAACTCTGGAATTTTTTTGCAGTGCTCGGTCCGAACTTGGGTGGGCATCAAAATAGAAAAAAGACAAAGCTATTCTTCTTCAATTTTTTTTCTTTTTGTTCTTCCCTTCCTTTCTAATTTTCTCTTTTTATTTTCAATAATACTTTTTACCGCTTTTTTGGTCGTTTTTTAAAAAGGTGAAACAAAGGAAGCAAACTCACAATCGAAAACAGCAATGAAAAAAAGAACAGTTTTTTCTCCAGAGTTAACCTTTTTAAAAATACCTTTTTTTGTTCAATCAGTACAGAAAATGCAATTGAAACAAAGAAGACAAAAAAGAGAAGAAGAAGATACGACAAAAGAAGGGCAATCAATGAAACATTACACACAAGCTCGTGCACAAGGGCCTTTTATAATATAGAAGCAAACGAACACAATATTTTTTTTCAAACGGACTTTTTATTTATGATACATTCGATTTTTTTCAGCTCCGATAAGCCCAGCTGGAAAATTTTTAGCGAAGCTTTGAAGACATCCTTTTTGCTCTTTGATTTACGGTGACTGTTTCCAGGACAAATCGGCCGCATTTTTTCTCTAATTTTTTAAAAAGCCGATTTTGACAAAGCTAATTAGATATGATTTATGGTAATGTGCACAGCCTGTCACATAAATACAATTAAAAAACTTATAATTGGAATGCTTTTATGTACAACAACTTTGATAAAATATAAATTTTATTTTAAACATAACAACTTTAAAAGACAAATTAATAAAGAGTTCAAAGCAGCTTTAAATTAATTTAATACAGTGTAAAACAATTAACAAAAAATGAATTTCAAACCTTTTTATGCCATAAAACATTTCGCAAAAAAAGATTTTTATAGGAATGCGTGATTTCTTCTTTTGCTACCGTAATCAGTGTTGTTGCGCCTCCGCCTCCGGAGGCGCGTTTTGCAAAAGATCAAAGGTGAGAATGCCGCTTTGCGCCTCCGGAGTCGATTTTTCGCCTCCGCCTCCGGAGGCGGAGTCGACTAAAATAAAAAGGCACAACACTGACCGTAATCAAAAAAGTAATTTTTAGAAACATAAAAAAGTAACTGGAACGACTGCTTCAATTAAAAAAACAACCAATTTCTTATAAGATAAATTTTTTTTGTAAGATAGCAAATGCATTTGCAAATGTAGCCAAAAAGATTGTTCAAAAATCGTATTTTTTTCTGTAGCTGTATGTAGTTTAGAATCATGTAGTTTTATTACTACACATTTTTTAAAATGAATTCTTTCAAAGATTACTGTAGTTAATTTTAAAAGTACATAATACTTCTTTTTGTTCACCATCTGATGGACAACACAAGAATAAATATGTTTATTATTATTTATTTCAGCATTAACAAATTGAAGTATGTACAAATTAAAACAAAGTTTAAAAATATCTGACAATGGCTATAAAAAGTGACAAAGTTACAGACAAACAAGTTTTATCTACAATCAATTTTTTAATGAACATTTTGTTTTGCATATGCATAATCATTTTGTTGTGGAGTTTCAGGATTCTCAGATGACCACAAACTTCCCAAAATAAGATTTGGGAACCAAAAACAAATTGCAAAGAATTTTGACCATGTCCAAAGAATAATATGATAGGCGTTTCCGATGAAGAAAGTGAATGGAGACAAGAAGATATTGAGAAAAAGATTCATGTATGGATGTGCACCAGGTTCAGTATGAGATGAAAACATCCACCAACATCCAAATGCAATAATAACTGCAGCATAAACGTATCTCCAATTAAATTTTCTGCAAAAAGAAATACATACAATAATTATTTATTTATCAGTTATATCAGTATCATAAAATGTGTTACAGTAATTTGCGACACAAAAAAACTTTATTTGTTCTATGAATTCACAGAGATAGAAATTTACAAGATAAAAAGAATTCATAGAACAAATACCGTCAGTTTAGCCTAAGATAATAGATTCCTATTTACAACAATAAAAACAAGTTCTCACTTTTGTGTTTCTCCATTTGCAGTTCCATTGCTTTCTTTTCGCTTCAAATCAGCTTCTTTTTCCAACTTTTCAATAGCATGAACATTTTTAAAGAGGAATTTTCCAGATACAATATAATAGGCCATTCCAACGGAACAAAGAACAAAAGAAGTCATTCGAGATTTGCTAGCTTGTGTTGTTCGATGAGCAGTTCGGGTAGGAGGAACAATTCCACGATTTGTTAAACTAAAAACAGCGATTAAACTTTATCAACTTTTACACATAAACTTACTATGTAGGATAATTTCCAAGTGTTACAGTATAAACAACAGTATCACGGAAGCGTTCTTTTGAAGTACTATCCCATCGCAAAGCTTCACGCGGGTCTTCATTATCATCTTTAATTTCTTCATCCAATTCTTCTTGAGCTTTTTGATATTCATATCCCAATAATCGAAGAAGTGCAGCTCGAAAATCTCGCTTCAATTGCTTTGAATCCATGTATCCATTTTTATGTATTGCATCATCATAACATTTCTTGCCAATAACACCCATATCTTTTGCAAATTGAATGGCAATTGGGATATAGCTGATAATAGTTAAACCTTTTTGATACAATAACCAGATAGGACCAATTGGGGTTAAAAGTAGAAGAGCAAAAAGACCTTTATAGAATAACCATGTAAGAGCATATTTTACAACTAAAAATAAAGGATATGTAAGTGATGTGAGAGTGAAAAGAAAATGACTTACATGATATTGCTGCTTTTGCAAAAGAAGGAAGTGAAGCAAACATTTGATAAGCAAGATGTTCATTGTTTGGTGGTCTGGATGAAGGTCTGAAACGATAATTATTACTTTAAATTTATCCAATGAGCTTGAAAAGCATCATACCGATCTCTTTGACCAGAACCATTATTCATATCATTGCTGTTGTAGTGATCCCGTTCAGAATATGCAGGAGGAGGATCATACCGATTTCGAAGACCGTCACTAAAAAACGTTAATGATTACATGGAAATTCATCTACATGATGCACTTAATCGTAGCTTACATCCACTAGAGCAATATCAAAACTTTAAATTAGATTAGTTAAGTATCACTTTGCTCTTATTACAGTAAACTGTCTAACTAATCTAGTTTTAAAGGCATATAAGGAGATGCAAAACTTACGTTGAATCTGATGACATTATTTAGAATTTATTGCAGAAAGTAGTATTTTCTATCACTAAAAAATGATGAAAAATAAAGTAAATATAATCTAAAAAAGTTTGTTGTTTTGTTTTTTGATGCATTGAAGAAAAATTATTTGCAGCAAACAAAAAAACGGAAAAAAACAACGCATTTTTTAAAGTACAAAGTACAACATTGGATAAACAAGGAAAAACGCGCGACAAAAAGGAAGATTTGAAGGATAAAAAAGAAAAAAGGTAAAAGGTTTTAGATTAAATTACAAAATTACAAAATTTAAATAACTGTAAATTTTATAAATTTTGGAAGCTTGGAAGAAAAAAGAAGGAAAAATGTGGTAAACAAATGTTTTTGAGAGAGAAGAAAAACAAATCAATGAAAGAAAAAAAAGAAGAAAAACAACAAACAAACAACATTTCGAAATTTAACGACGCTGATGTTGAAAAAAAATGTGTGTGTTTTTGTTTTGAAAAATGAATATTTTTTACAAGAAATTTATTTTAAATTAAAAAATATATTATCCATTACAAGAAATATAACTACAAATGCCTTAATTCCAACAACGTTGGCTTGTCGAGGATCGGATGGGACTCACAATTGTCAATAAAATTTGAGTCAACTTCCGCCGCGAGCGATGAAAGAAGCGAGAGCTTGCACGTTGCGGTCAACGTCCAAATGAGGACGGCTGACCAATGATGCGTCACTTTTTTCCGGAAGTATAAATTAGTTAAGTTTGTAAAACTTAACGGCGATTCCAGCCCGAGGGGTGGAAGGAGTCATGAGCGAAAGGAAGAACATTCCCGTACTACCTTCCGTTGATGAGTTTCTTTGATTCCAATCATTGTATCTGATGATGCAGTCAAGAAACTTATAATATACCGTAGTTCAAGGAATACGACATTGTATAAGCAATTATAAGCAGGATTGCGAAGGCTACATGAAGAAGCGTGATGAAGCTGAGGGTGGGTAGATTTTCAGGGCGGGATGTTGTAGTTATATTTCTTGTAATGGATAATATATTTTTTAATTTAAAATAAATTTCTTGTAAAAAATATTCATTATCCATTACAAGAAATATAACTACAAATGCCTAGTTTAACATTATTACAGCGACGCTTTGAAAGTGTGCAGCAAGACTGCTTTAGCGTTAATGGATTATTTACAGGCAGAATAATTAAGCAGATAACTATTTCTAATTTTTGATTTCAGCTAACATAATATCTGCGGCAGCTAGGAGCGTTTCGGTAATTAAAATACTCTTCTGGGGAGTAATGGGTACGCTTCAGTAAGACTAAAGACAAACAGTTAATTTTCCGTGGAAAATCTTTGCAGTTGTGGTCGCATTCTTTCCAACTCGATTTAATTAAAGAAATCTTCCTGCGATTATTCAACCGACACATTTCGATGAGGTTGTGAATGTACATTATTTTTCCATACAGAAGCTGTATCTGAGTGTACGGTAAGATCATTATGCGCAGAATACGTAATTAAAATTTTATTTTGCCTCCGGAGTTACTGTTACTGTAAGAACAAGGTTCTCCTCCGATTGAGAATATGCCACTAGATTCAAACAGATGATCAACAATTCCAAATATCTTCATCCAGAGTGACTTCAATCCACTTAATTTCGGATGGTCTATCTGGACCTTTTACGATTTGATGCTATGAAATCTATCGATGGCCGCACCACTATTTTATTGATGGTTTATTCCAGCCCATTGATTTTCACATGAAATTATTCGCTTCTGATAATAGTGTGTTCGACATTTAGACCAAAATCCACGTCATTTGATGACGGCTTTGCTTTACCAGGTTCCTTGATAAAGTTGATATCAACGATATTCGCTACGAATGAGAGGAGTCGAGTACGGTAGAGGTCATGAAGGGAAAGACCCAAACGACTGCATGAGGTCGTTAGCAAATCTTTGTTAGTGGGTAAACATTTAGAGAGTATGTTGTATACGGCCCCCTCTTTTTTCGAACAGAATAATACGCTTGACCAAAGCGGATGTTTAGTGTTCAACTCGGTGAATGGGACTTATTACCGTCCTGTTAAACATCTTGTCTCGAGCATTGACTGGCAAATCGACATCCATTTGAAAACGTTCCACAAAATTTCGGTACCTTCCAGAAGCGGGTCTTTTTTGAAATCGGTGCCCATCTTTATTCCATTATTTGGTCATTAGATCCAAAGCTGGCTTCGAAGAGCCATCACAATATGCTAGGATAAAGCATTTTATTTACTTCATTTCAAAGAAGGATTATACAGTAATATGTTTTGAGAAACCCTTGCTTTGGGTAACATTGATTACTGTAGCATATAATTCAGATAACCATAGGATAATAGACCGTAGTATGTTTTGAATCTGAACTTCGGGGCTTACTGTAAGCTAAACCGATAAATGTAAATTAGCATTTTCTTGGATGGAGCTAGATCACAAGGATGTTTATACAATTAGATTGTATGTATTTTAGCACAATGCAAGCAAATCCAGTAAATCAAGGCTTGTTGTAGAGCAACTGAATCTTTTCTCTGGAATCCAGGTAAGGGATAGTTGCTTTATTCAGCAGAGTTTGCAACTTCACTATATTACCTGACCAATATAATGTAAGCATGCCAGAAGGGAAGTTATCTGTGCCGTTTAGAAGGATAGTCAGGCTACCTGGCAATAACCTCAAATGATTGAAGTCAGTGTTGAAGCACATTAATTTTGACTCAATTCTTTCATTGATGTTAACGCATGAAAGGGAAAATGGCAAACACCATTTTATATGCCTGGTTGTTAATAAACCTTAGTATGAAAAGATATACAGGATACCTGCTGTTGTTCATGTTAGTGAAAACCCTTGACCATCGAGGCTTGATGTTTATCATTAAAGGGCAAATTGAACACTCCACTGAAAACCTTAGTTCAAAAGAAATCGTTAGCTGCCTCCGGATGCTTCCTTGAATAACCAACAAATCAATCAAATTAGTTTTTCTAAATAAGCTTGTAAAAGTATCTAGGATACATGCTTCAAAATTCTTCCGTGTAAGAATATTATATCAGACAACGTTAGCACCAAGGATGCACTATCTTTGTTTGTTTTGTATTTGTTTCTCTAATCCAAATAGCTAAACTTGTTTATGAATATTTGAATACTTTCAGAGAACCCAAACGAGGGTCTTTGTTTGACGGATGGGTATGACTGATAATAATCAGACAAGCGCCAAGCTTTCAAGCTGAAAATGGGAGGGTTTTGTACCTCATCAGCCACTGTTATTTTCCAAGGCCTCTATTGATAGCACTTTGAGCCACAATGGAATCATAAAGGATGTGGACAGGAAAAGTAAACGACTGCAAGCATGTGAGAGTATCTGGGATACTTGCTTATGAATATTTGAATACTTTCAGAGAACCCAAACGAGGGTCTTTGTTTGACGGATGGGTATGACTGATAATAATCAGACAAGCGCCAAGCTTTCAAGCTGAAAATGGGAGGGTTTTGTACCTCATCAGCCACTGTTATTTTCCAAGGCCTCTATTGATAGCACTTTGAGCCACAATGGAATCATAAAGGATGTGGACAGGAAAAGTAAACGACTGCAAGCATGTGAGAGTATCTGGGATACTTGCTTATGAATATTTGAATACACAATAAAGAGAAGAAAAAGCTTTAGAAACAGATGAAAATTCGAGTAACTCTTTCTTTCAAACAACTTTATAAATCTGACCAGTTAAACAGAAGCCAGGGGCATTCTTATCGTGCTTTAAGATAAGCTAAATTCGGAAAATGGAACATGTACAATCTAGCACACATGTATGGATCTGTGACGAATACAGTAATCTCCATTTCCTTGAGTCCACGTATTTGAATATAGCAAAAAGACTTGAATGTCAATTCTTCATATACTGTAAACAACAATCAACTGCGACTTTAATCTCCAACTTGTTAGTCATGCAGCAATTCTTATAATATTTACATTGAGTTATACAATCAACCAAGGGCTGATAAAGCCTCAAACATCTTTCGGAATGTCATTGAGCAGCTAATTTAATCAAGTAACGATAAACTGATAAGTTTGAAGTCTAATGACAGCTTGATGACTAAATTAAAACCACGGTTAAGCAAACTAGGCTGCACAACAGCAATCAAGAATTATATTTCTAGCTTTATCACTATTGAAGATTGTTCCGCCAAGGGCAAACAAAAGACGAATACCGAATGAGAGAGCGGGGCTCGATAAAATACGGTAGTTTGATTTTTATCAAAACGAGATCATTCAATCATCAACATATAAAAAACATCTAAACAAAGTCTTGAAAAAACTTACATAATGACATCAGTGTTATCAGCAAAGAGATTGAATAATGTAAAATTGGCTTAAAACCAACAATATATGCCGGGATATAAAGATTGACAGCTATTACAGTGCCAGGGGCAATATTCCGACGATACGAATTTCGTGTACATGAATGACGAGGTTTCAGTGAATAATAATAATACGAAAATATATGTGACAAATTAATTAAAGGGTAAACAAGGCTTACTTCATGAGGTTTTATTAATACGCAAACCAAAATTCTAAAAAGTATGTAGCCACAGGGTCCACTTGAGATATTGGCACGAACATCAGTAAATTAATATATGAATAAATAAAAATATATAAGTATACATCTGTCTTTCGGTGCGTGTTGTACATTACACACCTTGAGGGATCAAGCAAGACTTAATTCGAAAAATAAATTTCTTTACCTTCTTCAGGGAAGGAAATTATTCCATCGCTGAACGGATATTTCTTAAACTTGAGTTTCCGGGATAACGAAGTCTTAAATTTACACAAGACAAAAAGATTAAATAATTGCATGTAATGCAAACTATCGAAAGAGTGAATAAGCCAGGCTTATATCGATATGTAATCGTGTCACATTCGTTCATAAAGAAAATTGAAGATAAAAGTGTTTCATTAGCGATTACTGCCCGGGGCAACAATGTTTTCTATTTTCAATATCTATTTGAGTAAGCAGGGCTAACTCAGATATATACTATTCATAACCTTCTTTGATGTAAAATATCCCCAAAGAATAATATTGATAAAGTAAGAAGACGATAAAAAAAATGAGAGCATTTTTTGAGCCGACCTTTCGACGCCGTGTCGAGGAAAAAAAGTGACGCATCATTGGTCAGCCGTCCTCATTTGGACGTTGACCGCAACGTGCAAGCTCTCGCTTCTTTCATCGCTCGCGGCGGAAGTTGACTCAAATTTTATTGACAATTGTGAGTCCCATCCGATCCTCGACAAGCCAACGTTGTTGGAATTAAGGCATTTGTAGTTATATTTCTTGTAATGGATAAAGCATTAACACAAAATTTTGTGACAAAGGGTGTCATTTCTTTTTTCTGTTAAAAACTGTAAAAATACCATAATTATTACTGTAGGCTACCTTGTTGGTAATACCAACATTTTGTTTGTGGAAAGATAAGCACTTTCAAAGGTTACGGTATTCTTATAAATTTTTATTTATTTTTAAAGTATTAAAAGATATTGCAAAACAAAAATTTATCATATGAAAAATTAAGATAACATTAATTGATTTTCATAAATTTAAATCTGTTTAAATATGATAAATTTTTTTAAAGGATTAAAACATCATTTCCATCAGCTGAGTTTTAAATTCAATGCTTAAACCTTCCTTTGAAATTGGATTTGAAGATTTTAAGCTTTCTTTTGCCAAACCTAAGCAAGCTTGAAATAGTTCTTCAAGGTCATAGTTTTCTGCAATTTCAGCATATTTGTGAATGTTGGTAAGATTAAGATTTGACACAAGGTTTTGTTCTATTAATTCCTAAAAACGAAAGAATATTTTAATCTTAAAAGTGTTTAATTAAAATTACTTTTAAACCCTTAACTTTGTATTCAACAACAAAGTCAAGCAAATTGAAAATGTCCTTGTCAAAATTGTCCACAACAAAGTTGCCATTGATGCAAAAGTTTATAAAGAATTCTACAGTTGCAGCGGTACAATTCAGTGATACAATATCAGTGCGGTCATCGCGTTCTAAGATTGATGAATTGTTCAGGATAAGTAATTTTGAAACCTAAAAAATTTACAACTGACTTATATACCATGTGAAGAGGATTACTGTAATATTATTACGTCATTCTAATGACAATATTCAGAGAAAGTCTCTTACAGACAAAGTTTTAGTTTTTATAAAAAATTGATACCCCAAATTCGCGATCTTCTGCCCTTAATGTTACATATTCTCTAGCTTTTCCAGTATTACTGTACATTGTAGAGAAGCTTTGGTTCAATTTTAATAGTTTCACTTCTTCTTCCAAAGCTTGATTCTTTTGTTGCAGTTGAAAATTTTGACTTCTTAAATTATCAATTTCTCCAGAATTGTACGGGACAGAACTCATTCCAGATGTGCCGATCTCATATTTTAGTTTTGTATTTTCTTTCTCCAAATTTTCAATTTCTTTTTGCAAAATACTATTTTCGTCATTGGATTGATCTAAATCTCTTTGTAAATTTAAAATTCGTCTTTCAAGTTCACTAATTTTCATGTATGCTGGAGTTTCATTCAAGATTACGGTAGTTGGAGGAGGAAGTGGTGATCGAAGGGATGTTGTCTTTGAAGAAGCCGCTGATCTATTGCCACTTCTGCTACTTTGATGTTGGACTTGAATGGTTGAAAGTCCATAACATGGAATTTTGCATGAATCCGTATTCCATGTTAAAAGGCCTTTAATTTGAATAATGGCTTTTCCATTTTCAAAGAATGTCGTCAGCGACATTGGCCCACCAAGGCCATAAGAATTTGAAGCTTCAAATGTACGATTTTGTTCAGCGGTTCTTGGGGCAGATGGGGTTGGATTTCGGGACTTTAAAATCCATTGCCATCGGCCATGAACTGCTTTATTCCCTTTTACGTATAAAGTTAAAGAAGCATTTGGGATTGGAATATGCTTCATTAATCCTTTGAACATTCCACCAAGGGCCGAATTGCTGATCATCGATGAAGCAGGTGAGGGTGAAGAAGCCGATGATGGAGAATTTGAACCAAATGGTTTATATTCCATCATCCAAGTTCCATCAATTTGATTTGTAAGCTTAAATTCAGGGGTTCTGCAAATTTCACTCTTGTCTTTCTCCAATATTTCAAAATCATATGTAATTAATTGGCAAATTTTCTGAAAAAAATAATACTGTAAATAGATACTGTAGATGGATACAATAAAATCTAAAATACTATTAAAGAAAGCTGGTAAACTTCTTCAAGGAATTTATATAAAAGTTTTGGATATTTTGGGATTCTTATAGATCAATATTACTTAAATCTTCTTGTCCTCAAAATTACATATCTCAAATCGAACCAACAACTTACCGTTGGATCACACCAATTTTTGTATGTGTATTCATAGTTTTTTTCATCAAAAGGATTCACCATTTTTAATGAAACTGCCACGCGTTCTTCTAAAAAATATATTCAATTCTTTTTTTGTTGAATAAATTTAAGTTTTGTTATCAGTGTTTTGCCACGTTTCAAAAAATTTTTAATTCGAGGAAAATCAAAAATGAATGAATTCTCTTATCAGAACAATCAGATGACTTTATCAAAGTTCTTGTCAAGGTAAAATTATATATAATCAATCAATATTCGACTTTTTTTAAATTTCAATCTCCCGAAATTATAATTTTTTTGCAAAGGGTGGTGGTGATTTCCAGGACTAGGACTCAATACATTGTATAAAAACTACAGTAATCATTCTGCTAACAAAAAACTCGCTTAGTTGAAAAACAAAAAAACAATTTTTCGACCACTGCTGCGACTGCTTCATTAAAATTAGGCTTCAAATGAAGTATCATAACTTTTACAACTTTTTTCAACAATTTTTTTCGTTAACGTTTAATAAAAAAATGTTATTTTGTTCGAGATACAGTTTAAAAGTAGTTTTAAGAACTTTATTTATTAAAACTAAGCAAACATTTGAATAATATTGATTAACTAATGTTGATTATATCCGGATGTTTTCCGACTTCTTCGAGCAGCAATTGTTTGAACTGTTGAAGAATGAATTCCAACAAAATGTTTTACAAATCTTTCAATTTGTTTTCGGTATTCTGAATGATTGGTAAAATTTACAATCATATGACAAATTGATAAAAATCTAAAAGATTTTATTAATTTTATGTTTGTTGTAAAATATATGTAAATTTACCCTGTTGTAGAATATGCTAAACTAGTAATAATATTATTTGGTTGCCAAAGATCAAAATTTGCCCCAATCATTACGGCAGATGGAATTGTACAAAGAATTATATCCGCTGCAGTCATAATTATAAAAGTTTTAAGTTGTGGTCGTTTACCGTATACTACAGTATTGGGAGAGGTTATTGTTTGCTGAAAATTACTAGATTACTGTAATTTGCTAAAAATGTTGTAATTCTTACTTTTTGAAGATGAGAAATAAAAAAAAGGGATAAAAAGCTTGCAAGATAAGCAGCAGGAACAAAAATGAAATGAAAAGTTGAAAAATCTTTTCCAGTGGAAGTGATAATTCCACAATGGGAAGTGGAAGTTAATCGATTACTTATCTGTGCAGAATATCCTGCCCAAAAAAGTGATAATAGAAGTAAGATTACGGTAGCCAAGATAAGGATGACTTTATTACGGTAGTTAAAAACAGCACTATAATGTCCAGGTCGATGAACGGCAATTATTCTTTCACTGAAATGGATTTTAAATTTGTTTTATGAAAAAATAAAACTTACGCTGAAACTAAAATTGTCATGATTGCAGGAATCTCGGTCCCAAGGATTAATGGAATTGGCCAATATCGCTAAAAAATGATTATACTTTTCAATCCAAATCCTAAAAATCAATAATATTACAGAAAAGAAGCAATCATAAACACTAATTGGATGTCCAAATCTTCCCAACAACAATTCTGTCCATCGACCAATCCCTGTTAGGATATATGAAATCCCATTGACGATTTCACCAATATCCAAAACAATGATAAATGCAAAAGTTTTTCGCAAATCCCGATTTGTTGAAAATACAATTATATTTATTGTATTTGCCAAAACTGATAGACTGCCTAAAGTATTTATGGAATGAGGATATATGAAATCCAGACAAAAGTTTGCATACCAATAACAACATACAGTATAACCATGAACAAAGTTTGTGAATAACTAATACTTCCGAAATTGGAATCAACTTCTTCCATTTCTTTAAGATTTAAGAAACAGTGTTGAAAGTTTTTGTAACGATTATTTCTGGGATAAAGATAATCCCAACAGTTAAGCTAAAACTGTTTAATGTCAAAAGGGTTGTTCGGTTGCAAAATAAAATAACAGACAAAAACGTAAATAAATTTAGGAATTGGATGGCAAATATTTAAATAGCTAGACAAATCTCAATATTGGCACGTAAATAATCAAAAGTGGCATTATCAAAATATGCAAATTAGGATATTTCTATAGAAAATCTTTTTTCATCATCAAAAAAGGTGTCAAAAGAGGATGGAAGTGCCACGTGTTTGTGAATGGGGGCTGATTAGCATCTTCTTCAAAAAAAAGATAGATTTTGTAGCTTTTCTAAAGGCTTGATTGTGTTTTCAAAACAAAAATTTACGTTCTAAATTTTGAAAAGCGAAATTAAAAAATTAAGAAATTCTAATTTTTAACAACTATCTGTTCTTGTCTGAAAAAATCTTCTGAAATAAAATGATGGCACTGCTCTAAATAATCTTCTATTTAAAGAAAGTTTTTGTATCTCAAAATGTCAGAGATAAAGAAAAGTAATTTCAATGAACTTGATAAAAATAAATTTGAAGAAGTTCTTTAAATGATAACTTTATGAACTTTTGCATCTCTAATAAATCTCAAGAGAGACTAAGCATTAACTAACAATGACTAGAATGATGCCATTAAACTTTTAGTTTGAACTCTTAAATGTCAAAATTGTTAAATATGGTAAATTATGCAATGATTTGTTAGCAACAAAAGCGTAAATAGAGTTCTAAGAAATCACAAAAATATGATTTTGGGATTTACAGTAGTCATCAAATGACAATTTCGTCAAAAAGGCTCAATTGTATCAACTTTAAATCTCTAAGGACTTCTATTAATAAATGCAGTGCAATTTGAAACTAATAAAACGACAAAAGAATATTATTGAAAAACGGTAAAAAAGAGCAGACATAAATCTTTGCCAAAAACAAAATTGAATTTAACTAAAACAATTTTTTGTCTACCAAAAAAATGTGCCCTAAATTTACGTTAATAAAAATACAACTGGAAGTCATGCTTTGAAAAATTTAATTTAAATAGTTATAAAATTTTTTAAAATATGATTAAACATTTTTATTTAACAAAGAACAAAAATTCTTTATTTAAAAAAGTTTTGACTTTTTGAACTTTTTTATATTCTTTGAAATCTTTTGTCATTCAAATTATTGAAAGCATTCAAGGATGACTGATTTTATCGCGTTAAAGTTCAAAATTACAGTAATATTATCATACCCACAAAATGTTAATAAAACAAAATGTAAGTTACAAGAATGTTTAATAATCGTGAATACTAACCAAGCAGAAAGAAGGAATATCATGTAATTGTTTATTTGTTTGTATTTTAATTAATTAACTAAAATAAATAGATGCACGTATTTATTTCCTTCCTTCCGTTCCCACAAAATTCTATAACATTTTTTAAAAATATGTATTTGAAACATTTTTTGAAATACTTTAGTTTTGTAAACATTATTCGAAAAGAAGGAATTTTGTAGAGCGGAAGTTGATTTATGGCTACACAGAATGTTCAAAATCGTAAATGTGGGGAAAAATAATAATTTTTTAAGAAGCTCAAAAATTAAGTTTTAAAAAGGTGAGCAGAGGTTTAATGAACACTTAAAACAATACTTTTTAAAAAATGCCAGTGCTAAATTATAAATACTTATTAACTGTACTACAAAGCGGGAGTAAACAATGGTACCGTAATTTTATGATAAAAATTTTTATTATACGTTTGAAAACAAACTTGAGATATTCTAATGGAAAACACGGGTTGTATATAAGTATACTGTATTTCAATTATTTGCATAAAATAGAGATGAAGGGTATCACTTGAAAAACACACCTTTAATGACCCCAAAGATCAAAGGTTTTTTTATAGAAAAAGAGACAGATAGGGGAAATGATGATTCCAATGTTTAAAATCAAATTTATTATTGTTTTGGAATTGTGCCAATTCTTTTATAAAACTAATTCTTTTAAAAATTTGTTTCTCCCATAAAAAATGCTTTAGATAAGCTTATTAAGAAATTTTTTTATTAATATGTAAATAACAACATTATTATTAAACTAAAACAAATAATAAATTTTTTTACAAAATTATACACGTTTTTCGTAAAAATGGAATTCTTTAGAAATAAAATAAAAGTGAAAGTAAGAATCCAAGAATTCAAAGTTTATAACCATCTGGTAAATCCATTCTGTCCAAAATCCCGGACAAATTTACAACTTTCAAAGATTCTTTTAAATGTAAATTATTTAATTCATACATTTCTGCATCTGTTAATTCAAAGTCAAAAACCTAAAAAATAAAAGTAAAATAGGCTGTTAATTAAGGATTAAAGTACTTTCAAAAATGCGAAAACTCCTGAGAGAAAAAAAGATTTATGGTTTTTATGTAACACTGTTTTTTACGATTCTGTATTTCAAAGATTTTTTCGAAGGTTTTAAGGTATTGTAAATCTCATAAGAACAATAAGGAAGTGGATGAATTACAAAAATGAAAACTACAGTATCTCGTAAATTAATTTTTAAGGCATCTTTTGAGAAAGTTTTAAAACTGAGATTGTAAGTCTATGAAAAACGAACCATTGAATTTTCCATAATTCTAACAGGTTTTCGACTTTTTGGAATTGCACAAACTCCATTTTGAATTGACCAACGTATGCAAATTTGTGCAGGTGTTTTTCCATGGTCTTTGGCAATTTTTGTAATTGGATCAAAATGAAGGATTCGACCTTTTGCAAGTGGACAATATCCCTGAAATAAAACATTTATTTCTGTAAACAATGATGGAAGTGTTAGAACACATTAATGTAAACTACTTTAAAATTACAGTAAATAATTTTAAAATTGAACCAAGAAATTTTAATAAAGATTACGGTACTTACACAAAAAGTAATATCCACTGCATGACAAAGTTCCCGAATATCAGCTGGATTTTGGCATGGATGAAATTCGGATTGAATAATATGGGGTCGAATTGAACAAATTTCAAGTAAATTTTCAAGATGGTCACATGAAAAATTTGAAACTCCCAAAGCTCGAATTTTATCGTCATCATAAAGTTTTTCAAGTTCCCGCCAAGTTTCTTCTAAAACTTTGTTCGAATTTCCCATCTCTTCTGGGACAGTAGGGAAATGAATCATGTAACTGTCTAAAAATGGGATAATGGATATCAAATAATGGCACACAAAACAAACCGAGATAATCAACTCTAAGTTTTTGGCAGGCAAGATCAAATGCCTTCGGGACAGATTTACCAAAATCAGTTGGCCATAACTTTGTATTGATAAAAAGTTCATTTCTGGATATTTGTGATTCCTAAAAAATTTAAAGATTATCTTCTTAAAAGTTTAAAAAAGTGTTAAAAGTATTTGTGATTGGATTTAACACCCTCCCGATATTAATATCCCATATATATCCGTATATATCCTTTTTCCCATTCAAAGCAATTCAAGTTTTATTAACGTTGAGAAAGAGAAAAATCCGGTTCCGGAAAAGAACGAAGATCGACCCAATAAAAAAAGACGACATTCCTCTTTTTCTTTGCACCCAAAAAAGGGATATACTTTTTATCGAATAAATCTGACTTGTATCTTTTTTATTTTTATTCAAAAAACGAGAAAAAAGAGATACGTTTTTTTATACTCGATTTTTGTAAATCAAAAAATTTTGTATGTAAAAAATGAAATTGTTGTTTCTTTTTTGTGCCATTTTTGTTTCAACAATTTTGGCACAATTTCCACCTCCGCAAAAATTTGAATGCGGCCGAAATGAAGCTGAAAATGCATTTGCGGCTTTAAGTGTAACCCTAAATTGCCAGCCAAGATTGGGTAACAAGATTCAATATTTTTGATATTAATTAGAATCTTTTTTTAAGCCCATTTTAATAATTGCTGCATTGCTCATGATAAATGTTATGATAATCAACTTGGAAGAATCGAATGTGATAATGCATTTTGTAATTGTTTACAAATGGCTGCAGAAGGACAACTTTTTTGTAAGGTTTGTGAATTTTGCATTTTTATGATTATCTTATTACTACAGTAATTTTTGCGATAATTAGCTTGGTTACTGTGTCTGTTAAAAAAACTGCCAGAGGGGCTTTATGCAAAATTTAAAAGGGCAAAGTTACCGTAGTCTTTAAAAGTTCTAGTAAAATAGGTGAAGCATGTTTAAACTTATAAATCTATTTGATATTAACTCTAAAAATATAAAGTTTGATAGTTACGGTAATTTTGGTAATCCGCAAATTCAAAACTGAAATCTTAAATGAATCAAATCACAAAAATTCTTGTTAACTTTTTGCTTCTTTCTAACTTTTTTGAACCTGATCGAAAACGCCCGTTTAAATGACAATATAAATAACCGTCAAAAATAGCAATAGATTTTTCTTTGAAACATAAAAAGCAGGTGATCAAAATGCAAAAAAAGGAAAAAGAAAAAACATTTCCTTGTTTGTCTTTTCGCATTTTTACCTTTTAATAATTTGGCCTTGTTAAAAATGTTTTCAAAGGCCAAAATATCAAAACACAACAAATCAAATCATTAATAAAAAAAAGTTTGTCAATATTATTATTTATGACAATGACTTCTTTGGATTTTGTGCTAATTACGTTTTCTAAGTATCATCTCGAAAAAAAGTTTTTCAAAAAATAGCAATCTTTGCTGTTTTTTTTGAAAGAAACGCTTGAAATGTCCACCTTAGCTAGTCAATAGCTGCAAGTGACAGACAAAAATTTTATTTTCAATAACAAAAAAACACTGTTTTGATGTTTTTGCAGTTTTTGAACTTTGAAAAAAAATATGAACGTCAAAAAAGATTTTAAAATATTGATTATTGTTTTTTAGTCTCAAGCTGATCTATTTTGTAATCTTGTCCGACAACATGGCGGTAGTTCATATGCTGATGCGGGTCGAAAAAGGCTTGGATGAATTTTTTTAAATCCCATATTTGTGACTGACTAATTGCAATTTTTGAAACGCATTTAAATTATTATTTTCGGGTTTTTAATAAAAACATTGCCCTTACAAAATTTTCTGTTTGAATGTTACAGTTAATAACGCAGTGACACATTTTAGTGTTTTTTAATTTAGTGTTTAGTGTCACAAAAACGGGACACCAATATGCAAATTTGAAATTGGTACCATTATAACTTGTTGCCATCTATTTCAAACAATGTAAAAGCTGAAAAATAACAAACCTCAATTGCAATTCCAAGTTTTTCTTCAACGCCATATCGTCTGGCAGTATCAATCATTCGATATCCACTTTTCTTTAAAGCAAAAACAACTGATTCATGATTATATCCACCTGAATGAGTTGTACCTTAAATTGTTTAAATTAAGAATAAATTTTCCAATCACTGATATGACATACCAAGTCCTAAAAGGGGCATTTGAACTCCATTTCTCAATGTTACGTAACGTTTTGAGTTAAATATTGATGGTTCGGGTTCATCAAAGGGATAGGGTTCCTCTGGTTCAAGGATTGGAGGGATTGTTGAAGGACCTAAAATGGAAACAAATTAAGCCAAATATATTTGTGCGACTTTTTTAAATCGAAAATATCCTATTTATAATATCATTGAAAAGAAAAATATCACTGATAAGGACACTTACCAGGAGCATAATAAAAATCTGGAACATTATAAGTTGATAACACTGAGTTTTTAATCATTTTTTAAAAGCTTAACAGCTTTATAAAAAGTTTGAATGAATGAAATGAGTCAAAAACTACTGAAAAACAAACAAATTAAATTTTTTTAAACGGCTGCAAAAGAATATTTGTCAGCTGAAGAAGAAAAAAAGTAACGTAACAGCCGTCGTCGCAAAAAGCTTCTTTGTTTTTTTAGGAAAACAGCTTCACGTGAAGAAGCAGCAAAGATATTTTTGCAGGCAGTGAAAAAAAAGGGGGAATCCCTCCATTTTTTTCTGTGTTCGCCTCCCACTTTTTCGTCTTTTTTCATTGACAAAAAAATATTTTCAAAAACAAGCTAGTGTCTCTATTTTTTTTAAACAAAAAAACATAAATATTTTTTATTACAAGAAAGAAGAAAGAATTTTGTGGTCATTTCTTGTCGAATTTTGCAATGTCTTTATATATAACATTGGGCATTATTTTTGTTCGTCCGAATGTCTGCTGCTCCCATTGTTAAATGAAAAAAAGAACACAAAGTTTAAAAAGCTGAATTACACGTGAATTTTCTAAAAACACCCATTTTTCTCGAAAAAATAGAGAGACTTCTCGAAATTTCGAATCGAACACTTTTTTTGCAATTTCTATTTACTGCACAGACATGTCACATTTCTTTCTTTCCTTCTCTCTTTCTTATCCGTTGATAAGAAAATTGATAAGAGAAATATTTTTGTATTCAAAGGCCTTTTTCATAACCTTCAAAAATATAATCCTGCGCAAAAATTTCTTTAAAGATTATTTGCTAACATTTTTATTGTTTCGTATTAGTCTATGTTAAAACCGTTTTTTTGATCATGATTTTTTCTTCTTGTCTCAGCAAAAGAAAAGTTTATCATTGACAAAAAAGAATGTGTATCAATGGGTTTTTTATGTTCAAAATCGTGTCAACCACGTGTTGTGATAGAGTGATTACTTTTTTGGGAGGGAAGAAAAAGACAAATTAATCTTTTGATTTCCTTTTTTTCTTTCTATTTTCAGACAGCATCACTTCACTACAACGCGTTTTCCACACTTTTAATCATGCGCTGCGTCTCTTCTTTTCTCTGTTCTTTTTTTTCTTTCACGACAGAGTTAAACAAAGAACAGAGAAAAGAAGAGACGCAGCGCATGATTAAAAGTGTGGAAAACGCGTTGTAGTGTCACTTTCAACAATAACAAGCATAATTTTTGATTCTGCAAAAAAAATGACAAAAATAATAAACGAAGTACTTTGTTATTATTATATTTTGCAGCATGAATTTTTATTATTTTTTTAATTGAATATTCGAATATGTGTTTTACAAAAAAAAACAGAACGTTGGGACAAAATTGTTAATCAACCATCAAGTAGTGTTGAACTGGGACGTTTTGATTGACCCAATCCAAAATTGACTCTCGACTCCGGCGGAACATTTTTCTTTGATTTTTTCAACAAATTGAAATTTCACAAGGGATATCCTATGACAACAAATATGCAATAAATGATTCATTGGAAAAGCCAGAAAAAGTCCACGGACATATTTTTGTATTAGTCAAGCTGGTTTTCAATGCGGGATCTGTTTTTTGGAGGAAAATGCAAATTTTTATCATCGTTTGGTTACACGAGTAGTAACTAATCGAATAAAAATTTGCATTTCTGCCATTTTCGGGCATTCACTTTTTCTGTCGAAGAAAAACTGTCAAACAATTTATTCATAATCATTTTATTTTCCAACATTTGACGGTTGTGTTTAAACTGGACTTATTTTTCCCTGTTGAAAATGGAAGCAATGAAATTTGTAAGTTTTTTTTTATGATTTATCCTTACGGATATACCTGCGCATAGGCTGGTGTAACTTGATTATTTCCTACACCTGGAGAGAACCAGGACCTTGATAGCCCAACGGTATGGACTCTTGCAACCCGTAGGAGCACAGGCTGGACCGGGAACAGATATATACACGGGTACACATTCTTAAAGAGGCAAAGTCGGGGGATCGGACCGAAACCTATCTCTTGTTGAGCCAGCGCATTAGACCGCTCGACTACTCGGCCGACCATTTTATTTTTTGCTTTGATGTAGGACCAATTTTTCCTTAATAAATTTCATCATTTTTAGGAAACTCCAATTGCACTTCGATGGAAGATTAGCAAAAAAGAAGTTCAAAGTGTATTAAATCGATCTCGACAAAGTTGCAGCAAAGTTTTTGGGCTTGATGAATGCTATGGTGTCAAGTATGGTCTTGTATTGATGAAAAGTGAACAAAATCATGTTGGAATTGGATTGTCCCTTGCAATGAGAAGATCAACAACAATCACAGCAAAATACAAACTCACAATTGCATCTGCAAATTATGTCAAAGAACAAGAAAAAATCTTTGATAGAACTTCAACCTCAGTTCAAATAATTTCTCCAATTGATCATTTCTTGGAACCTGCAAGCAATTATTTTGTTGATGGCATTCTCGTTGTTACAATGGAAGGAATTTTGAGTTTTGAAAAAGAAAGAAAGCATAAACATTTCAAAGGCAATATCAAAACTGGCAAAAGCTTGGGTGAACTTTTATGGGATCGAGATGACAAGGATTTTGGATTTGTTTCTGATGGAAAGACTATCATGGTATGTTCTTGTTTTGGATACTGTCTTGATGTTTTGCCGCTGGCTACCGTCAGCGGCAAAAGATCTATGGATTTTGTCTATTTTGATGGGGGCTTCAACTCACCTATCACATCCCTAGATACGGGCTTGATACTATACATTGATGACTTTGTTTTTTAGGTTCATAAATTGATTATTAGCACAAAATCTCCAGTCTTTGATCGAATGATTGAATGTGGATTGAAGGAATCCAAAGAAAATAAAGTTGCAATCATTGATTTTGATTATCAAGTCGTTGAACTTGCTCTTAAATTTTGTTATGGTATTGATATCACTGATCTTTTAACCATCTGCAAGAGCTTCAAACTTCTCCAATTCTCTGATAAATATGATATTGAAGATCTCAAAGCAAGTTTTTACTTTATCTGTTTTCTATGTATTACAGTAGTTCATTTTTTAGGATTCAATGGAAGCATATATCTTCAGTCAACGATCTCCAATGAATATCTGTGATATTGTTAATGCTTCATTTGTAACAAATTCTGTCAAGCTTCGAGAAAAATGTTACCGATATTTGGTAAAACAAATGAAGAGATCTGTTTTTATCAAAGATTTGGATCGATTGGATAAAGATTTTGCGATGGAATTATTGAAAGCATCTTTTAGTCGAGCATAATTTTATGTAAATATGTATTGTAATTATGTATACTGTAAATAAAGTACTAATATGATGAAGAAATGTTTGTTGAGATATTAACATTTGACGTGTGTACTGTACTTGAGTGTAACATAAGTAGGCTTTTTTCCCTTCCCTCACTATCAGTCATAATATTCCTTTGATCGTTTGCCGCAACTTCAAAGCGGCGTTATATGCTTTCATATCTTTTCCGCTACAGTATCTGGTACTATTTGTTTCTATTCTACATGGTTATCGTCTCTAGATATTTTGATTTGCTGCCTTCTGGTGCAATGGATAACGCGTCTACGGAGCAGAAGATTGTAGGTTTCAATCCTGCGAAGGTCGAAATTTTTATAAAGTAAATTTTTATGTTAGAAGAAAGGTTTGTTTATTCCACCAAAAAGATTTAAAAAAACGAAGAACATGCAATCAATTTTTAGTCAAAATACCAGACGCAGCGCGCCCCGAAGGGGCGTGCTGCGGCTGTTTACGACTCAACTTCCCTACCTTTCTACCCCTAAAAATCGATTTTCGTCAGTTTTAATCGTAGAGCTATGAAATTTGGCAGGTATGTAGAGAAAAAAATCGCATTTGATAATTTTTTGGGTTTGACCCCCATCGACCCCGGGGACCCGAGATATCCCCAAAAAACGAAAAAACGAATGTAGACTTTCGATGTTCCCGGTATAGGAGAAGAATGGGAGGTATCGGAATGAATCAGGCATGGTTCAAATAGTACTAAATGACTTTTGGTTTGTCCCAATCGGTTCATTTTTGACCCCAGGGGACCATTTTTTTCTTTAAAAAACGGGGTTTTGCGGGGTTCGGAGATTTTTTGTCAAGCAAGAGCTTAGATAAGTATTGGAATGGATAGCCCGTGCTTGGTTACATATGATTCGACCCTGGGGGCGATAATATATCTTCATTGTTGACCCCAGGGGACCACTTTTTTCTTTAAAAAACAGGGTTTTGCGGGGTTCCGAGATATTTTGTCAAGCAAGAGCTTAGACAAGTATTGGAATGGATAGCCCGTTGTTGGTTACATATGAATCGACCCCGGAGTTGATAATAATTTTTCAATTTTGACCTCGTGGGGCACTTTTTGTAATGTATTTTTTAGAATTCATTTATAAATTTTGTTTATTATTATTAAATACTATCGGGTTTTACTGCTTATTTATGAGTGTCATGCTTTGCAGGGAGGGGGGGGGGGGGCTCCATTCTCTCCTCTCGTTCTATTTGTATTCTTTAGAATTGAATAACTGTGTAATTCCAAAAATTGAAAAAAATATAAAATTTTTGTAGATTCATGCATGTTAAATCTTAACACGCCGATTATTAACAAATTGTATATTTTAAAATGTTGGAAATAATTATTTAAAATTGATAATGTCTCCTTTTTCTCATTAGAAAATCATAAACTTTTATAAGTATAAAATTAATTTACGGCAACAATATGGGTAACATTGAATCCCGGATAAAATGAAACAAGAATAGTTTGGTTGACAAGCTTTTGTTGTTGTCAAAAATAACTTCATGAAATAATTAGTTCTTATAAATCCTTAACACTTTCTAAATTTTTATTGCTTCACAGCAGACGGCTCAGGAGACTAGCCAACGGGGAAACAATAATTAAAAATTATAACAAATACGGCTGTTGCAATGTAAGACGGGAGAAGAGATTAAAGGTTGCAGACGGGATTGGCTTACTGTAAGACGGGAAGCGAGATTAATTTGTTTCAGTGGGACAACTACAGCCATCGCCCTCTGCAAAATATAAAAAATTCAGTTGTTCCCTTTTTGTAAATTTTGTTGGCGTTAAAACAGTTTAAATTAATACATTTAAAAAAGGCATTTGTGGGTAATAAATCAAAATTATTTCTTGATAAAAACACGCAGTTTCATTTACTTACAATATAAAATTAGTTTCCCGGGCTATAGCTCTAAATAAGACGCAATTTCTTGAAAAAAAAGTAATAGGGCACTATTAAGTTGTTTTTGTGAATTCAATTATCAAAAAAGACTTTTAAAAAATCTGTTGTTTTTTTTTTGGTGGGGCGGGGGGGGGGGGGGGGGGGGTTCGAAGATCATCTTTTGATGAACGCGGAGCGGCGGTCATTAACATGTCCATCTAGTTTTTATTGCAGAGGGCGATGGCTGTAGTTGTCCCACTGAAACAAATTAATCTCGCTTCCCGTCTTACAGTAAGCCAATCCCGTCTGCAACCTTTAATCTCTTCTCCCGTCATACATTGCAACAGCCGTATTTGTTATAATTTTTAATTATTGTGTCCCCGTTGGCTAGTTACTTATCATACTTTTTTTTCCAAATTTGGTTTACAGTATCACAACAAGATCGCTTTCTTTCATTTGTGATTTGTCATCAACGTCTCTTCAATTAATAATTTGCATAATTATGCCTTTTGCATACCCTCATTTTCCTATATTTTAGAAAGTTGACAAAAAAATTTTTTCATTATTACTTTATTCAACGCGCTTGGATTGCGGCGTTTGTGATTTTCTCCTACTAATTTATTATCATCTATCTCTTCTCAATCAAAAATGGAACAACTAAAAATTGTAAGTTTTTTATATTTTTACACATACATTCTTCTGTAACATTTTTTAGGACACTCCTGTTTCAATTCGATGGAAAATTTCAAAAGGTGAAATTCTTTCAACATTTTTAAAGAATCTCTACCCTTCCAGCACAATTTTTGGTCTTGAAGAATGTAATGGTGTTACATATGGAATTGTTCTTTTGCGAAATGAACAAAATCATATTGGTTTTGGATTGCAAATTTGTATGAAAACAGCAAGAACCATCATTGCAAAATACAAAATGTCTATTCTCTCGGCAAATTATGTCAATGAAATGGAAGTAATATTTCCTGGTTCAACAATTTGTTCACAATTTCTTTGTTCTGTTGATGAATTTTTTGATCCTGCAAAGAATTTTGTCATTGATGGCTTCTTCACTGTAACAATGGAAGGAATTTTGAGTTCATTCCGAAATGTCATTGGAAAAGATCTTGAACAAAATTTGAAATCAATGCTTCGTTCAACAAAAGAAGAAATTCGTCGACAACATCTTCATTCCTTGGGAGAAGTTTTGTGGCATCGAAATGATAAAGATTTCGGAGTTCTTGTTGGTGGCAGGGTTATTACGGTATGTGCTTGGGTTTGGATATACTGTACAATGATGAATATGCGTTTTTAGGTAAATAAAATGATTATTGCTGAAGAATCTGCTGTCTTTGAACAAATGATTAAAACTGGCAGAATTTTTATTCGTGACTTTGAATATCAAACCGTTGAACTTGCTCTTCGATTTTGTTACGGTATTAATATCACTGATTCATTAAGCATTGACAAAGCTTGTATGCTTCTTCAATTTTCTGATAAATATGATATTAAGAATTTAAAAGTATGTTTTTATTCCACTTTCTTCAATTACAGTATGATTTTTAGATTTCAATGGAAGCATATTTATTAAGCAGAAAAACTCCAATGAATATTTGCCAAATTGTTAATGCTTCAATGATGTCAAATTCTCTCAAACTTCAAGAAGATTGCCTTGAATATTTAATTGCAAGAATGAGAACTTTTGCTTTTGTTCATGGTTTGGAAAATTTGAATAAGGATTTTGCTCTTCGATTACTCAAAACTTCTTTTACTTATTTTTAATTGTCTTTTCTTGTGTTCTTAATGGATACTGTAAATAAATACTAACATTGTAATAAAGTTGTTATTGGGGAAATTTGGTAATAAACCCTGAGGGGCAATGGATCTTGATGATAATATGTGTGCTATTATGTGGCATGGGGTAATAAGTGCCGCCTTTGATGTGCGCCAAAATTACTATGATGTAAGGCTTACCGTGGTTCCTGGATTAATTATTATGAAAATCACTTCATTTTAAACAAGTTTATTATTTATAACCAGCATGCTCGAAAATCTTTAAGGACAATTAGATCATGAACAGTTGATTACTGTAACATTTTTGAACTTGAAAGTCAATTGACTACAGTGAGGCAAGTAAGATATGTATGAAATAATAATTGTTGGAATTTATTTTTTAAAATAAAATGAAAGGCAAATCATATTTATACTTCAGAACATTTTATCACTTTTTGGTAAATCTGCCATTTGCACAGGAACAGAACGTTGATGAGAAAAAATTTTCCATGCCGAATACAAATCATAGACGCCGACTTGCATTTTTTCATCAAATGTCCACTTCAATTCTTGAAAATGTCCTTTATCGATATTTGTCAACTGTTTTGCTTTTTCGTTATTCATCATTCCAGGTTCAATTGCATGGATCATACACGCTTCATGAACATAAGCTTCTTCGCTAGTAATAAGAGGAAAAACTTGTAGAAGTGTAACTCCATATAAATTTGGGCCATTAAATTCATTCCAGAGATCACTAATCTTTTCATGCTTACTTGTCTAAAATTGTTTTGAATAAAATAAACAAATTATTATATAATAAAACATTATGTCCTTCCCATAATTTTTGTAATATTTCTTTTAAAAGATGTTAAAACAAATATTCCTGAAAGTTGTGGATGCCGTCCAAGACCGTAGAGAGGGAGAGGGGGTGCATTTGGTGCACATGCCTCCCCCAACTGAGAAAATTCTTTGATGTTTTGCCGCCGCCGTGTTAACACGGCAAAAGATAAAAGGCGTGCCCCTTCCGAAATCAAAATGTCCACCCCGAAATTTTTTTCTTCCTACCTTCTTGATGCCGTCATTACTGGGTACCAGATATTTGTTACATGTTTTTAATAATATTAAATTAAACGTTCCAATAAATGTTTTAGAAATTTTGTCAAAACAATTATTTTTTTACTGTACACGTTTTTCACTGATATTTTAACTACAACATAATCAACAGAAGGATTTATTTCATCAGTAATCATTAAATCGATATAGTACTTTGTTAATTGAAGTTTAATATCAATCGATCTAATCCTTATCCTCAACCTTTCGTTTCTTTTTCTTGATGCACCAAGATATTCTATCTGTCAAAAACTTTATTTTATCTGTTTTTATTTCTATAATTTTTTTTCACCAAATTCTATCTCATTTTTTATTATATTTTTATCAACAGGTGCTTTATGTTAATACATACAAATCAGCTTTAAAAGTTTTCTTGAACAAACGCAATAACCAATAAAATTAACAAACATTTAATTGTTTCAGCCAGTAACATCCCCCTCTGATATTTTAACTATAAAAACTCTTTTAAATCGCCATTTTTTTGCTTTTGGCACATTCTTTATTACTTTTTCAAAAACATTGAAGGTGAAAGTGAAAAATTTTCGGACATCTTTCAAAAAATGCACATAGAAAAATCAGAAAAGTGAAATACAAAACAGAATGTTCAAAGTCAAAATACAATTGAAAAATTAATTATTTGGCAAACATTTTTCTCATTCTTTCTTTCATGACAGACATTGGCACTTGTTGAAGATAAATTTGAATTTCATATTTGCCGTTCCAAGTTATGAAGAATTCTTCTGAAGAAGCTTTAAATATTTCATAATTCTTTTGCGAATTTTTGCCATCGACAATTACTTGTGATTCAAATGTTGAAGCAGCATTGTTTTGAATGAAATTCAAAAGTGGCATTGGATCAAAGTAATCTGATACATAAACAATAGTGACAAAAAATTTTTTAAACTTGTTCCATAATTTTATTGATTCAATATTTTTAAGTTGTTTTCGGGTTACCGTAATTTCATCGTTGATAAAAACAAAACTTTCAACATTTGGAAGTTTTTGCAACACAAAATCCATGGAAACATTTGTGCCATCAGGATTTTTAATAAATCCCCGAGAAAGTGCAAAATCTTTGATAGTATTTTCTTTAACAATTATTAAAAAATCATTCAAACTAATTATCGACAGTGATAAATCAAATTCTTTAACAGTGCAACGAAAAATTTGATGAGACGGAAAATTTTCATACGATTCTGACAAGGTCAATATTTCGCCGAACCAAAATTTGACATTTTTTTGTGTATGACCAGAATGTATGAAATATTCACTGTCATAATGATGGTAAAAATCAAAAATCAAAAATAGTTTTTGTTTTTGATAAAAATATTTGCAAGTTTTGTATAATTTAATACACACTTTATAAGTTGATGGATTCTTTAAAATGTAGTTGATTAAAACAGGCGGTAGAGAAAACTTTTGGGGCTGATTAGAATGTATTAACATAAAGTACATGATGATAAAAATATAATAAAAAATGAGATAAAATTTGGTGAAAAAATTTTATAGAAATAAAAACAGATAAAATAAAATTTTTTGATAGGTGAAATAGCTTGGTGAATTAAGAAAAAGAAACGAAAGGTTGGGAAAGTTCCCTGAAGGATTAGATTGATTAAATTTCAATTAAAAAAAGTACTATATCGATTTAATGATCACTGATAAAATAGTAATAAATCCTTCTGTTGATTATGTTGTAGTTAAAATATCAGTGAAAAACGTGTACAGTAAAAAAATAATTGTTTTGACAAAATTTCTAAAACATTTATTGGAACGTTTAATTTAATATTATTAAAAACATGTAACAAATATCTGGTACCCAGTAATGACGGCATCAAGAAGGTAGGAAGAAAAAAATTTCGGGGTGGACATTTTGATTTCGGAAGGGGCACGCCTTTTATCTTTTGCCGTGTTAACACGGCGGCGGCAAAACATCAAAGAATTTTCTCAGTTGGGGGGAGGCAAGTGCACCAAATGCACCCCCTCTCCCTCCCTACGGCCTTGGACGGCATCCACAAATTTCAGGAATATTTGTTTTAACATCTTTTTAAAAAAATATTACAAAAATTATGGGAGGGGCTAAACTCACCTTTGGTTTTTTGGTGGTGCCTTCTAAAACTGTAAGAGTCTCATCAAAATGATTAAATAACCGAGAAAGTTGTCCTTTACCAATATAGAAGATGGATCGAATAAATGTCCAAAAACTACATGGTTCACCAACAGCAGGAAGAATTTTCGTATCAAGTAGTAAATAACAGAAACATGTTTTCTTTATTTGAAATCTTGTATTCCATTTTTTGAGTTCATTGAGAAGAATTGATGGTTTTGGAGGAGAATAATTTTCATAATGAGAAATTTGTTTTATCATATTCTTCAGTTGAATACAGTAACCTTAAATGTAAAAACTTAAGAAAAACAAAATTTAAAGATTTTATATGGCACGTGCCCCCAATGCCCCCTTCTCTACGGCCGTGGCAATGATAGCGCTGACCGTAGACATATCCAACTTCTGATGCAGTTGAGGCTCCATGTTTCGCCCACAAACTTGACTAGTATAAGATACAAGTGTGGCAAAAACTTAGCTGCAGAATCCTCATACTGTAGATTTAACACGGACTTGAAGTTATTGTAATATTACGGTAAAAGCGCACGATTAACGTGTTTTGATCCCACCACGAAAATTTTATAATGGTTTTGGGCATGTGAACACATGAATTAGACAAGCTTTGTTTTTTAGTAAAGTCCAAAAATGCAAGACCGTTACGCTTTTACACATTAAACACGTTCATCGTGTGCTTTTACCGTAACATTACAGTAACTTCAAGTCCATGTTAAATCTACAGTATAAGGATTCGGCAGCTAATTTTTTGCCACAATTCTACCTTATACTAGTCGAGTTTGTGGGCGAAACATGGAGCCTCAACTGCATCAGAAGTTGGATATGTCTACAGTGAGTCTTTTGCGCAAACTACCACAAATACTCTAACAATAACATGAACCTGTTAAACACGTATTTTGAATTTGTTATTGACTACATCTTTATGGACCTGTCTGACACTCTTTTAATTTCCATAAACAATGGAATGCCCAATTGTTTGAAAGGTCTTTCATATATAACCAAAAGACCGCCAGTGCTGTCTCTAAACATATGTATTTTTTAGTTTGAAATTTATTATGCTTTACTTACCGGTTTGATCAATATCTGCATTGGAAACATTAAACAAACATGTAACCGTTGAAATTATAGTAATCAGCATATGAGGAAGATATAGGTTAACACCAGGATTCTTTTTAATAATATCATCGAACGCGTCTTTGTAGCCTTGTCGGTAACCAATTTCATAATCAGGAGAATGCATTGTTGCTTGTTGCAAAACTGATTTATTTTTTCAACAACTTTTTTGCTTTCAAATTAAATTAATTTACATGTGTTTATTTATTTATTTGCATTTTCATTTCCCATTTTTATCTCCCCTTCCCTTTCCCCCTAAGTTTTAAAAGATCACTGATAAAATAGCCATTTTACTTACAAGTAAACCGTCAGAAGTGACATTTGAGTTTTTAAACGAAATATGATTTTATGGGATGGTTTTAGGTCCCTAATAAACATACTAAAATATCACGTGCCCATATTTAGGTTACGGTACTTTTTCGGCACTTTGAAGTTGCGCGATTTGGATTGAAAAATGAAAAAAATTTGAAATTTTTTGAATTTCTCAAATTTTGCTCCAAACTGCTCCTGAGGGTCGGTGATACGGGTATGCAAATTATTTTCTACGCAAGAAGACCGAAAACTTAATTTTGAACGCGTTTAAGTTCTTGTACTATGACATCTATTTTTGCTTTTCGACTGCTATAGTTATAAAAACTTCTTTTACTTATTTTTAATTGTCTTTTCTTGTGTTCTTAATGGATACTGTAAACTAATACTAACATTGTAATAAAGTTGTTATTGGGGAAATTTGGTAATAAACCCTGGGGGGGGGGGGGGGGCAATGGATCTTGATGATAATATGTGTGCCGCCTTTGATGTACGGCAAAATTACTTTGATGAATAAAGTTTTCATGTGGTTTCTGGATGATCCCTAATGGAAGTCACTTAATTATAAACAAGTTTATTCAAAAACGATAAATAAAATTAAACAGAAATAAAATCCGCAGTAAATCCTTCTTCTTCTAAAACGGCATCACTTGTAAAGTTGATAATCATGTAAGCTCCAGTTGACTGATACGATTGTGGACTTGAGTGATCACCTGATAACCTTCAAAAAGTATAATCAATTAAGCAGAAATTACAACATCAAATCCTTACGAAGCAATAAGATTGCCGTTGGCAATGGATTGTCCATCATAAATTCGAATAATATCACAGCAAGCTTCGGTATGAATTTTGTTGAAAGTTATGTTAACAACTTTTCCGGCTGTTGCTTGAAGGATATAAGTGGAATTTAAATTACTTGGATATAAATCAGGATAATTTGGAGATGTTATCTGTAATTACAGTATTCCTAATAATGGGATTACTGTAAATGACTATTAAACTTACAGTACCGTTTCCGTAATACATATTACCGCTTTGAGATGTTGTTGGAGGTGTTGAAGTATTGACAGATGTAATATATTTAGCTTCCAATGCCCATGCCCAAAACATATCCTGATCTCGGATAATTTGATCACAAAGTTCTGGATGTTGATTTGCAGAGAAATGTTTTTTAAATGCTAAAATTACAAATGGATCATTATCGGTTGATCCTTCTCTAGAATATCCATATGCAAATAACATCTCCAATAGCAATGCTCGATCTGTTTTTGTTGGATATGGCCTGGTGGGATTATATTTTTGAATAATTGCTTCTTTGGTCATTTCATCAAAATCCAACCAAGCTCCAAGTCCAAAATCATGATAATATGTCCCCCAAGGAAAAAGTGGACCTGGATCGGGTTTTCGTGGAGCTGCAATATCCTCATGCCCGAGGACATGTTGGGGCAAAATATTATATTGCTTTACAATTCCTTGACTGATTAAACCAGATGCACGAATTTGATCAGGATCATAGGGGAAATATGTTCGATTCAGCTCTGGAAGGGATTCATTTCCAGCATATCCGAGATTGACAAGTTCAATCCCGATTGAAACATAATTTAAACTTGAATCTGATCCCCAAGTACTAACACCTGCATGCCAAGCTCTCAAATCTTCAGGAACAACTTGTAATATCTGTAATAAAACATATTGTTGAATTTTATAGAGCTAAAATTATAGTAATCCCAGCTATCACTTTTCTGTTAATGTTGGTAAAACTTTAATGTTTAAGTTTCGAAAAATACGACCTTGACTTTTTTCGTCATTTTTACGAAAGATCAAAGAAACATGCCGTATTTTGACTATGGTCAGTAATACTGTAGCTTTTGATTTCGAAAGTGCGCTAACTACAGAAACCTAATGAGCCATTTAATTAAAAATACCGTACCTGACCACCTGTTAAATTATTAACAGCCTTTTCTGTAATGACATAATGAGCACTGACACGGTTTTCACTTGAATTTGAAGTAAAAATATTAACAGTTTTTGTGAAATTTTCTTCTGTGAAATGCATAATTAAATATTTAATTGTGGAACCTTTTCGACCATCGTAATGATTTCGTTCAGGATCAGAAAATTTATTGATTGAAAATCCATTTACTCCATGAATCGAAACATTTGTAACTTGAATATCGGGATCTTCTGAAAATACTCCAGGGTATGCTTGGGTTATGGAAATTGAAGAATCAGCAAACGTTGTTGTTATTGTTAGAATTGCTGATAGTATTAGATACAGTAAGATCATTATTATAATGATTTACCTACAAAGATTAAAGTAAAAAATTCAAAGCATAAATGTTGGCATAAAAATTCGACAATTCTATCAAAGTTATTAATGTATCAAATAACCCCAAAAAAACCTTTAAATTCACCAATGATTACAGTATTTTTCCAGAATCTTTAAACAAACAAAATCGAAAAAAATTGCAAAAAATGAAAATTAATTTAACGCTTTGAAGCTTTGTCTTGGTAAAAGAAATTAAAGAACAAAAATTAAGTTTTTAAGGAAACAATTAACACACTCTAAAATGGTCCTCTTCTTATCACTCATTTAACATAGATGACTTTAATTGATGACAATAGATGACGACATATAAGGCTTGTAGCCAGCTGATCTAAATTGGTTGTAAGTTATTTTAGAAATAAACTCAATAATGATGGATATTCGAAAATTATTTCTCAATATCTATTAAAAAACAGTCAATCCATTTCCATGTTATTGCAATAAATTCAATAAAAATAAAAACACTAACCATTTTAGGAAAACCAAATACCGTAACCCCAAATCATAAAATTACAGTATGCTTGATGTCTACAAAAAACAAAGAGATCTTTATTTAATAAAACAAAATAACAAAGTAAATAATATAACAATAATAAATTAATTATGCCATTGGTGGCGGTGGTGGAGCCATATAACCAGGAGGAGGTGGTGGCATTCCCCAAGGAAGATTTCCCATTGCTAAAAAATATCACCAGGATTAAAAAATAAAAAACAAATTAAAGATAAAATCTTACGTGGAGGCATTCCACCTGGAGGTGGTGGGGGATTTGGCATTCCCCATGGTAGATTTCCCATCGCTAAAAATAAATTTATGTTACATACCGTAAGACAAAAAACAGTGAATGTAAACTTACGAGGAGGTGGAGGAGGCATTGGATTTCCAGGCATCATTCCAAGCATTGGTGGTGGAGGTCCCATTGGCATTCCAGGATGTCCCATACCCATTGGCATACCAAGTTGTGGAGGAGGTGGCATATTTGGCATTCCAGGAATACCCATCAAAGATGGAATTGCTCCTGGTGGTGGAACTGGGGGTACTGTAAATGACATAGTGTAATTTTTAAAAAGAGGTTTTGAAAGAATATCTTACATTCAGCAAACATTTGATGAGGTCTATCTCCAGCAATAATAGGATTTTGTGCAGCTAATAATCGTTCTGCAGCAGTACCATGTCTTTCACCCTTTGCATCTTTCTTGTAAGCATATGAACATGTGATTGATCCTGAAATTTTAAAGAGTGGGTAATCAATGAAGACATATAAATCATGGTATAAGCTTACTGTTACACAAATATTGACCATTCATAGCTTCAAGTGCAGCATCGGAAGCTTCAAACGAAGCAAAATTAATAAAAGCATATCCTTTCGAATTTCCTGTATCCATATCTCGCATAATCTTTGGAACCTGTAACATAACAAAGCTATTAATCAGCTACAATGAACGTCATCAAACAAACTTGTAAAATGACGCCAAAAGCACTGAATGTATCAAACAACAATTTTTCATCAACTTCGGGATCTAAGTTACCAACAAAAAGATTTGCACCCTAAAATAAAATTATCTGTGAAGTTTGGCATTAAAAAATGCGAGAACTTACCACATCCAAATTCTTTTCATTCGCTGAAGCTTTGTTAACTTTTATAGGTTTTCCAAAGAGTTTAATCATATTCATAATTCTCATTGCATAATCTGCATCTTCTTCTCCCATAAATTCTACAAATCCAAATCTATAACAAATATATCATTATTAATAATAATTAACAAGTTTATGCATACCCTTGATGAGCACCAGTAATTCGATCCTTTGGCATATTTACAGTTACAACTGGGCCAGCTTGAACGAATAATTCCCATAGAACTGCTTCTGTCACTTTGTCATCCAATCCACCAACATAAATTGTGGCATCTTGATTCCTATCTGCTCCACCAAACGATGCGGCCATTGTTGTAATGACCAAACAGTACAAGGAATTATATTTGTGTAAAAACCGTAATAAACAATCCAAAGTTTGAAAATTTGTTGAACTTTTTACGGTGAGAAAAAACTGTTTTGAAAAAATATTTTTCTTCAACGTAAAATACATCTTTGGCAAAATGTGTCTGACAAATCGATTATTTTTCAAATCCGCCTTGAAATTTTTTGTTGTTTTGAAAACTTTGCACTTTTTCTTTTTTCAACCAAAACTCGATTAATTTTTTAAATTTAATCGAATCTATTTATTATCTACTTTTCAGCATTTAATTACTGATTAAAGATGAGTTTGGATGAACAGCTTGCTTTGTAAGTTATCTTTTTTATCTTTAATTTGGTAAAAATTGCTAATAATATTTTAACTTTTTAGATTTGAGCAAGAAATTGCTAGCATCACTCAAGAAACCAATGATCCCGAGCAAAGTATGTTTCTTTTTATAAGTTATATTTCACATTTAATTTTTAAATATTTCAGCATCTGTGCTAAAGAATGAAGCAAATTTTGTTGTGATTGATACGCCGGAACCAAAGTATGTTAATAATCAACAATATAATAACAAATCTGAAAAAGTTTTTGGCACTCAATTTGTTCCAAATCAGGTTCGATCAAAGCAAGAAAGCAATGCAACAATTTCTGAAGCTCCAACTTTGTACAATGTTGGAAAATCATCTTCAAAAGGTTCAAGTAGTAAACCATCGTCATCAAATTTAGCATTGGAAAAACCACCAGAGCCTCCACAAACATTATCTGCATTGCCATATGTAAGTTTAAGTCATTTATTTTTACAATAATTACAGTACTATTTTAGGCGCTTCCTCAAGATGTTGAACTTTTGGCTGCAAAGAAAGCAAATTCTACAGCTTATGAGAATAGTTACATTGGACAAGTTTTACGTGGTGAAAAGAAAATGAAACGATTTGTTCGAGTTGGTGGTGGACAAAAATGGGAAGATCCATCTTTAGCTGAATGGGATCCAAATGATTTTCGTATTTTTTGTGGTGATCTTGGAAATGAAGTCTCTGATGAACTGCTTGCTAAAGCCTTCCGGAAATATCCAACATTTCAAAAAGCTAAAGTTGTTCGAGATAATCGGACCAATAAATCAAAAGGCTATGGATTTGTTTCATTTCGTTCACAAGATGTAAGTTTATTCTTTTCTCCTTTCGAATCTTCTATAATTCAAATAATGTTTTTTAGGATTTTGTAAGAGCCTGTCGTGAAATGGATGGCAAATATGTTGGAAATCGTCCAATCAAACTTCGTAAAAGTAACTGGAAAGAACGGAATATGGAAATCGTAAAGAAGAAGCAAAAACAAAAGCATAAGCTTGGTATTATTTGAATTTTGTGAATGTATATGTTTTTGGTATGCTATTTTCTTGGAACTTTGTTACATAAATTTTTCAATCATCTTTATTTAATTAAACATGATAAACAACTAACTAACTTTATAAGACAAATTTTTAATTCCTATCAATCCAGGAAAAGAGTCGACAAAAAATCTCCAACACCAGGATGGAAACTTTATCAAAAAATTAAACAAAAAGTTAAAACCGGATTTAAAATCGGTTATAAAAAACAAAAGTAAAACAAAAAACTATGAAAGACAAATACTAATAATTTCGACCGGTTAACAAAATTTAAAAAAAAAAAAAATTTACTCTTCTTCACTACTTTGTGGTTGTTCATCTTCTCCATTCTCGTCATCGTCGGGTTCAATTTCATCAAAATCTTCCCAATTTGATTCTTCATCAAGATCATCATCTGGACCTGAATCCATTGACGCTTCACTATCCGATTCACCAGAAGTTGCACCAAAGAATGAACAATTTAATACGTAATAACAATCTTCACCAACTCGGGCATTGATATATTTGATAAATGAAAGAACTTCGGGTTCTCGAAAAACAAAAGCAACTGAATTTGGAGCAGGTTGAACTCGAAGAATCTAAAAATGAGGGTACTGTAGATTAAACAAATTGAATAATTTGAAAATCCTGAAGATCGACAAATTATACTATGGATTATACAGTAATATCCAACATACCTCATTTGGATCATTGACGGCAATATAACTGTAATATCCACCTCCAAGCTTATCCCATACTTCTTTTTCCATAAAGAATATCAAAAAATCAAAACAAAATCCATTATTTTCAGCATCCGCGGCCATCTCATCATCACAAAGTGAATAACAACCGTGTTGCATTTGATTAATAAATGAAACAATTTTTACATCTTTATTCTTCTTTTCTACTACAGTATTTTCACCTTCTGCTGATGATTTTGATTTTTTAGGAGACTCAGCTTCTGAAGATAGCTTGGATTTCTTTGATGGTGGTCCATCTTCTGCATCTTCTTCTTCCTCTTTTGAAGGCTTTTCTGTTGATGGCGCTGCGGCTTCGTCTTCAAGAGATTTGAGATCAAAAAGATGGAGACCTGTCCATTGAGCTAAAACTACTCTTTAATCGATATATTTTACATTAAAAAAACTTACTTATTAAAAGTGTCATTGCTTCAGAACGTACAAGACGAAGAAGTTGAGCGATTACAGAATTCTCAGAAAGTGAAGATTCATCAAGACGACCAATGTTTCGAGAATTGACCGGACCTCTTTGTTCATATTTTGCAGATTTTAGTTCTGTTAAAGCTTGTTTGTACATTTCTTCCTGAAAACAATGATCATCAAGTATCAATACACAAATATCAAAAAGCATACGGTAAGAAAATTATCAAGCTTTAATTCAGATTTATTCGCAAATAGTCGTTTAATTGCTTTTTGTTCTTGTTGAGCAATATACAAAGGATTTATCCATCTTCGAACATCTTCATACTGTAACAATAATATTATTAAAGAACTCAAACAACAATCGAATTCACATACCTGAATATCCAAAGTTGGTATGCATTTTTGAATTGTTTCTAATGGTGGAATTTTTGTTGAAACTGGAGTATCGTCAATATGAAACCATCCATTCAAAGATATTCTGGCTTTTCCAGCTTCTGTTACTTCTTCTACACAATGCCATGATGTATGTCCCAATGAATGATCAATATCAAAAAATAGAAATGAATTATTTAGCGGTTTAATATTCTTCGCTACAGTTGTTGGATAATAAGTTTCATCAGAATTGAAAAGCTGTAAATTTCCACCCCAATTTGTCTGCCATTCTGGTGATAAATAAAAGATAAAAGCAAATTTTCGTTCTTCCATTCGATCGTCTAAAAATTAAAAGTAACTAGATAAGTTTAACAACAAATTCTCGAAGAATGTTACTCCTAGTTTAAACTCGATGATGAGAGTACTTCTAGTTGATTAAAAAAACTTCAAAGATGTGTTGCTTGGTTAAGAATCTCCAAAAGTTACCGCATACCGTAGTTCAAAAAATCCTTCACGTCCTTGTTGAGGATCGAGCAAAAAAGTTTTAACTCTGAAGAAAATGTTAGGTAACAATAGAAAAGTTTTACACAAGCAGGACATCTTCGGAATTTTTATATCATTGCTGAGGCAGTTTCAAAAAATTGAAACATCAGTCCGAATACAAGGCGTAACATCTCAAAATTATACCTTCTCAAAGAAACTAAAAAGCTAAGTAAAAAGTTAAAAACATACCATGAGGTAAAAGCATATCATATTGTTCATATTTGCTTCCAGCAACATCCACCCTTCCATTCAATTCAACACCCGTAATCTGCATTAACAAATCTCGAACTTTTGTAGTCAAAAATTTTCGAAATGCCTTTAATATTGGATATATTGTAGCATCAAAATTTTGTAAATCTGTTGTCCTCGAAAGTGTATAGAGATCATTCTCCTTCTTCGTCCATGGAGCTTTATTCAACTCGGACCGGAGTAAATCAACAGCTTTTGTACTAACAATAAAATTATTCAATGACAAATGTGGAAAGGGTTTTTGGGATGTTCCATCATCATTCTCGCTGTTGCTTCCAAAAAGCAATTCTTTAACTTTTTCCGCATATTCGGGCTTTAAATAATCAGGATTAATATGAAATAAATTATCATATTGTCCTGAAGGTGGTTGTAATGTTGTTGTTAGGGGTGTTGTTGTATCCCCACCAGCAGGATCTCCTGACATTACCTAAAAATGGATTTTTTATTGAAATTGAATATATATTTGAAAAAAGCGAAATAAATTTATTGAAAAATTATGTTGAACACAGAAAAGAAAAGAAAATGCGGCACTTTTGTTCTTGATTCTTCGGTCTCATTTTACCAAGTTTTAATGTTGAACAAAGACTAAACAAAATTCGACACAAAAAAAAAACGATTTTTTTGTCCCAAATTGTTTCAGATCCTCTGATTTTGAATTACAGCTTCTTTTTCTTGTTTATTCTTTAATCAGAATCTTACCTACTCTAGCTATGTCTGAAGACGGTAAATTCATTATCTTTTTCTCATTACCTTTAATGTTTAATAATCTATTTTAGAGTGTTACTTGTCTAAGCAATCGAATAATACATTACCAGAAACTCCAGCCTCGTCATCATCTTCAAATGATTACACTTATGAAGAGAATGAACAAGAACTTGAACAAGAATATGTTTATGATTATGAATATCAACCAAATGAATATGTTATTTTCGAAGAGCGAGAAGTAGAAGAAATTCCGTATATTCTACCAAAACCGCAAAAGAAGATTGTCTGGAAACGTTCAAAAGATGCTGATAACAGAATATCAAAGCCAAAGAAACGTCCATCAGTAGCCGAAGAAGAAGATGCACCTCCATCCCTTGAATTTCAGGGTAGCAGTGACCCTGCGGATTCTCCTCAATCAAAGATGCCACAATCTGTAGATAAAAATGTTGCAAATTTTTATCTTCAAGATATTCAAAAACGAAGTGAATCTTTTGTTAGTTTTTCATCTCATTGTTATGCTTCTGATCATTGCTATTTTTAGATGCCAAAACGACCTAAAATACTTGATGATGAAGATATGTTTGAAAGGCTAGAGCAAGCTGAAAATTGTGATATTCGTAATCGACAATGTCTAAATCCAACTTGCAACAAAATATTTCCTTCTGTTGCAGTTCTTGCATATCATGTTAGTTATGCTCATCAACAGTATAGTGTCAAAAAGAATGGAACTCAAATATGTTTAGTTTGTGGTGCAACATTCTCAACCGGACAGGTACTGTATCTATTTGTGTTACTTCTGCTCTGTTAATGGTATACATTTTTAGGGAAAATTAATTCATATGACATCTTCACATAAAAAATTGGCAAGTGAACATGGAAGGCTATGGTCGCTGCAAAGACCGAATACTCTTTTTTTGTAATATTTTATTATGTTATGGCTAAATTTTAGATAAAGGATTAATTAGTTTTAAATTTTTATTATTGCATAAATAATTTATGTAGGTTACTAACCCATTCAAATTAACTTTTCTTGTTGTTTTTTGTGTTGCGTTAAAAATTGATTTTTTTGCGAAGTTTTTGCGGAAAGGAAGTTCTTTCTTTGACGCGGACGAAACTTGTTGATCTTATTTGGTGTTGTTATTGTTGAACTTGAGACGCGTTGTTTCACTTTTCGAACGCTTTATTTTTTTAAGTGGCTTTTTAAGCTACTGTTAAAATCGTAGCTTTACACGTGTTTTATTTGTTCATCATTCGATTTCCCTGTTTTTACGCATTTTGAAGTGCTTATCTTATTTAAGTTGCAATGGTCAGTGTTACTTCCTTTCCTTCACAAATTTTGTACATTGATTCTTGGAAAAGGCAACTACTAAAAATGTACAATTTTACTCTTGACAGATTTTTTCCGGCGATTTTGGTGATAAATAAGAGTGAAAAATTTTGTATTGGATTACTGTTATCGAAAAAAGATGATTACTTTTTAACTTTTTGTTAACCCCGTTGAACTTAAAAGCTTTTACTTTTAAGCCCCAACATTGTAGGTTGTATTTTGTGCACATTCGAATATTTTGTGTGCTTACATGCAACAACTCTTTACTTAAAGCTTGTGCCATTTCAAACACGTAAATAAGATTCCGTTTTAGTTATTTTTTTGGTGACAAATAACACCTTTTTAAAACTGTAAAGTCTCTGACAATTTTTTTTAGTTTCTCATTTAGTTATTTTTTGTTGCAAAAAGAAATTCCATTTGAATTTTAGTCTATCTACTTTATTTTTTATAGAATGAATCAAGGCGCATCTGTTCCATTTTATTTGCTGCTGGCTGCAGCAGCATGGCAGACGATCAGCTGATGAGACTTGCAAACTTGATTGAAAGCAATTTTTTAAAAATGTTTTTTTCGAATAGGAAAAAAATAGTATAGTTTCACGTGAAAATGTATTTAACATTAGGTTGATGGATAATTAATTGCAAATTTGATCAAGGAAGTTTCCCATCTTGCAAAAATAAAGGAAATTTTATCAATTAATTACAGTAATTATTTGAACAGCTTTCAGTTTTCTCTATTTTCGAAATAAATAATTAAAAAAGCAATTTATAAATTTTTTTAATGCTTTTTCCCTTTTTTGTGAACCATTTTTTTATTGTTTACGTTTTTTTTCAATTCCCTTTTTTGAAAATCATCAACAATTTTTCCCACCCACAATTTAAGGGGGTTCAAACACTGTTTGCTTTTCCCAAAAAAACTGCGTGAAAAAATGTCTTCCCTAAATTTTAATCGGATAATCGCATAAATATTTTTTATAGCATTTAACAACTCTTTGTTTTTTTTAAATCTAAAACATAGTCATCGCTGATGTCCGGAAAAATTAAAAAAAAATTTTATCGAGCTATTTGAAAACAATTTTTTTTGCCGTCTGGCTTTTTTTGTTTTTGTAAGCAGCTTTTCAAAAACATTTTTTAAGGTAGTGAAATTCGTACCATTTATTGCATCATTGTATTTTGAAGTCTTTTTAAAGCCGCCGCCGTTTTGCTTTCATCTTTATTAGTAGTAGCAAAAATTTATAGCTTGCTTATTTATGATTCAAAAACTGAGCTCTTGTGTATGCTCATGAGAAAGAGACAGATGGTAGGTAGGCTAGACTGATGATGCTTTTCTCTTTAAAATTTATATGTTTGATATGTGAAACATGCTGTAATTGATTGACATAGTTTTATTTCTTTTTTTATAGAAAAATTGATTCAAGCAAATCGGAAGCTTGCTGATAAACGTTGCAGTTGTAAAATTTAACACTGTCTCTTCGTTTGAAGATTACCTTTTATTGAATTTTTTTCAAGTACGACTGCACTCTTTTTATATCATTGATAATAGTTTTTTTCAAACAGTATTACTGTACTTGCCATCAATCTGATACGGTAGCTTTTTATTCTTTTGTATTTGCTATGCCTACAGTAGTTTATGAAAGAAACGGATTACGGTATCTTACTTATTTTATTTATTTGTTTATCTCCACGAACTGCATTATATTGAATTTAATGATTCGTTTGAATTTTATTGACTAAAACGTTCATGAAATGAAATACTAAAAAAACAAAAATAAACAATCACGTTTCTGTTTTATAAAATTTTTCTCTTCGATTCGATTCAAAAATCTTTGACAAAAATATTTCACGTGAACTATTTTTCTTTCGTTTCTGTGTGTCGAATAACTTTTTTCAAAAATCAGAGCTATCATTGAACATCTTTTATCAATTGATAATTTTTTGATTTATCGTGCTTTTTTATTAATACTTTTTTGAAAACTGATTTAATACAAAAAAAAACTTTTAAGAAAGAAGATGTCGACATTCTAAGACCATCTGAAAAAAGGAATACAAAAACGTCATCGGTTAAAAATATTAAAACTGTTTTTCCCGGTGTTTTTTTGTAAAGAAAAATTTTATTATCAATAAAAAAGAATCTTGGACCAGTTTTGCATTTAATTTATTCAAGAATGTCATATCCAAAGTTGATTGTGCTGTTTATATTTTTTGGATTATGTTTTGCCCAGAGAAGAGCTGTCAGTGATTTTATTGAATCTTCATCAATTGATGCGGCAACAGATATTTTTCAAGGTGATAAACTCAAAACAACTCCTGATTCAATTTCATTGGTTAAAGGTGAAACAAAACAAATTACATACACATTCAGGTTAGTATTTTTTGAATTATTAGGATACTGTAGCCTTATTGGTATGATCACTAAGATTTTTTATACTGTAGCACTTCTATTATGTTATTGTATTTTTTGAAATACAGTAATCTGCTATGCTACAGTATTATACTGTATTTTGGGATATAGTAATGTTTGATATACTGTAAAAATGATATGTTGAATACCGTAATTAATAACCTCATTTTTTAGTGGAAATTTAACAAAATCTATCAAAGTATATTTCAATACAACTGCCAATAATATTCGATTAGATCCAAATAGTTTTACTGTTTCTCCAGCTGTTAAAGATGGAACCTTAAATGCTACTGGCTTGGATGTCACTTCTCGAACTTTCATTGATGTATATAAATGTGAAATTCTTGATGGTAGTGGTAATGAAACATGTCCATTCAAGTAAGTTTTTAACACTTATTACAGTATCTTTAATATATGTATTATTACAGTACCACAGAATCATTTGTTCGAGTAAAAGTTATTCATTCACATGCAATTGAAATTTTGGTCAGTATCACTGGATGGGTATATTTTTTTGCTTGGTCTATTTCATTCTATCCTCAAATTTATCTTAATTGGAAACGAGGCTCTGTTGAAGGATTGAATTTTGATTTTCTTGTTCTTAATATTATTGGATTTGCTTGTTATACCGTATACAATTGGCTGATGTTCTTTGATCATTCTGTTCAAGATATTTATCTTCAAAAGCATGAACGAGCTTTAATTCCTGTTTTAACCAATGATGTTGTATTTGCGACCCATGCCTTGCTTGCTTGTATTATTACAGGTGTCCAATGTTTCTTCTATGAACGGGGACAACAAAAAATTTCTTATACTTGTATGGGTTGGGGTTCTATCTTGGTTGTCTTCTCTGCGATCTCATTTGCAATCACAATCTTCAGTGTAATTGATTGGCTACAATTTATTAATAATCTTAGCTATGTTAAAATGGCTGTTACTTTATCAAAATATTTTCCACAGGTAATTTTACTAAATTACAGTATCCGAACTAATTACGGTAGCTATTTAGGTTATTTTAAATATCCGCCGAAAAAGTACTGTAGGATGGTCAATTGGAAATGTTGTACTTGATTTTACTGGTGGTTCAATGGATATTACACAGTAAGCTTTTAGCAATTACAGTATCCTGTAATGATATATGTATTATTTTTACAGAATGGTCCTTCAAGCTTCAAACACTGATGACTGGTCAGGATTTTATGGAAATCCTGTAAAATTCGGACTTGGCTTAGTTTCAATGATCTTTGATGTTGTATTCCTAATTCAACATTATTGCATCTATCGACATGCAGATTCTGATGTCAGTTATGATGTCGTTCAAACAACTGATAATTCTTCAACAAGAAATTTAAATCCTGGTGAAACTTCATCCTCCACAGATTCACCAAATCATTATTAAGATACTGTAAATTCTTTTACAGTAATAATAATAAGAATCCCAGGTATACGGTATATATGAAAATATGTATGTGTAAACAAATATCTTTAACCAGGAATTATTGGAAAATTATTCAGTTTTATATGTTTTAGAATCATTTTGAAAATTTTGTATATTTATATTTGATTTGTTTTCTTTTTTTGAAATTTTTGAACAAAAATAATAAATATTTTAACAACAAAAAGAAAGCAGTGTTTAATTTGATCCAACACGATCTCTTGGAATAAGTCGAAGTTCACTTCCATGTTTCATAAAGATATTTCCAGCCGATTGAGCAGGATTTATTCCAACTCCATCGTTTGTGATAATCTAAAAAATAGGAAAAAAGGGTTGCATTTGAAAATTTGAATAAAGTAAAAAAAGAGGATACCGCGCTTGTTGCAGGATCAACTTTAAATTCTTCAGCAGCAAATTTTAATACAGCTGTAAATGGAGTTGATTCTGGTACATTTAAACTAAAAATGGTATGAGATTTATATAATAGTAATATTTGGGAGAAACACAGAAGTGATTGTGTTTTTCTTTGTATGTTTAAAGCTAATAATAACAGATATTTTAAATTCAAAGAAATACTGTCTTTTGGTCCAAAAGTTTTGGACAATATTTAAAAATATAAAATAGTTTACTGTGGTAAATTACTAACAATTCATTGCTTAAGGGCTTGTGATCATTTTACATCAGAAGCAAATAAAATTCGATACATCAAAAATGAAAAATTTACCCTCAAGCTATAAATCGTTAAAAATGTCAAATATACGTAAACTTAATTAATATATTGAAGAATGAGATAATATACTTTTTGATTTAAAAATAAACCCAATCACAATAAAACCCAACTTTTAAACACCCCAAAGAAAATTCCGTAATAATTAACTTACACTTTAAAAGGTAATTTTGGATCACTGGTAAGAGTAATCTTAAATGTTACTTTTGCGGCCATTTTTTAATTTACAATAATTTTATTTAAATAATTTTAAAAACAACAAAAATAACTGATTTGAATGTAAATGCGTAAAAGAAACCAGTTTTCTAGTTCCAACACAACATCGCAAAAAAATATATTTTTGGTCTTCATTTTGCCCATTTTTCCGCGAATTTTAAATAATTTTTATTGAACGAAATAAATTTTAAAAATTCTGTTTCAAATTTTTAAATCGCTTTTTTCAATTGACGGAAGTTTTATAAATTGTTTTGTAAATTTTCCCATTATCTTAGTATAAATTTCTAAATAAATTATTAGAGTATATTTCAGTTACTGTAAAAAATATAAATTTAAACATTAAAATTTTTGTATTTTTAGATGGCAACAAAAAATTATTGTTTGACTTTTAATCAAAAGAAGAATGATTCTGTAGATGATGCATTTGATAAGCAATACAGTAATTTCAATTTGAATCAAAATTTCTCTTGCATGCCTTGCGGGGATACAGTATCCACAAAATCATACTCAAATAAAATCGAAAAAGTTTCAGGTAAAAAAGATTACCGCTGCAGTCCTGCTAAACTATTTTTTTGAGTTTAAACTTTTATTGGAATTCTAAATTAGGTTTTATTGTTTAATTTTATATCAAGTTTTGTAAGATTTATAAAGTAAAAAAGAGGACTGCAGCCTCATAAAAAAAGTGTCAGCATTAACTGATAAATTTGAATTAAAAACAAAAAGGTGTTCAAAAACTTGGAACAAGCCTTTCAAAACTCATTCATACTTGAATACCCATTCACATTCTGATAAAAATGAATTCAAAAAACGTGATAATTTAAAAGCTAATAGCAGCAGCAGCACCCTATCCCTTCATATTGCTGCTTATGAAAATTCCCTTGAAAGAGTTTCAACTGATTCATTTGATGATGTTGAAGAAGTGTTAGCAGGATGCAGATTAAATAAAGAAATGAAGAAGAATGCAACACTTAACTTTTCACAATCATTTATTCAAGTAATATTAAAAGACAATTAAAGAGCCATTCATGCAGTAATCTTTTTACAGAATTCATTTGAATTTCCAAGACAGCAAAATAATGAAGAAAGTGATACAAAACCAGAAATTGCACAATTTAAAGCATCCCAAAAATTATTTAGTCCTAATGAATTTCATGCATCGAATAAAGAAGAAAATCAATCTTCACATAATTATGCGGTATGTTTTTATCACTTAAATTATAGTATTATCAGGGGATAAACAGATGCAATCAACAATTCAAAAAACGTTCATTTACTTTTTTGGGATTACTGTAATTGTGTGAAACTAATGTCGAACAAAGGCATAGTTTTTGTTAATAAATACAGCTCCATTTCATTAATTCGATATTCATAAGATTTGAAAAATGGTTTAACATATCTCGGATATTACACTGATGAACTCTTCTGCAGTCTTCCAACAGAATTCCAATAGTAAGGAAGATTTGGAAGACTGTTTGCGTATATTCCTCGCTGTTGGAAGACTGTTGGAATTTTTCAAAAATTTTGGATTCATATTCTTCCAACAGTCATCCAGCCCTTTAAAAAAACTAATCTCTTGGCAATAAGCCATCAGCCGCCAAGAATTTTATTAATATAAAATTGTTGTGAAAACAGTTTAGTTAACTAGCTAGATTCTTCTTTTTTGAAATTCAATTTTAAAACTACTGGAATTAATTATTTCAGTCATATAATTCCGGAATGAAGTACGCTCAACTTGTTATTGGACCAGCTGGTAGTGGAAAAGTAACCGCATATCTTTTAATTCTGTTTCTCTAATAAATACAATTTTTAGTCAACCTATTGTGCAGCAATTCAAAAACATGCTGAAGATGTGGGCCGTCTTGTGCATGTTGTAAATCTTGATCCGGCTGCTGAAGTTTTTAATTATAATTCTACTTTTGGTATTATTAAAGCTGCACCCAGGCTTCACTAAATGCAAAAAGCGTCTAACTTAATTTAAATGCCTTTTGTATTTAAAAAATATAATCCTTACTTCCCCGACACTAAGTTCCATATAACACTTAGTTCCCGACTGTTCATTCTGTTATATGTTGAAGTATCAATTACAAGATACATACTAAATTTTAAGAAACTATAAAAAGTTAAATTGAATTTTGAAGTAAACTAAAAAACATTATTTTTTCATTTTTTCATGGCACCGGGCCGGGCCGGGCTTTGATTTTTATTCCCAAAGGGGGACCACGTGAAAATTTACAAAAAAAGAAAACGGGCCGGGCCCGGCCCGCGGCGAAATTTTTCGGGCCCGGGCCGGGCTTCCAAAAAGTCGGCCCGTTGCCATGCTTATTTGTTATTAGTTTTCCGGTTTTATTTGCTGCTCAAGAGCTTCTTCTCCGCTTTATTTATATCGCTGTAATGATTAAGAATTGCATTAATACTGTGTCTTCAGATTGTTGAAGGTAGCAGTGATATTGTAAAATTTGATATTAAAACCAATTGTTTGGCACATCGATATTTGACCAAAGTTTTTACTCCAAAATTGCGGTCGACTCATTTACTGCAGGTGTATGATTTAATTTTGATTTAAACAAGTATCTGATATACCAGGATTAAAGTAAACACGAAACATTGGTCAAATTTAGAAGTGACAAAAAATTATCATATCCTTGATGATGGCACTGGCATATATACTTTTAAACCATACTATGGGCTACGGTAGAAGGAAGATGAAATAGAAATTCGTAAAATCCGTTTTAATATCAAATTTATATTTCAAAACTCATTACTGAGTCACTCATATAAAGTTTTTGCAGTTATTAAATAAAAAAATAATCCATTTCTCGTGATGCTTTTTTAAAAAAGTTTTAGGGCTGAAAATTGAAAGAACTTAAAAACAGTGATGCAAGATTAAAAAATACCGTAAACAACCGAATAGTATTCCATATTAGTCCCAATTATTTTTTAAAGCTAAATTTAGTGCATGTGTGTTGTAATTGATACTTTTATAAATAACGGAACTAACAGTGTTATTTTTCCGTAAAATGCATTTTAAATGCACATTTTATTTTGTTTTGCATCGAATGCGCACTGAATGCAAACCTAAACATTTACCATGCATTTGGGGCGCATTCAGTGCAAAATAAATGCACACCAAATGCATGCTAAAATGCGTAGAGCACCTTTTTAACATGCAAATTAGATACGCACCTGTGCAGCGAAGGCTGGATAATACCGAATTATAATATTTTAGATGTTCGTGATCTTATTAGCATTGATGATTTAGCGGATGATGAAGATGAAACTTTATCAACAATGGGGCCAAATGGTTCACTTGTATTTTGTATGGAATACATTGCAAAAAATATGTCGGAACTTGAAGAAGCTCTTGATGCTGGAGAAAATGATTATTATCTTTTTGATTGCCCTGGTGTTTATTTTGCATTTTCAAAATTTTTAAATATTTTGATGGTTTAGGACAAATTGAACTTTACAGTCATATGGATGTTATGAGTACCATTGTTGCTGCATTAAAATCGTGGGATTTCAATATTTGTGCAGTTTTTTTGTTGGATTCGCAATTTATGGTTGATGTTGATAAATATATGGCTGGAGCATTGACTTCGTTATCAACTTTGATGGTTCTGGAATGTCCTGCAATTTGTGTTTTAACAAAGATGGATCTCTTGAAGGGACCTGATCGTGAACGAGTTGAATACATGCTTTCTTCTGAAATGTCAACCTTGCTTCATGACGTAAGTGTTCTCTGATATAATTACAGTCGAACCTTGTTATATCGTCCCTCGATTTAACATCTCCCTCGCTATAACGTCTTTTTTCTGTGGTCCCGGCAAACGCTAAAGGGAAATTATTTTAATCAGACCTCGATATAACATCACACGTTATAACGTCTTTTTTTCACGATCCCTTCAAAATATTATAATGGATTTTAACCTCGTTATTACGTCTCTTGTTTTTCTTAGAGAAATTTTTATTTTTTAACGTGTTTTTTTAGACATAATTTGACCGAAACTCACAAATTAACGAAACACGCTAAGCATAAATTTAGTCCAAACTTTGTTTTAATATTCCTATAAGTAAAGTAGCTATGAGTTAGACACCTTGTCGTGCAAAAATTTATACTGCAGTTACAGTATCTTTGGACAAACAATTTTTATAGAGCTCGAGAAAAATCAAATTAATATTTTTTGTGTTATTTTAATGCTGTTAGTTTTTGACAAAAGGAAATCCGAAAAAATTACTTTTGGAATTATAAAACAAAAACAAAACACCTATTTTTTTATATACTACTACTAGTCGACAAAGGAAAAAATGGCTTCAAAACACCAGGAACGTCAGATTTAATCGAGTCTCTTTTTTTTATCAAACATTGTTTTTGTGTTCATAAACGAAGATATTTAAATATTTGCGGCTAACAGAGCTTATTTTGTAGATGATCAATTTTACAGTAATCATCAAAGTATATGAAAATTTTTTCGAGAAGTCGCCAAAAAAACTTGAACTCCGAAATAACGTTAACCTCATTATACCGTCTTTTTTTCACGATCCCTTGGAAAACGTACCTTATTTAAAATTTGGTTTACAAGGGAAAGTTCAGATATGATAATTCAGTAATAACAATTCAAACATGGCTTATTGGCATTGTCACGCATGCTAAAATATTACGGGCTGATATTAAGCCGTTTTAATTAATCTTAAAATTTCTTTAAGACATTTTTACAAAAATAGGTTAAATTAAGACGGCTTAATATTAGCAGATATTTTTTCTGGTTTTTTAAAAAAAAATTGTCATAAGTTTTATCAAAACATTGCTTATTGCTAATTCAAAAATGTATCAATATACTATAATATTTTTGTTTTATTTTTTTTCCTGCAAAAATACAAAAAAATTTATTTGAAAAATACAGTGTTTGACACAAAAGTCAAATTTACAACAAATAGTACCGTAATGTTACTTGTCAGTTAAAAGATTTTGGGTGTCAAATTACTAAAAGTACAATAAATTTAAAAATAAATTTTTTTAGGAACTCAGAAAGTTCAGCAAAAACGTGATGTCCTTCTATTGAATAATTTTTATTAAAAGAGCAACTGTGTATTTTTCTGTATTAATATACTTTTATATTTCAGAATCCTCCATCAGCATTTTCTAAAGCATATCGAAATTTGAGCGAAAAAATTGCAAGCGTACTTGATTCATATTCAATGGTCTCATTCCAACCCCTCGATATTAATGATGAAGAAAGCATTTCGGATTTGTTGTTGAATATTGATAATGCAATTCAATATGGTGAAGATGCGGATGTCAAAGATAAATTCCCGGAAGAAGTTGATCCTGAAGAAGATACTGGTGAATGGTAAATGAGTTTGGTTTCTGTTTGTTTTTTATTTATGTTTTTGTTGAGTTTTATTCATAAAAAATGATATTTTATAGTTCCAAATATATTATTACATTTAATTTTTTAAATTACAGTAGTCATGAAAGTATATATATTTAAAAATCACAGGTAAAAAATGTAGTATAACTTTCAGAATTTAAAATTTGTTGAATCCGAGCATCATATTCATAGATATCAGTGTCGGTGAGCATCCAATATACATTATCAGAATCAGGAATCTGTGGAATTCCGCTAATAAGATTTTCAGGGAGATTAGGGAAGTAAACATTTTTATCATTGAGAAAAGTTGGGAAATTATTTTCCAAATCATAAGTAGCAAAAACATTATCGCTTAAAAGAATAATACTTCCATTTGCCAAAGGGAAAGCTGCCTCAGGATAGAATAAAACTCGACTGTGCAATTCTTTTGGATAACCTTCAGCTGGCTCAAATTGTCCATTTCGTTTTGTTTGTCGATAACCAAAAATTTGTCGATCACTGATAAGTACCATGAGATCACCTACAGTAGCCGAAGCATTGACATAAGTGGGGGCAGAGGGAAGAACTTGGAAAATTTCAACGGCTTGGGTCATTACAGTATGATTTATGGTTTGCCATACTTTATCGTCTTTAAAAACAAGCCATCGACCATCTGGAGCATTAGTAGCTGATTGAATTTCTGTAATGCAATTGGTCGAAGTTGTTTCATTCAAAGATGTTGGATTATTTTCTTGAAGATTTTCAGCACTTTGAGAAGGATCAGCAACATCTGAAATGTGTTACGGTATGACATATTACTGTAAGCAGTAAAGCATACTGTAAAGATTTCGAAGTCTTTCAACGTCATCTGGGGTAACAACTGGACGATCTTGTCCAACAGCTCTTTCAAACAATGGATGCATCATTGAACCTGAATCAGGGGAATGCCGCATTCCAAGAACATGTCCAATTTCATGCACTAAAACATTGAATAAATCTGTGCCAGTTTGTTCAAGTTCATTATTTGTTCCCCAATGTTCATCTGCACTAATCCAAACTCGAGATGAAATTGGACCACTTGCTCGAGCAATTGTTAAATCTAAGATTAAATTTTAAATTACTACTGTAATACCGTATCCGCTTACGAGTAGGATCTCGTTGCCAATCATTTTCAGAATCTTCAAATGAAAAAACAATATCCGCATGATCAGCTCGATCAACTTCAACAAAATCCATTGATACCACAATTTCCCATGCGGCAAAAGCTTGATGAAGTTGTTCCCGAAGATCACTCTCTTTAACGGTTTTTGGAAAATGTGTAATATTCCATGTTAAAACTGATTTCTTCCATAACGCTAATGTGTCTATAAAAAGATATTACGGTTACAATGATTAAAAGTTCTTTTATTTATTTACCACTTGATGGATGAATGTCGGCATTTCCGCATCTTTTTCTTGTCATAAGGGTAGTTGTTTGAGCATCAACTTTTCCATTTCCTGGAATTCCCATAAATTCTTGGAAGATTCTAAAATATGAATAATACTACTGTAATAATAAAAAATGTAATCTTATTATTTTAAGCTACAGTAATCTGTATAAATAATTATTAAATATATTAACGTTACACTAATCTGGTACAGTAATACTAATATTTATTTTTTTGTGTTGCCAGGTTACTGTAGATACGGCTATTGTACCTATGGATACAGTAATCCCACTTACATTAAAGCATTTTCAAGTTTTTCTTTCGAAATTTCTTCCATTGAAGAAGTTTCATTTCCTTCTTCATTTCTTACGTATCCAAATGTTTTAAGATACGTCTAAAAGATAATTAATTACGTCAATATTTTTAAAAACTTTTTTGTTACTTCAATAAATCTTTCATCCAAAACAGCTGGACGCCGATCAGCTTTAAGTTCAAGAACTCGTTCATCATGTTCTGCAGCAGCAGATCCAGAATCACCTGATGAAAGACATCCTTGAACGGCGATTGCAAAGATCGTTGCAAACCACAGTGATAATAATAACATTTTTATGGAGTGTTTTAATTACTCTGAAAAATTACTGTAATTATACACGTTTTACATTTATTAAAACTGATCAAAAACGTTTGAAATGGGACACGTTTCTAATTTTTTTAATACAGTAATTTTAAAAAACATGAAAAATACAATTTAGATAAATCTAAAATGTCTGTCTGATAAAATCAAAGATGGAAAAGAATAATACAAGCATATTTGTCATATCAGAATGTGTTAATAAAAATAACAAGAAAACAAATACAGTAACCAAAAAGGTAAAAAACATATTTGTCAAAACATCAAAGATGTTACTGTCAATGAAAAGAAAGAAGAAAAAAATCACACGCTTATTATCGATTAAAAAATTACTCTTCTTCAATTTTAATTGCAAATATTTTTTTTTAAAAAGGGACAGAAAAACTCGAACGATAGAAATTTATATTTTTTGTGTTGTTAAAATTTTTAACTTAAAAAAACGGAAAAATATAAATTGAGATGATGTTGATGTACTAAAGAAGAACTTCTTTCTTTCTATTACTTTTGATGCTGCTGCTGGCCGTCATTGCCCTGAGCGTCAGTTTGATGCTACGTTTCTCTCATTCTTATTACAAAGTAGGCATCATCAACCACAATCAGTAGTTTAATAAGAAAAAAGAAGAAGAAAAAAATTCAGTGGGTGTCAAGGAAAGAAGAAGTAACAACGAAGATCATCCCTATTATTTTTTTAAACTACAAACCCATCACTTTTTTTTATGTTGCGGCAATTGTTTTTTTAGAAATGAAGAAAGAAGAGTTCAATTTTTGATTGTTGTTGTTGCTGGAATAAAAAGATAGGTTTCGCTAAACAGAACATTGAATTTAGAAATGGGTGAACAAATTTGGGAGAGATGTTTGAAAATTAAAAAAATGATTTGGAAGCAATTTCGATTTCCTTTTTTTTGGAAATTAGGGCCAAAGCAGAGATTTTTGAATATAATTGTATATATTTGGGATATACAGTATCCCAGCAACAACACTAAAAATAAATTACAAAAATTGTGGTTATGGTAAAATCTTGAGGGCAATTTAATATTTAAAAAGAACTTTGAAAAATTTAAGACTGATGTTCAAAAAAACATCGATTGAAACAACTTTGTTCACGTTTTTAAACTAAAAAAACTTCATAGAATCCCTTCTAATCGGCAGCAGTTTTGATATCTTCCAGATACACAAAAAACTAGTTCCTATTTCTAAACCATTATTTTTTTCCAAACTAACAAAAAAAACACAAAACTTCAATTTCATTTTTAAAACCAAATAAATTCAGGATGGCCAAAAATGACACTACCCCTGCTGATTTTTTACAACTTGTTTTTTTTTTAATTTTTGAAGGTCATTTTTGTGTCTCGAAATATTCAATTTTGAGTGAGAAAAAACACTCATAAAAAAACTTTCCGGTTACATTAAGACTATTATTATTTTCGGTGAATCATAGAGAGAAAAATCCTTTTTAAGTTGTTTATTTTATAAGGAAGTGCAAATATGCAAGACCTAAAAAATATATGTTACTTGATGATCAAGCCGATGGATTTTGTTTGATGTAAAAGATAAGTAAACGAAACTGGGATAATGGAGGTTTTCTATATTGAAATAACACATACATATTAATAACTCTTCGATGTTGTTGTATTATTGATTTAAAAGAGAAAAAAAACTATTTTTAAAAACAAAATTACAAAACTACCGTAACCACAATATTTTACAATATTTTGTCGATACTGAAAAAAGAACGATTTAGTCATCCTTTAAAGAACAGTATACTGTAGTAAGCTGTAATCTTGTCCGTACAAATAATTAACGATTTAAAATACGTGTTGTTCAAAATTTGCAAGCATTTTTTGTTTCATTAAATAAATTTTAACTTTATTTAGCAGCTTAAAATACTGTAATAGCCAAATCAACGGAGAAAATAAATACGCATAAATATATAATAGATACTAAAAATTATTACTTCAAATAAAAACAAATCCTAAAAAAACCAATATAGAATAGTAATAATATTCAATTGACAAAATCAACACATGTACAATTTCGAGTGAGATCGGTAACATCAATTTCAACCAAATAATCTCCAATTGTTAAATTTCTCATTTGATAACATCCTGCAGTTTCATTTGTAACATCTCGTTTGAAGCAACTTGTCCATTCATTGATTGATGAAAGTTTAATTGGGCATCTGAAAATAGTATTATTAACAAGTACATAAAAACCGTGAAACATTTCAACAACTCGACAGTATCAAGTCTTACACATCATTGCATACCCCAATTTTTAAAAATGTCAGTGAGCAGTGGATTTCATATATCCATAACATCTGCTAATGTACAAATCCCAACAAAAGCTACATACCGATGAGTATTACATGGAGCAAAATCTTTTCGAGTTTCTAAATCTTTTGGGCATGCTTTATATACACTTCCACGAGCTTGAATAATTGAACTTTTATTGACGGTTCGAGTTTTCATTGGTGGTTTATCACTTGATGCACATGTTGCTGGACAAGCTGACCATTCAGTCCATTGATAAATGCATGGTTTATCTTGTTGACTTCGCTTATTTACCTGAAAAAGAAAAAATAAGTATCGTGGCATCAAGTAACAAAGTCATTAATAAAAAACGTACTTCAACAGCTTCAAAAATTAAAAATCCAAGAATAACCATACAACCAATAAATAGAACAATATTGAGAAGAGTAAGAATTGTATTGATGATAGCAAAAACCCGGACACGTTTATTACGAATTAATGGTTGAATACGCTAAAAATATGAAATAATTATAGTTTTTAGAAATATTAACATGGTGTGTTTATCACATTTGGACATAAAACTGACTCCGGAATCCGGACAAATTGATTCAACTCCACATTACACAGATATGCTCCTACAAGTCCAGAGTATTCTGATTCTACGTAAACAAGATAACCCCAAATATTCTGGTTCAAGATTATTATATTCTAATGGCATTGCAACACATTTTGACAACTCCCCACAAGTAATAAAAATTTTCCAACAACATGTCTCACATCTTATCTTAATCCCCTCAAGCAATAAATATAAATCTTACTCGATACCAAGTTGATAAAGCATTTCTTGATGCAGTTCGTTGAGCTTGATCATCTTCACCATCCGAAACATCCGAAAGTTGTTCAGTGAATTCTCCGCCTTCGGCAGGATTTGGTGGTTCACCTTCAAGAGTTTTTTCATTGATTGTATCATCGGTTGGAAGGCCATCCCGAAGATTTCCATTTTGTTCAAATTGAGATTTTTGAATAACACTTCGTCGTGATGGAGTTGCCGCTGGTGTTGCAGCCGGAGCTTCAGCAGCTGGTGTTGGTGCTGGTGTTGAAGGAGGTGGAAGAGTTTCTGCTGGAGTTGCTGCTGCGTCAGCCATGGTGAAAATTTAAAGAAAAAAAATAAAAGAGAGAGATAGAAGATGGAGTAAACAAACAAGAATAAATATATAATAATGAATGTAATGTTTTGGCAACAAAAAACAATATCATTATGCAAATTCTTTATCAATTTTTGTATGCATGCAACATTCGATTTACTGTATGCAACGCCGTAGGGAGAAAAAAATTTCGGGGTGATCATTTTTATTTCAGGGGAGGCACGCATTTGATCTTTTGCCGCCTTAACACGGCTGCGACAAAACATCAAAGGAATTTCTCGATTTGGGGAGGGGGCACAAGTACCAAATGCTTCCATAAATTTTCATTGCATTTCTAATAGCTACACTGAGAACGGTATCTGTAGATACCGTAATTGCTATGATAAGTTAGTTCCCTGATAAGAATCTTTTTTACATCCAATTTTAACAAAATATCAATTTCATCACCCCTTGTAAATGTGTATTTTGACGCAACATTGATTACACATGATTTTTTCCAACCTTGGAATCCCAACAACAATATTTTACATAACTAAAAAATGTTTTTATTTCAGTTTATTACTTGTCAAACAACATACTTAATCCAAAAAATCCAAATTTCTGGTATAGTTGAAAATTTTCTTGTAAATTCTGTAAAAATGGCTTCTTTGGATGCAAAATCAGGAGCGTAAAAAAGTTCATTTTCTAATTTTGTCAATGCTGCTTTATAAGTTGGACAAATTCTGTCAAAAATATAACTGCTGTCGGACATGATTTTTAATACACAAATGTATAAAAACGGCAAAAATTTTTTAAGGCCAATTGCTAAACGATTTTTTGTATTTGCTGTGGACATTTATTTATCCGTTTTTACCCAACTAATCAATTGTTGTATTTTTAAAGGCACATATTACAAATGCATCCATAAAGTGTGCCTTGAAGTCATAAATCGATCAATGGTGGCAAAATAAACAAAACTTGTACATACTGATAGTTTTTAAACTAGATACCGTAATTGCAATGATGACCAAGCATGTCGACAAGAATCTTTTTTACACCCAATTTTAACAAAATACCCATTTCATCACCACCCCTTGTAAATGTGTATTTTGACGCAACATTGTTTACATATGATTTTTTCCAACCTTTGATTTTGGTGAGCTTAATGTCAATGACTCACACCAGAATATTTACTTTTGTTGTATAATCTTTACGCAATATTTCTTTTTTTTCTTTAATGTCCAAAAATTGTGACGTCAAATAAAACATTGCTTATCTATTTTTTTCGAGTGTATAAAAGCATCACCCTTTTGCTTTCCTTTTTTCACATTCAAACTTTTTCTTCTTTTTTGTTATTTCATATATTGAATCAATTGTTAAAAAAATGTGCCACGGAAGTCATCATTGTCACTGCCATTACGATCATCATGATCACCATCATCACGGATATCATCATGGATATGATGGATATTATCACGATCATCATCATCATGGTTACGGACATCACGGATATTATGATCATCATCATCACCACCATCACGGTCATGGACATGGACATTGTTAAACATAAATTATTACATGTTTAATTTTTAGTAATTATTTTCGTTACACAATGTTTTTCATAAAATTGTAAATAAATCCACCCTTTCCATTTTTTGAACTTGAAATTTGGAGATTATTCGTTTTTCAGATTTTAAGAGATAAAACATTTTATTTTTCAAATGGGATCATCCAGATATGACGTCGTACAAAAATCGAATTTTTACACCCCCTTCCTATCCGTCATACGATTCCTTTGATCTTTGCCGCAACTTCAAAACGGCATCATACAAGGCAGACCCCTCTCCCTCCCTACCCTTGCATGACGTCATATCTAGATGATCCCAATATGACATTTATAGTTTTAAAAATGACTTAATCGTTGATGTTGATGAATCAAAGTTTACTTTTATCAACTATTGTTTTTACGTGCACAACAACAAAATTTTTTGGGAAAAATCTCAATTATGTCTCAGAATTATCGAAAATTCATTGGTGACAAAATGTTTAATATTATATCATTTTCTTTGTTCACAGCTGCAATATTTTTTGTGCCACTATCATAAAAAATGAACGCAAAATACATAAGGAATAATGTGGTTCCGCCAAAATTTAAGCAAAATTCCAAAATTAATTCTTTTGTTTCTACAGCTTTTCGGATAAACAATGTAAAAATAATTTTAAAAATTGCATATCCAATACAAACATTAAAATACATATCTCCTTGCCATTGAGAAATTGATACATTCTTTAATAAATCTCTTTTAATACAAATTTCTCGAAATTCCCTTTGTTCTTGTAATATTCGTGCCAACTTTTGCTCCTCTTTTTTTAATTCGTTTAATTTAATTTTTGAATATTTTCTCCAAATATAGGTAACGTTCTAAAATTTGTTAGTAATTTTAAGTGATCCATAGTTTAAATGAGATCAGACTTAAGTTCTCCAAACATCATTCATATTAAAAAACTTACAAAGTTAACATACATGTATTCCCTTCTTAACTGATTATAATCATAATTAGAAATTGTATTCTTACAGGGTGAATTCAAAAAATTTTTTACAACAAATTGGTCTGCATAAATAATGGAAAAAATAACAAATCCATAAATACCAATCGGCAAAATCCAATGAAACATATAAATATGTTCTTTATAAAATTTGATTAATTCTTTTAACTCTCTTTTTTCACAAAAACATAGCATCTTTTTTAAAATTTTTAATGAAAAAAAAATAAAATACTCAATAGTCTCTCTGGAAAATCTTTACAATCAATTTTGGCGCACAAACCATTGACAAAATTAAGGCTGTAAACAGAAAGAAATGGCATTAGTGAAGCCAATGACACTTTCAAAACATATGGAAAAAACTTGAGCAAACATTAATAGGGAGACATTGGCATTTTTGTCAGGCCTTCCCATTGCGTTTTTTTGTCTTACAAGTAAAGGCATCAATCAACCTGGCCGCCGCTTTTTGAATGAGAATTATCCCATTAGATAGCCGTAGGGCAGTTATGCACAACCCCAAAATATTTCTAGTGAATGCACATGACAAGCCAAATTTTCGTTTTTTTATTGCTTTAATCCATATTCTCAAATTGATCCATTTTGTGAAATTTGAAGGTGAATATTTAATTTTTCACTTGTTCCGTGAAGAACATTCTAAGTTTTCAGAATAGTCTAAAATCATATAAATTTATTTTTTGTGAAGTGTTCCAAATAGGGGTGCAAAAGATGGTTATGGAGTCTCATCCTCGAAATAATTAGCTTTTGAAACCTTTACAAATAATTTTGCATCAAAAACCTAGCAGGCTAAATACCTAAACCACCCTGCAGGGTACCCTGTATAATTAATTACAGAAGAAATCAAAATTAAAAATACTCCTTCAAAAATTTCATAGATATTACAAAATTATTTATTTTTAATTTACATTTGAATAAAATTAAGGTTTTGAAAAAATTGTATTTATTAATTTTTAAGGATCAAAATTATTTCAATAAGGAACAGCTTTATTAAGACGAACCCATTCTTTTTCTGCATCCGAACGAGGAAGTGGTGGAGAAAGTCCATTTTCACGCCATAGATTTCTATCTATTTGTTCAATGTCAATCTAAAGTTTAAAAGTTAACACATTTCAGTGAAACATTAAAAAATATACTTGCAAAAGGAACAAAAAGTTTTTCAAGCAAATATTTTAGCATCCCAAAATTTATGGGCGATAAAACTTTTAGTCTCAAGTTAGGAATTAAAACGTTATTTTAAAATAAAAACCGTACCTCCCAATCATATCCTTTTTCTTTAATGAATGGAGCCAATGCACTTTCGTATCGAATAAAAAAGTCATTTGATTGTTCATAACTATCAAAACTTCGAGCAATATGTTGAATACTGATTCGTACAAATTTAGAAGCAGTTTTTCCACCAACAAAGAAATTCTCTTCCTCAATTGGAATAAAAAGAACAACAACATAAAAGGCTGGGAGGTTGGCGACTTGAGGGTCGGTGTAAATTTTTGTGATAGCTTCAGTAAGGCCTTGCTTGTCTTCTTTTGAGAATTGACCAGGAGTATGGTAGATACGATGAAGAGGCATATTTTACTGTTATAATCAAATAAGAATATTAAAATACAATTGTTGCTAAAAAATAAAAACATGAAGATACTTTTATATTCTTTTTTTAAAGTATTATGACATAGGATACAAGTTTAGTATCTTCTGTCCCAATTTCTCTCTCTCGTTTTTTAACCTTTGCTGCGGTGATTAAAAATTGTTTTCTGTGTTATGATTAAAAAAATTGAAGGGGCTACAATTACTCCCTCGTTTATTTTTCCCAACAAACACAAAACATATGTCATCGCTAGAAAAATATGTGGTATATAAATAACGAAACAAATAAATAAACAAAGAATATTCCATTTTTACCATGTTGTCATAAGTAATAGAAAACAGAAAAATTTATTAACTTTAACATGATCTAACATTTAAGATTTTATTTTAAATTTAAATAAGTTTTCAGAAATACATATTCAAGTATGTCAACATTCATTGAATTATCAAATGGAGTTAAAATGCCTCTTTTTGGTTTAGGCACTTGGCAGGTAAAAAAAAATCAAAATTTTGGTAATTTTCTTTTGAAATATTTGCCAAAAAAGGTGTGCAAAGAACTTTCAAAAGTGAAATTATCATAATTTATGTTCCAAAAATAATGTTTTGTGGATATCAATTTAGTCAAGCTGAAAAAATCAAAAACAAAACATAGTTCAAAAAATGCAAAATAAACAAGAAAAATTACTGTAGCCAAAACTTTATTCAAAAATAGTACAAAATACATATATTTTAAAATTAATAGTTGTCAAATTTCAAGATTTATTTAAAGTTTAGTTTCATTAGCACCAGGTGGAGGAAGTTGTTGACTTTTATCCAACAATGGTTCCCAATCATACGGAAATTCAGGAACTTTGAAAAGTTTCATTGCAGTTCGGAGAAGTTTATAAATTTTGTTGTAATTTGGAGTATCGTAATATCTATAAAAATATACATTGTTTTAGAATTTTGTAAATAACTAATATTAAAAAACCTACCGTAATGAATCAACATATTTCAATATTTCGATATATTGCCTTGGGCATCCTCCCATCATTTCATATAAGCAATGACCATATCGGCATCTTTCTTTAAACATTGCAACCTATAAAAGAAACGGATTTTATATATCTCCATAAAAAGCTGATAATTACAAACCTCATTCTTTTCTTCCAAAGATCTCCAAGGTAAAGCACCACGAGTAATTTCAATTTGTTGATACATCCATGATTCAATATCATCTTTTCGGCAAGTTTCTCGGCGAATATGACAGCTTAATGGAGCATAACGAATTGTACCACGAAAACCTGCAACAGCACGAGGTCGACGAATTTGTTTATTATCATCAACATATCTTCGGCACATTCCAAAATCAAGTAAATAAACTTTTCGAAGCTCATTAATCTCTGGACGACCAATTGCAAAATTTGATGGTTTTATATCCCTGAAACATATGTAACTGTTACAAGTACAGTATTCAAATTACCCCAAGGCCGTAAAAAGGTGATGGTGACTTTGATCTTCAACACTTTTACAGTGTCTCATACCAAGCAACAATGATACTATATTACCAAATAACCACAAGGAAGGTACATCAGATTCCATACTTACAAAAACCCCAATAACTCACCGATGAAGGAACCCAATTTGATGTAATTCTTCAATCGCCTCCAGTGACTGAATACCAATTGATAATGCCGTTCCAAGGCTAAACTTTTGTCCAGCACACATTTTTCGAACATCTTGTAAAGATTTTCCAACCATCGTCATTACAACATACAAAAAATCATTGAATGAACCAGTATCTTCACATTGAACAATATGCTTTGCTTTATTTGTATTAGCTTGCCGCATAACATATACTTCCATCTTCAAAACTTTTAAAGCTTCTGATATCAATTCCGTCTTCATGGCATACGATAATTCAGTTTTCATATTTACCACTTCATAAACCTATAAATAATAATGGAATAGATGGATATATATGGAAAAGTAAAACTTACAGCACCAAATCCACCTTCACCAAGTAAACGTTTAATTTTCCATGTATCAACAATATCTCCAATATTCAGCTTACATAATGCTTCTGCCATGTTTCGTTGACGATGAAAGAGAGAAGAATGACATCAAAAAATGTTGCAAAATGTTTTCAAAGAGGAAAATGGTAGCGAAAAAAGAGAAATGACATTTGCATGTCTGATTTGCATGCGTTTAATTTAGCGACCGTCATCCTCGGTTGAGAACGCTTTGCCAAAGCACTTTTTTCGGTCACGATTTTTTTTGTCAAAAAAGAAATTATTGAAAAACCAGCAAAAAAAGCAAAAAAAATTTTTTTAAGTTACAAAGTTCGTTTTGATATCAATCGAAAGCTTGTAAAACGCTGATTACGGCTATATGCATCACCATGGCAAAATTCTTGCATTTTGGGGGCGAAAAAGTCAGAAAACCATACTTTGGGATATAACAAAAATATATATTCGGTAAATTTTTTTATTTTTTAATATGTTGTTCCTTTTTACCATAAGAATGTATAGAAAAAATAAAAAAGTACCACCGCAATGGCACATTTCGAGTTATCCCGCTACAAATTTTAAGCTGTAAGCTATACCTTTGGCAACTGAAAAGTGGAAATAACATATGAAAAGATATATTGTTTGTGCTTCTCATGCTATTTGTAATGTTTTAAAACAATAAAAAGTAGATTTAAGCTTTGTCTGAAGTACATCTAGAAATTGGAGAATTTGCAGATTTTTAAATTTTCCTTTTTTCATGGGGAACACTCTTACATAACATGGTGTCCCCTTCAAAGCTGCGGCAAACAAGAAAAAAAACTGTGACCATTTTTACTATTTTTTCTTCGTAATAAAACTTAATTATCTCATTTATCTTACAATTTCAATTTTTTTTATTATTTTTATCGTATTCCTAGGTACTGAAAGCATATAATTCATACAAAAATAACGCATTTAACGAACTTTTGTTTTTCGGATGACGGTCGCTAGTTTAATTCAAATTATTTGATTTGATCCAACTACATGATTTTATGGAGCTCTGCAAAAACAGCAAAACATTCTTAAATTTAACAATTAAATTTTAATTTAAAAATAGACACAAAAATATTGAACTTTGAAAAAATACGTCAAAAACGACAAAAAATATACATGTTCTAATTTGTGCAGTAAAAAAGTGAGACAAAAAAATTAATAGTGTAACAAAAAACTGTTTTGAGACCAAACAACAGAAATCCTGAATTTGAAGATAAAGCATCATCAAATGCATTGATCGATCTCCTTTTCTTTAAATTTTACCAAATCAAAGTTGTGTTAGTAAATTATTAAAGATACATTAAAAAAAAAATAAACATTAATTTTCAATATTATTAGATTTCGAAAATCAAAGCAGTTATAAAATTTTTGACTCCTAACTTTAGCATAAAAATTTTTGCTCAGCAATGATTAAAACTATTTTTTAAATTCCCGCACTTTTGTAGGATATTTTGTATTTAAAAATTTACATACTTTTTCCCAAAAAAACGTATAAAAGCCTGCGTGAACACTTTTATTTTTTTAGTTTGTTGTCGTTGCTCTCTCTCTCAAATCGCTGTCATTACTTTTGCAAATTAATGATGATTATTGCTCAAGAATTCTATGATAAATGTGATTCATCATATCGGAAGGCCATTGATGTTCTTGAACAAAAGCTTTTGATTGTTGCTGCCATTCAACATGCCAATTTCACTGATGAAAATCGTTTTCAACAAGCAAAAAAAGCTATTTTAACCTTTGCTGAAAGTTATCTTACACCTGCGGAATATTGGGATCATCTCATTGGGTATGTTTTTTATATCAGAAGCGAAACTTTTTGGTTTGATCGCGTTCGACATAAATGTTGCGTGCAACATGCAGAGGAAACACAAACGATGCAAAACTTTTTGAACTTATTTTTTTGTCAACTGTGTCGCATGCGATGGAACCTTGGAATCGTGCTTATATTAATATATGTCTAGAATCTTTTTTTAACGACTTGTTAATTTTTTAGATTGGCTAAAAATTCAGCTCCTGATGATTATCGTCAATGTGCTAAACGATGTGGTGAAATTTCTGCAATTGCACATCGTCATTTTTGCTGCTATCAAGAATTGACTTCTCTTTTATTGCTTGATTCACAAGGAAAATTTGGCACTATTAATGGATGTGATAATTGTACTGAAGAGGATGTTGCTTATCCACATTCATACATCGAGCAATGCTTTCATGAACTTGAAAAGCAAGCATGTATGTTCTTGTTTATTTTTTTATGCTAAGGCAATTCTTATTTTTCGATGTTAGAGTTGCAGCAACACTCTTTGAAAGACTTATCATACTAATTAATTGTATCTTTTTAGATTCACCCTTATCGGAAGGACTTGTCGGAAAATATGAAGAGGTGAAAGAAATGTATGGAAAACTTAAAGCTGCTGAAAATGATGCTGAAGTCTGGTTCAAACTTTTGCTTGAAGTTGGTATTGATGGCTTTGTCATTCCTAATATTGAATACCGTCTTGGCAAAAATCTTCTCAATGCAAAACTTTGGAAGCTTTACCTTCAATTCTTGGAAGACCGTGGTGATTCTAAAGCTCTTCTTGGTGTTTATTCAAAATATTGTCGCTTATTTTTAGATGATCAAGAAATGATGGAAAAGTACAAGGATGCCATGACCAAATTTGGACCTGCTGATGTTCGGTGGAAGAATACTTCACAAGCAGTTGACTTTGCTGAAATTGAGCAAAGAACTTGCAAAAACTTGTCATTGTCATGATTGCCATTCAATGCCTGAAAATGCTAAACCATCACTTCCTCGGCCATCATTTGATAAAAGTATTTGTGATACTTTTTATGATAATTATCAAGTTCAAGAATTTTCTTTGCCTAAGACTCTTGTTAAGTATATCCTTGAAACTGCTGATCATCGTCTTCTTCGGAAATTATTCGCATGTTGCAAATACTTCTTTGTTCATCGTCCAACACCTATTTGCTCTCGTTTTTGTATCTATCACAAGACTGTCTTTGAGGAAGAAATGCTTGCCCTTGAACCATCATCAAATCATGAATCAAGTGTTCGAAAAACTTTTATTACAACAGCAATTGAACTTCAACCTATTCGTGTAGAAAAAGGATATATGATGCCAAATAATGTAATTACAAATCTTATTCCTCATCTTTCTCGTTGTGAAGCAAAATATATTCATCTTGGTGGTCAAAAGTTAACTTTTAATGAACTCAAATTTCTTATTGAACATGGTGGTGTTATTGAACTTCAAATTGTCTTTTTTTCTCAACTCAAAGATGAAAATGGCGAAGATGTTGCATTGGAAAAGATTATGGAATATTTGCCAAATGTTGAAAAGCTTGCGTAAGTTATTTTGGTTATTCTTTAGTTTTAAGGCTGTGTGCGTGATTGATCCATTTATCTCCTAATATATTCAGTATCTCTAACCTTTTATTTTTAGATTATGTGACATGGATATTCGTGTTAATGCAAATACTGCGCATGCATTGACCAATCAAAAATTCTATGGAAAAATCTCTTCTTTATATTTGACTTCAATTGTTGGTGAACCATTTGATGTTCAAGAATTTTTAAAGTTTTGCATTGTAAGTTTTCTGATTGTGTTACTGTATAAATATATTTTTATTTGAATAAATTTTTTAGGCTAATCGTAATGAAATTTTCGAAATGAAGTTGGCTTTCAAGGATGACTTCAATGATGTTTTTTTTCAAAACTTCAAAGAAATTATGGATGGCTATCAAGAATCCTGCAAAGATGCAACCATTTCTGTTGAACGATCCCTTTATTCTGGATTTCCATTTGAATAGGATGTTTGTTGTTATATCATTTCTTTTATGTCACAATTAATTTGTGTTTTTAGTTGATAAAAGTTTAGTTAATTATTCGAGTTTGGGATTTCTATTTTTAATTGTTTTAATGTCATTGATGATATTGTTACCTTTGAACGACTTTCCATGGTTTCTTTTTGGTTAGAATTCCGAAATTTTCGTAAACTGTTATCTAAACGAAGACTTTCTCATCAAAAAATTACAATAATCCACTATCGTAAAGTAAAGCTCAAACCAATATCATTTTGAAAAACATGGATATACAATTGGTGCAAGGATTTGTGTGCTTGAATCTGTCCAAATCAGTTTAGTTATTCTTAATATTTTTTCATGTTCCACTTACGGTATCATACAGTATTCTGGTTTGAAAAGAATTAATGAATTCCAACTTTAAATATCAAAACTCTATCTCTCAAATTTTTACCAACAATGCGCAATTTATTCTATTTCCTTTTTTTATTTTTCTATTTTGTGCATCCAAAATAATCGAACCTAAACACACAAAGCACAAAACATTTTGGATCAAATAAAAAGGTTCATTTTTCAAAGTTCTTGAATGCAGAAAAATATTATTGTTTGAACCACTTAAAAATACAATGTTTACTTTTTTATTCTTAATAATTACAACATTTTTGTTTTATCATTTTTATTGGAAACGTAAGAATTTGCCCCCAGGGCCTTGTCCGCTGCCATTCATTGGAAATACGCATACTTTGGCAAAATTTTCACCCGGATATGCGGCATTTAAAAAGTGGCAGAATCATTACGGTAATATTTATACATTTTGGATTGGAGAAAATCCTGTCGTTGCCGTAAATGATTATGAAACAATTATTGATTGTTTTTTAAAGAATGGCCAGGTCTTTGCTGGAAGATTTCAGATTCCAGAATTTCAAGAGATTTTTAAAAGTTTGTTTTTGGGATTTTTGTGTAACGTTTTGAATCTGGGATTTCAGAAGGCAATGGTGGAGTTATTCATGTCGAAGGGGATCTTTGGTCCGAACATCGAAGATTCTCCCTTAAAATTTTGAGGGATTTTGGAGTTGGAAAAAATTTAATGCAAGAAAAAATTTTGGATACAATTTTAATATTTTTGCAAAAAGTTGAAACTGAATCAGCGATGAATGGGAAGGTGGATATGATAAAGCTGATAGATATCTCAATCGGGTCAGTGATAAATGATTTAATATTTGGCACAAAATTTGTTGAAGACAAAGATACAACTGAATTTTATAAGCTTAAAGAAGTTGTAAAACGGCATTTACAAATTTCTCGGCATCCCTTGGTTATGGTAATGTGGAAAAGAACACATTGGTTCAAGCATTTGCCGATCTTTAAAAACTACTACCACGAAATTGAAAGCATGAAAAACGTGATATTCAAATTTTTTGATGAAAGGATTCAGAAGCACATTGATAATTTTGATGCCGAAAAAGAACCCGAAGATTTTGTTGATGCATTTTTAGCAGAAGGATTCAGAAGGCAGAAATCTGATGGACATGCTGGGACATTTGAGTAAATTTAATTTGCATAAAAATGGATATATGAAATCCATATCCTAATTTCAGTCGAAATCAATTAAATAATTTATGCTTTGATTTTTGGATTGCCGGTCAAGAAACAACAACAAATTCATTAGCTTGGGGGATACTGTATCTGATGTTGAATCCTAAAATTCAACAAAAAATGCAAAATGAAATTGATTCAAACATTTCAGAGCAAAGATTAATTACAATGTCCGATAAATCAATTCTACCGTATTGCCAAGCTACAGTACTCGAAGTTCAAAGAATCGCAAATGTTGTGCCTTTGAATGTTTTGCATTCAACTTTGGAAGACACAAAAATTGGAAATTTTGTCATTCCAAAAGGGACTTTAATTGTGCCACAAATTTCTTCCGTTTTATTTGATGAAAAAATCTTTCCTGATCCTATGGATTTTAAACCTGAGAGATTTTTGGATTCAGAAGGAAACTTGAAAGAATGCAAAGAAATGATTCCATTTTCAGTTGGAAAACGACAATGCCTCGGGGAAGGTTTGGCAAAAATGGAATTGTTTTTATTTGTTGTTAATATTCTTAGCGAATTTACAGTAAGTGTTTTTCTTATTAATGTAATGTTAATTTTAATGATATTAATTTAGATAATAAAAGTGCAAAATGAAGTGATCAGTTTAGAAAGAAATCCGGGGGCAACAGTTAGTCCAAATCCATTCCATTGTTCGGCTGTGATAAGAAAATAAAATGCAGTTTAGCAGTTTCCCCCGAAAATCCCACTTTAACTTAAACCTGTGAATTTTTTCTACGTATATTAACAGTTTCCCGATATCCACGTATAATAAATAAGATAATAAAAGATGCACAATTAAAACAAGTACACTTTTTACAGTATTGTGAATTTGCAAATGTTGAAAGAGAACTACATTTTATGGTGAATAAGTATTGAAAATTTGGAAATTTCAAAACTTAAGCTTCTAAAATGTTATTTTGAAAATATGATTTTCAGCAAAAAAGAAAAAGCAAAATAAGAAAAATATTTTATAAAAATATCAAAAATCCTAAAAAAAAGAACAAATCACGATTTTAATCGTGTTTTTTTAAAATTAAAAATGATTAGACAGAAAACTCATTTCCGTGTAGACATTTAACAAAAACGAGGAAAACATAAATTCAAACAACCATTGATCAACAAAAAAGACAGAAAATATGGAAAACACTGATTAAAAACTTCATATAAAAATTCAAAAAAATGACATCAATTTCGTAAACGTGTAATACAGGATTATGCAAATCAGCATTTTTTGACATTTTTAACGAATATAAAAGAAACAGCGCAAGCCTAAAAAAATCATTCCAGTCTGAACCGTGTTTGGACATACCCGAGATTCAACAAAACAATATGTTGACTCAATTAGTTTTTGTTGCTGCAATCTGTTGTGCATTCTCATACGGTAAATATTTTTATATTTTACAGATATTAATAATTTTATTCATTTTTAGGAGCAGTATTTGATCCATATAGTCGAAGATATGGAATTTGCAAGGATACAATGGATACCTTGTTGGATGTTCCATCAGGATCTTCCTCATGCAAGCTAGTCTCAGGATTATATGCCCTTTCATCCAAGGCTGCCCTCACTGCTACCCAAAATTCCACTTATAATCTTTGGATTCAAAAGATTGAAACCGATGTCGTCAAGAATGCCGCGATCACCACCAAAAAAGAGAAATTCGTCAAGATTGCAGCCCTTTTCCAGAAATTTCAACTTGAACAAACTGTCATTTATTCAAAAGTTCAATATTTCAATATCTCAACCTGGGGACCCTTTGAAACTTTGGTTCAAGTTTCCACGGAATTCAATTTCCAATCCTCCCTTGAACTCATTGTTGCCACCTCATCAAAAGGAAACTGCAAATTATTTGACCTACTTTTGACTGCCTGTGAAGGAGATTCCGCAAAGCATACCGCCTTATCCGCCTTCATTGAAGCCGAACTTAAGGTTATCGTAAAGGATAAAACAAAGACCCAAGTTCAAATTATCAAAGAAATTTTCAAAGCTTTCAAAACAAAATTCTTTATTGGAGGACAATCTTCATGGATGTCATATTTCAATTCCTTGAATCTCAACGGATTCTTTACCTTCCAACAATGGACCGATGTTGCCGTGACATATGAAAGACAAACAACTGTTGAAGTAACCCTTTCCGGACAAGGAATGGATTGTCCCTTCATTCTTTCCTTGAATGCTTCCCTCTCCTCCACAACCATGACCCTCACCCAAAAAGGCTTCATCAAACAATTGATTACATATTTCACTCAACAATGGTCTTCTGTTACCACCATTGAAGCACGCCTTTCACTTATTTCAATGAAATATTCAGAATCTATTGATCTCTCATATTCATATTTTGCATGTCTTAATGGCATTGATATTCAAGGTTTTGGTTCTTTCTGGAATCTTATCATCTTCAGTTGTCAAGTATGTGTAACACTATACAAAATTAATTTGCATATATATATATATATGTTTTAGAAACCAAGACTTCCACCAACATGTGGTTGCCCAGTTCCAACATTCAGTGATGAAGTTACAACCACCACAGCTGCCCTCACCACTGAAATGCCTACCACTGAAGCTGCCACAACCGAAATGCCAACAACTGAAGCTCCAACCACTGAAAATCCAACCACCGAAATGTCCACTGAATTCACCACTGAAATGTCAACAGAATTCCCATCCACAGAAGCTACATCAGAATCATCAACTTGGGATTCAACTTTCTCAAGTATTACATTCCCATCAACAACTGAAGGATGTTCTTGCAGTTGTGAAATGTAAATTATTTTTTGTTGCCAATAGATTAGTACATTTAATTGTATTTTTTGTTTCCCTTTCCGTTCTTGTTAGAAAAAGGTTGAAATAAATACAATCTGATTGTTATTCAGGGTTCCTTGTTGATTTACATTAATTATGCGATCATTTTGGTTTAAAAAAGAGGCAAAGCATAATTTTCAGGTCTTCCTATTTTTATTTTATTTTGAAATAAGAAATGGTTGTGTCCCTTATTGTTTTATTAATATTTTGTCAAAATTCAATTAATTCCATGTTAAAAAAATGTTAAAAATATTGGTATCCATTTCAGACCAAGCTGTATCAAATTTTATCATATTTAAAGTTTTTTCAATCATGGAAATTACTTTATTCTAAAAATTTGATAAAAAAAGAGTTATGATTTCTCTATCCAGCGTGTATCCTGTTGACATATAAATGAATAAATAAATAATATGGATGCAGCTAACAGCAACGAAGTTGAACGAAAGCAAAAACCCAAGCTGCAGCAGTTGTGGTTTTTATTTCTTTTTTTATCACAAGTGCATAATATCGACGAAGAAGAAAAAGGCAGCAGCGGACATTGCCATTGATCAGTTAAAAGAAAAAGTGAAAGAAAAAGGAGATTAAGACAGATATGTACTCGATCGATCAAGAATAAAAACATCAAGAATGAGAATTTTTATTTTGTCCTCAGATATTTTTGCTGACCTAAAGATTTTTGCTTTGTAAACAAAAAGAATCTTTCAGATGTCTACGAAATATCAAATTTTTTTGAATATTTAAAATATTTTTTCAAAAAACAAAAATTAAAGAATAGATTAATCCGAATAATTGTTTTTCATAAACTTTATTATGAAGAAAAATGGATCTTCCGATGGCAATAAAAAATAACTGGGGTTGATCTTCACAGAAACCACTAATTGATTATCTAGACGATGAAAAGCAATCAAAAATTTTTCTTTGTCAAAACCTTTTTTTGTCCCACCCAATCTGAAAAAAATGCTCCATGTGTTTGCTTGGTTTCATAGAAAATTAGCTTTTCTTTAGAACTTGATATAATAATGTTTAATGCAGTGACACTTCATGCTGCCAGATTAAATAAATCAAAAATCATATTTTCATTTAATTTTAATTCCCCAGATTATATCATCGATTTTGTTATTCTAAAGTTTTCGTTTCGTTTTTGTAATGAAAAAAATACATGGAGTTTGTTTAAAATTTATTCTTCCCAATATTTTTATGGCGTTAACACAATCAAAAATCACTACACGAATTTTTTGTATGAATCACTATTGGTTTCAGCTTACATGGCATAATCAGATTCGATTTTAAAAATGAAATTTTTATAATTGTGGTATAAAACTCATTTTTATTCAACTTCGAGCACATGCTGCAACGACGATTTTTCAAAGTTGTCCAAAAAGGCTGAAATTTTGCACAAAAGTTCCTTAGGACATTCTAAGATACTTCCATGGACGATTTTTCGTTTAAACCCCCTGGGGGGATAAAGGGGATATCCTTTATCCCTTAGGGCATGAAAAATCGAAATCGCCGGATTAAGCAAAAGTAATGATTGGGGAACGTTTTTAGGACCTATATAAAACTCCTGAACAAATTTTAAGTGTTTAAAAAAAGTTTACGGTAGTCTAAGGAAGTCTGGAAAATTTGAATATTTGGTTTTAGGGGGATAACTCGAAAATTTACATACCAGCGTCAATTTTTTATTTTTTATATATAATCCTCTTATGAAATGCTACATTTTAGTACAAAAATTTTTTTTCCTGCCCCGGGGGAACATGTCGAAAATCGAGATTTTCGGTTTTTTGCTGTTGAGACGTATACAACTTTTGACGATTCTCTTTCGTTCTCTAATGGCGCAGTCGTGTAACGCGCTTTTTTAGTAACCGGAGGGTCGCGGGTTCGATTCCTTTTAGTGTTTTTTTATTTTTTCATCAACTTTTTGTGTTTGTATAATAAAATTTATCATTTTTTATCATTCTTATCATTACAAAACTACACTTTAAACAATATTTAAAAATAACATTACACAAATATTTAAAATTTCTAAAACATTTTTTAAACATTATATAAAAACTATTACTGTAAAAAATTGGGGATTTAAAAAATTTATTCATCATCTGGAAGGATGATTTCATTTTCATTATTATTAGTTTGTGATCTTGATCTGATCGAGCTGATAATATCATTTTCTTCATCAAAATAAGTTGGATCTTTTTGATACTGTTGATCAAAAGCTTCATCATGAACTTGTTCATCTTCAACTGCCTGTCGAATTAATTGTTGAGCTGCTTCTGAAATTGCATCAGTTGCAGATTGTTTTGCAGCTAACGCTTTAAGCTTGCTCTGCCGGCTGGAGAAATACGATGCAATTTTGCTGGCGCTTAGACGTTCATTTGCTTTAAAGAGCGGATTCCTTGATTCTCTCATTCGTTGCTGCACAATGTATGAATCAACTCGACGTTGGCCGGAAGTAACAAATAAAATGAACTGATCATTCAAAAATCGTTGGATTTCAGCAGTGTATTTCGTTCTTTTACTTGCCTGCTTTAAAGCCCAGCCTTCAGCTTGGATTTCATTGGCATTGGCAGCAAAGTCGTCAAGCTTCATGACAGCTTCGACAAATTTATCATGACTATTTCTGACTCCAGTAACATAATCATAAAATAATGAATATGCTTTTTCATCCAACGTTTCTTTTACTGGTAAAATGTTATGATGACCAGCGAGAATATGATTTTGAAGATTCTTTTCAGAAATAAAGCTGTCTCGACAACCCTCTTCAGGGCAATGATGCAGTTTTTTGGGATTTTCAACAACAGTTGAAGGAGACTGCGGTTCGGTTGGTGATGCAGAAGTTGTTGAAATTTTTGGATTTTTAAATAAAACTTCTTTTTCTCTCCAAAAAAGGGATGTCGGCTCTGAATAACGAACTTCACCGAGTTCAAGAAGTTTAATGTTTGCAACTGCAGAATTCACACTGACGACTTTACCATCACCAATACCAAAATGTTTGTATACCCAAAGTGCATGGCCATCATCAAGAAAGTAACGGAATTCTATTTCTCCCAAATATTGCATATCAGGCAGAGTGAATTTTGGCTTTTCTTTTTGAACCGGAATTTAAAACAACTTGCGATGATTTGTTTAGATTCAATGTTAAGTGGAGCCATTTTTTCATTAATTAAGTTGAATTTTTCAGTAACCTTGCATACTTCATCACTAGAAACCAAACAATGATTTTAAAAATGTATTATAAATTTGTCAAAATAAACTTACAGCATCTTTGGCGCAAAGAAAAATACCGTATCATCATAACCAACAATTGGTACAAAAAAAAGAAAAGCAACCAAAATACGATAGCAAACCATTTTTATATACGTAACAGGAAGGTAAAGATAAAACAAAAGCGAATCTAGCTTTGAAAGTTAAAAAAAGCTGAAAGAAAAAGTACAAAAACACAAAATTTAGTCTTGCATATGTTTAATTAAAAGATGCAAATAACAACCAAAACTCTTTCTCAATCACATTTAATTTATATTTTTAATACACTAAAAAAGAAAGATCTGAATTTCAATTTTTTACAGTAATAGTTTTTATATAATGTTTAAAAAATGTTTTAGAAATTTTAAATATTTGTGTAATGTTATTTTTAAATATTGTTTAAAGTGTAGTTTTGTAATGATAAGAATGATAAAAAATGATAAATTTTATTATACAAACACAAAAAGTTGATGAAAAAATAAAAAAACACTAAAAGGAATCGAACCCGCGACCCTCCGGTTACTAAAAAAGCGCGTTACACGACTGCGCCATTAGAGAACGAAAGAGAATCGTCAAAAGTTGTATACGTCTCAACAGCAAAAAACCGAAAATCTCGATTTTCGACATGTTCCCCCGGGGCAGGAAAAAAAATTTTTGTACTAAAATGTAGCATTTCATAAGAGGATTATATATAAAAAATAAAAAATTGACGCTGGTATGTAAATTTTCGAGTTATCCCCCTAAAACCAAATATTCAAATTTTCCAGACTTCCTTAGACTACCGTAAACTTTTTTTAAACACTTAAAATTTGTTCAGGAGTTTTATATAGGTCCTAAAAACGTTCCCCAATCATTACTTTTGCTTAATCCGGCGATTTCGATTTTTCATGCCCTAAGGGATAAAGGATATCCCCTTTATCCCCCCAGGGGGTTTAAACGAAAAATCGTCCATGGAAGTATCTTAGAATGTCCTAAGGAACTTTTGTGCAAAATTTCAGCCTTTTTGGACAACTTTGAAAAATCGTCGTTGCAGCATGTGCTCGAAGTTGAATAAAAATGAGTTATAAATGATTAAAGGTATCTTCTAAGAAAAACGCAATTTTAAAGATCCATCATAATTTTATCTGCATTATCACGACATCTAAGCAATCTAGTCAAGGTTTGCCATTTTTGGCATAAAATTCTACATAAAATTATTTTGCTCAATTCAATAACCCCACCAAAAATACGAAAAACGTGTTTTTCAAAAGTTCATTAAACATCAAAAAAAATTATTTATTCGGTACAATATTTTTTACTACAATTTCTACAAATGTTCTTAGCCCTGGAATTAAATCAACTTCATTCTTGCTGTTACTGTAATCAGTGATTGATAACAAATGGGACCAAATGTTTGTACATTTTGACATGAAATTTTTAAATATTGAACTCATTGAAGGTAGTGAAGATTGAAGCTTATCATTTTTGACAATATTATAACAGCTTGCAAGAATATCATTAACAATGATATTTCCGTTATTCGTCATTGGCGAATAAATTCCTTTTTCTTGAATTCTTGCGATTTTTGAAATTCGACTTTGAACAATTTTTGTATTTCTTCCAACAACAAAAAGGCAGTCACTGATCGAAACATTTTCAGCATAAACCATTTCTCGGCTTGCTTCTTCAACGCTAACTTTGGAACCTAAAATTGCATCATTCTTTGAAATTTTGTCTTAAATGAAAAATGAATGGGGTTACCATAAGAACAATCACTTTTATAAATGTAATGTTTTTTAGTCATTTTTAATTCTTTTCCATTTTCAAGAGTAAATTTAATGAATTCTGCCATGAAGCTTGGTTTTCGATGTGCCCAAGAATTGACTTGACTATATCCAACAATATTTCCACCAGCTGATAGAACCCAATCACTGACATATAACTCATCCATCCTTTTCTCCATTCCATTCATTGTTCTTACGATTGTATCCGCGGTGAAACAAAGAGCATCACCACCTCCGAGGGCAAATCCAGAAGATCCAACTGGATAATATCCGCCACTGTATTGACTTCCACCGTAATAGGCATTTCCGACAGGTTGTCCAAAACCTCCAGATTGACCAAACCCAGATTGTCCAAAACCAGATTGCCCGAAGCCAGATTGTCCAAATCCGGATTGTCCGAATCCAGATTGTCCAAATCCAGATTGTCCAAATCCAGATTGTCCGACCCCTGATTGACCCGAAACACCAGGATTAAAAGCACTCCCCTGTGAAGACCCACTTTGAAAGGCCCCACTTTGTGATGCTTCAGGGTTATTGAATTGTGGAGGAGAAAATTGCATCATGAAGCTTGGTTGCATTGGAAAATTATGAATGCTCATTGGAAATTGCATATTTGGAAATAATGGATCTGAATATACAATTGTTATGCTAATTATAAACTACCATAATTCTTACGATTAAAAGAGTGTTGACCAAAACCTGGTTGAACATAACCGTTATTTGGAGCTTGAACATTTGCGCTGTTTCCTGTTTGATAGCCTTGAACTTCATTCCCTGTTTGATATTGTGAAGATCCTGATGAAGCAGCTAAAAGAGATTACTGTAGTTTACAAAAAAATTTCCAATCAAAAACATTACGTAAAGGATTGCTTTCCCCTGTTGGTGCTACAGTAACTACTGATGCCAAATTTGGGATTAATGTTGGCTCAAGTGGATAATTTTGTTGTACGATTGGGCCTTCTTCAGGTTGAAGTAAGGGAGCTTGAAAGAGGCGATTTGTGGAATTTACTTGATTAAATTCTTCGATGGCAGCATTCACTTGATCATCGTCTTCAGAAGCTTGAATTTGATCAAATTCTTCAGAATCTTCAACCTTTTCAATTTCTGCTGAAGGGTTTTCTTCGATTTCTGGAAAAGCTTCTGTCGTCTCAACAACTTCTTCCTTGGGTTCCATGTTGCAAAGAATTCGATTTACAGCTACTTGGTAAGTGGTTCTAAAAAGACAAAAGTTTGCATCACAATCATATATCCCCTTAGGGGTTATTATCCCTCATCATCACAGTTGTTGATCCTTAGACCTGATAATCAATAAATGTGAGACAAGAAATTTGCATATGACAATTACCTGCCGGATTTGTCAACTTTTATCACATTTGTAATATATTCAAATTCACTGCTGTCCATTCCATCTGAAACATCTCCGCCTTCAAAAACTTCTCCAAATTTTACTGCCACAACTTTTGCAAAGCTTCCAACTTTCATTGCCCAATGTTGACAACATCGAAGTGAAAGTGTATTCACATTTGATAAATCAGCAATTGGTGCAATCCCAGCTAACCATTGTCCAGGTCTTGAACAATTTGTTGAATAATAACCTTTTTCACAAACCTTTAAAAGGTTGTGATTATTACAGTACATTTTCTAATAAGTATACTTACAACAGGATCATTTGTAAATAGATCACCTTCAGGGGGGAGTTCAGCAAATCCATCAACAACTCCATTGACATATGCAAATCTTGAATTTTCAATAATTGGAAGTTTTAGGCATTTTGGTTGAGAACAACCAAGTGTAAATTGGCCTCCAAAAGATACCTAAAATTTTCAGGGAATTGTTGGAATGAGATGGTATAACAGGAATAATTTTTGCGAACTTTGCATAATGTTACAAAAGACAGATACAGTGTTATGCTTTTGTTTTTTTTCCGCGGGCGCCCGCGCCCGCGCCCGCGTACTTTCCAAAAAATCGCCCGCGCCCGCCCGCCGCCCGCGTACCCTCAAAAAAAAATCGCCCGCGCCCGCCCGCCGCCCGCTTACTTTCAAAAATTCCGCCCGCGCCCGCCCGCCGCCCGCCAAAGGGCGCCCGCGGGCGAAGCATAACACGGACTCCGATTTGAATTTATTTTAAACTATTATTTTCAATATTTAAAGACAATGTATACATAAACCGACAGTATGTCATATCGCTAATTTGGCATACTATAGGTCAAAAGCATATCTTCAACACCTATCATGAATTTAAATTTTGACCATATCAATAATTGATATATTGATTAACAAAAATTACTTAAAGTTGTACATTATATAATGTCATTAATCGGTTAAAATCCAGGTGAAGTTAATAACGATGGAAAATTTTTCATAGCAGTTTATTCTTTCTTTTTCGACAAGCAAAAAAGATTGACACCAATGTGAAAAAACGCAAATTATTTCAGAGAATCTTGGATGTTCTCATAGGGCATTTAGGTCATTGCGGTGATAAACTTTTTTCTTTCTTCATTAGATGATTTGTCTTTCCGTGTGATTTTTATGGCAAAAAAGCAGTTTTTTGTAGAATTTCGTTGAGAAATATTGTCAAAAAAGCATTGAGAAAAAAAAGAAAATGCCTTTACTTTTTTACTCGCGGGCGCCCGCGCCCGCTGACTTAGAAAAAATCTGCCCGCGCCCGCCCGCCGCCCGCTTACTTTTGAAAAAACTGCCCGCGCCCGCCCGCCGCCCGCCAACGGGCGCCCGCGGGCGGGCGCGGGCGCGGGCAAAGCATAACACTGGACAGATACACTAATTTATGATAGCCAAAGTGTACCTGTCGTCACATAATCACATTACGGTATCCCGTTTATTAATAGTTAACCAATCAAAGAAATTATTAAATTTGATTATACATATTTGCGTTATGCAAATTTGTAATATATATCTGTATCTGACACTCAAAAAATAATGTCCTACCCTGAAGCTAGTTGCCAATAATCCATCACCACAAAATGAGGCATTTAACAATTTTACAAATGTAAAAAACAAAATTAAACCCAGCATTTTGATAAATAAAAATAATTTTCGACTTTACAATTCAAAGTCTCTCCAAAATTAATAATAAATTTTTGAAAATTGTTCCGAAATATTAATTTAAACTTTAAAAAAGGAACAACAAACAAACAATATAAATTCTGCCTTTCGTTTTCTTCGAAGAATTCAAGTTTTTTTATTAACGAAGAATAAATTTAATGCAAAGAAGCAAAAAATCGTAGGTGTTTTGGGGCGTTCCATTTTAAGATTTTGAAGAAAAAAATGAAAAGTGAAAATGAGTCTTTTTTCCTTTTTTTTTCGGATGCTCATTTTTTTGGAGGAAAGTTTTAAAAAAATCTTTCAAGTTTTTTCTAATTGCATTTAATTTTCTTCTTCTTCTTTTTTTGGCTGACCCACTAACGGACATCCTCTTCTTCATCTTCTTCAACAACGTCGAAAATCAACATTTCAGAAGGAATTACATGTAAAAAAAACATATGATTCGCCATTTTTAGATGAAAAGAAAAAAAGGAAGAGTTCATGAACTTGAAAAAAAACGACAAAGAACGATTCAAAATCCGGTTTTCTATCCTTTTTCCTTCTTTCTTCGATCTTCCTTTTGTGTGCAGGATTTTTTCAATTATACAAATTTTAAGGGCTATAAAATATTTTTGAGAAAATTTAAGAGGGAGGATAAATTTGGAGGAATATCTCAGTCATTAAATTTTGAATAAACTTTGATAAAAAAAACTGTTATTTTGCATTTTAAGGTACAAAATAGCACTAAAATAATTAAAGGAACAAGGGTTTAACAAAATAATAGGTTCATATTTATTTTAGAGTTCATAACAGATAAGTCAAAATTTTTTTTATCCGATTCAAAATAAACCCTTTTTTTCGAAACTAATTGTAAAATTTTTTTTCAATTTAAATTCCTATTTTAAATTTTAATTTAAAAACTGTGAAGAAAAAAAGCTGTAAAAATAAAAAACTGTTTATCCTTGTGTTTAAGAAAGATCAATGATTTTTTTAGATACAATAGAAAGTTTACTGGAAATTCATATTTGAAATTTTTGCAAAATTTTTTATTTACCAAATATTTCTGCTAAAAATAAACTCAAACGTCACTTTTCTTTTTTTTTTTTGAAAATTTAATTACCGCTAACAAAATGCGTAAAAAATTTTGCATCGAAAAAATTCAAGAACTAGTTAATTTTTCTGTGAATGCACAATTTTTTTTGACCGAATGAACTTGAGATCAACTTTTTCCTAAAAATATTACAAGAATGAAAAGGAAATAGAAGAAATAACGTAATTAGATTATACTTTTTTCAACCGGTTTCTTGATGGTCAAAAACGGGTTGAATTAATTTTTTAAAAAGGGCATGAAAAACAAATATGTTTACAGAATAGTTAACTTTAAATGCAAAAATTAGTTATTTCAAATGTCAAATTTTATCAAGATGTGATAATATGGCCATTTACCGTACTAACTAACCTCAGTAGCATTTTGAGAGAGGGAAAGAAGGTAGTTGAGGAAAGAAAATCTTGCGCCGACAATGAAAAAGCATCAATTTTTTTTACATTGGAGGGACACGCGCCCTTTGGGTTCCATTATTCTGATGTTCCTTACCGTTGCAGTTGTAAGAACTGTATTACTGCAAATCCCGGAAAGTTTTATTTAAAGTACCCACTTAAGAGAGACTATACGACAGGATCAAAATCGAGCGGGACATGAAATTTTTAAATAAAATTTTTTGTGGTCCATTCGATAAAACTAGGTGAAAAAAGGTTATTTTGAGAGTTTTGGCTCAATCTATCTCGTACTTTTGATTTAACAGTAAAGTAAAGTTAATGTATTGCCAAAAATGTAAAAATTCGGGAAAAATCCAAAAGTGAACCAATCAAAAAGTTATTTCCCATGATTATACATATAAGTAAGGGCTATTAATTGCACTATAGAAAAAAATTTTATCTGACCCCAAATGTCGAAATTTCGGGTACTGTAATTTTCGACACAGAAGAAAAATTTGCATATTTCCATTGCCAGAGCAAACAAATATTGCACCAAATAGCCCAGTTTCTGGGCTTTCCAAAAATATAAAATTTATTGAAATCGGTGGGCAGATTTGCGATAGCCAGTAAAAAAGGTGCGCGCGATCAATATCTCCAACATCAACCTTGGGGCAAAACTCATGTATGATGAAAGATATTGACATGTGGTGACTTGTACAATGAAATATCATGTTGTAAGAGTATTCTGGGTGATTTTCATAACATTTGGATATCATAAAAACATATGCCATCAACAGGAAATTTCGAAATTTAGCAACTTCAGACTTCAAAGGGAAAATCATGGTAATTTGAGTTTTTGGTTAAAAATAAAAGAGTTAATGCTTTTAAAACATTAAATAGATGTAATATAAGTAATAACAAGCAATGAATATTGATATATCGGTCATTTTTGATTTTTCCGGGCATGTTGAAATTTACCTTGTTTTTGACCATTTTTTGAGGTATGTAAATTCTATGAAATATCATTCCTATCAACTTTTTTTGCCGTTTCTGCTAAAAAATAGCATGTCTAGAATTAGTAGGCACAATTTCAATACCTGGGGACACCCCATTTTTATTTCCCGTCATTTTAAAAATCATGGTATTTTTTGCTTGAAAATTATCTCTGAAATCGGTGTTTTTTGCATTCAAAAAGGTAAGAAGTGGCTCAAAATTATCTTTTATAATTGATATTGTCAAAAAAAAACGGTTTAGGAACAAGTTTGATGCTTATGCAAATTTTTTAAAAATTTAGATTTTCTCGAATTTTTGAATTATTGATTTTTAATCAATTGGTTTTCCTTGTCTGTTTAATGATACGAAATACTATTACTGAGTTCGAAAAAACCTTTTTTGGTCCTTTTGAATGCTAAAAACACCGATTTTAGAGATAATTTTCAAGCAAAAAATACCATGATTTTTAAAATGACGGGAAATAAAAATGGGGTGTCCCCAGGTATTGAAATTGTGCCTACTAATTCTAGACATGCTATTTTTTAGCAGAAACGGCAAAAAAAGTTGATAGGAATGATATTTCATAGAATTTACATACCTCAAAAAATGGTCAAAAACAAGGTAAATTTCAACATGCCCGGAAAAATCAAAAATGACCGATATATCAATATTCATTGCTTGTTATTACTTATATTACATCTATTTAATGTTTTAAAAGCATTAACTCTTTTATTTTTAACCAAAAACTCAAATTACCATGATTTTCCCTTTGAAGTCTGAAGTTGCTAAATTTCGAAATTTCCTGTTGATGGCATATGTTTTTATGATATCCAAATGTTATGAAAATCACCCAGAATACTCTTACAACATGATATTTCATTGTACAAGTCACCACATGTCAATATCTTTCATCATACATGAGTTTTGCCCCAAGGTTGATGTTGGAGATATTGATCGCGCGCACCTTTTTTACTGGCTATCGCAAATCTGCCCACCGATTTCAATAAATTTTATATTTTTGGAAAGCCCAGAAACTGGGCTATTTGGTGCAATATTTGTTTGCTCTGGCAATGGAAATATGCAAATTTTTCTTCTGTGTCGAAAATTACAGTACCCGAAATTTCGACATTTGGGGTCAGATAAAATTTTTTTCTATAGTGCAATTAATAGCCCTTACTTATATGTATAATCATGGGAAATAACTTTTTGATTGGTTCACTTTTGGATTTTTCCCGAATTTTTACATTTTTGGCAATACATTAACTTTACTTTACTGTTAAATCAAAAGTACGAGATAGATTGAGCCAAAACTCTCAAAATAACCTTTTTTCACCTAGTTTTATCGAATGGACCACAAAAAATTTTATTTAAAAATTTCATGTCCCACTCGATCTGTAAATTTTCTAATCCTGTCGTATAACGTCTCTTAAAAAAGAAACAACAGAATTAAAAACCATTTTGTGAATTCATGGAGAAAAGATTTCGGAGAAAGTACACCTTTGATTTGTGGCCGCTATAACACGGCGGTGGTAAAAGATCAAAAAATTTTTGCCCATTTGGAGGCACGTGCCCCTGTTGATGTCCCTGTGTTGAGGAGGGTATCCTGTATAACGAACACAAATAATTCATTGAACAAATCAAACTTTCATATTGTATTTGTTTCATTAAGCGAAAATGAGTTTTTATAAGGTTGCCTTTTTTAGTGAAAATTGTGTTTTCTTGTATTTTTTTCTATGTAACAAAATTCTATGGATCATGTTATATTGTTCATTGAAAAAAGTTAATGGAGATTTTTGTCGTAAGCAAATTGTTTGATCAAAAAAACTTGCATATTTTTTTGGAAAGAAAAAAGAAGATGTTTCGCAAAAGAATTGAATAAACTTCCTTCAAAACCGGTTTTGCTCATCCTTAAAAGTGTGAAAGTGATTAGGATATATCATTTGTTATGATAAGAGATAACACATTTTTTTCATGAAGTAATAAATTATGTAAAAAACAGAATATGTTTGGGTGGGTAAAAAAATATGGATAAAGTTTTTTTTATTGCTAAAATAAAAAGTTTTATCGTTTTAATTCTACTTATTGGGTGTCATATTTTTAATGTTTTATTCATATTATTTATCTTTGGTTTTAATATTGTGGTTTTTGCAAACCACCAATAGCTGCTTCCCAACGGCAAGTGTAGGAGGGGCACCTGAAATTCCAATAAATCGTATGCAAATTTTTTATTTGTTGCTTTGAATTGTTGATGTAGATAAACTTTTTAATTGCTACAGTATCCATTTTAAAACTAATCAATAATACCATAATATTTTATTTTTAGCATGTACAACCTGTACCCTTCCCCTTCTTGCAGCGCCTGAAGGCGATGGATTAGAAAATGCAATGGGAAGTCAGACCACTTCCACCGTTGGTCCGGGCTGTATTGTTTTCGATGTCACATGCCAGGCTACAATGGGTGATCCGGATATCGCTTTTGGGGTAATGATATTCTAAGCTGGTAGTAATATGCAAATTTATTTTAGGGATTGAATGATGGCATGAATATTGTTGTTAGTGGGCCAACAAAAGGACCTCTGACCCGGCAATTTGTTTGTAACGAAGAAGGAATTGTAATTGGAGCGGATGAAACAGGAACTCAAGTTGAATTTGATTCAGTTTATTGTTCACAAGTTGCATAAAAAATTATAGTTCATTTTTTACTGCTCAAATATTTATATGTATTTTTTATTTATGCATGCAAGAATTTTATTATATAATTTATATTAAGATTTTTATTTAAAAAAATTAAAAGTATTTAATAAATTACTGTTGAAAAAATTAAAAAAACCATAAGCTTTATAATTCGGTGGTGATATTTTTATCTTCAGATTGAGATTCGAACATAACCCATTCAATTCCATGGCAGCAACCACATCGTAAATTTTTTTAATGAAACATGCTTAAATTATTATTTTTTAAATTAAAAACTTAAAAGTCGAAAACCAATATTCACCCCCATTTGATTATGCGGAAATTTAAAAAAACATAAAATATTTTAACGTTATTTTACCATATGTTTTTTTTTCAAGCTTCACTGATAACAATTCTAAAAATCGATAAAAACATAAAAATTTCCCTTTGCTTTTGTTTTTCTCCGAAATATTGTCTGTCCATTTTTTAACTTCGAATTGGGTATTTTGAATTAGACAAATAATTCTGATGTCGTCTGAAAATGTTTGCAAATGAAAATGAATCAATTCATTCACCAAATTTTCAATATGATAAAATTTTGTGTACTTTGAAGAAGGATTTAAACAATGCTAAAACTGATGAAGAAAAGGTTAAAATTTATATTAAATTTTTGAAGAAGAACATGATGCCTAAATATCGTTGGAAAGAGTTGCTTAAAATATCCAACAAGCAACATCAGTATTTTTCATACTATACTTTTCATCCAATCTACCATGAATTAATAAGAAATGGATCATATTATTTTTTGTATGATATTGAAGGTTTTAAAAATGATGTAAGAACATTTAAATTTTTCTAGCTTATTTTAAATGTTTGTAATATTTTAACTTTTTTTAATAAACTTTGTTGAAGAGTTTATTTTTCAGGTTTATAACTTCAAATGTTATGAAGAGTTTAATGAACGGTATCAAAGTGTTCATCCATCATCAATTTTAAAGACAACAAGAAATTTGAATAAATATAAAAAATATTTAATGTTTCCACATAAAGAACTTGAATCATTTTTAATTCATTTTGAGATGGAACGATGTAAGAATTTCAATGATTTTACAAAAGTTATGCAAATTATTTTTTTCAGTTAGCCTGATTTCAAAAGAGTTTCGAGAAAGTATTAAAAAACTACAAGTGCTTTTTTGGGAACTTAAATCAGCTGAAGATGACCTAGAAAAATGGTTGAATTTATTGATGGAAGTAAATGATCTTGAATTTGTGAAACAAAATGTTGAAAATCGATTATTGAATGATTTATCAAATGAAAAGTTATGGAAAGTGTATATCGAATTTTGGAGAAAAAAAGATCCAAAAGAAATGTTACAAGTTTATTCAAAATATTGTAGATATTTTTTGGATGACAAAGAAATGAAAGAAAAATATAAAATTGAAGTTAAAAAATATGGTCCAATTTTCGTTAAATGGAAAAATCCATTCAAATTTGAAAAATCTGATAAAAAATATTTGCTAATTAATCAAAAAGAAGCAATTGATAGATTTGATGACACCCGAATCCCCGATCAAAGAGCTTCCATTTGAATGTCCAAGAGTTGATTTTAGTTCAATGTTTAATCAAGATTGGTCATTTCCAAAACCAATAATTCGATATATTTCTTCCCAAACATATCCCCTAACATCTGAAAAACTTCTTCAAACATGCAAATTTTTCGTCAAAAATTGTGTTGTACTGTATTGTTACAAAGCAGCATTTGTAAATGCTTACTATACTCGATTTGGAGATTATAAAATTAAAGACGATTCATTCCTGATTTCAATTCCATCGTTGGATTCTCTTCCAGTCTTCCAAAATAAGAAAAATCTTTACATTACTACAGTTTTGATATTTGACGAAAATTCGAATATTTTAAATTTATCCAAACTTATCAAGAATAATATTTGCAAATGTGATGCAAAATTCATTGATATTAAAAATCAAAAATTAACAGAAAAAGAATTTTCATTTTTAGTTGGACACGGAAATGTTGAATATTTATCATTTTTTGATACCTACATTTTTAAAAATGATACAGATGAAGAATTGATGCTTGAAGAAATATTAGCAAAGACTCCGAAGCTACAGTATATAAGGTTAGAGGAAATGCTATTACTACACTTATTAAAACTGATCTGAATTTTTCAGCATCTTTAACCGTAAAATGAGAGTTTCCAACACTTTATCGAAATTGAAATTTTCACATAAAATATTTTTCTTTTCTATTTCAACGTCTTCGAATTTAGTCGATTTTGATGATTACTGTAAATTTATAAAAGTAAAAGAATTAAATTTTGTTTGTTTTTCAACAAATTTTTGTATATTTTTAGAAAAATGCAGCTCCCTTTTCAAGATTTTACGTTTTCCATGATTATTTTCTGGAAGAAGCAAAAGATTTTGATGAAAAAATCTTAAATTTTATAAAAGAATGGAATCCGATAGAAGAACGGCCAAAGGTTGGACGGGAACGGTAATAATAATCAAACATAAGTTAATTGTTTTTGGGATAATAAGTTTCATGTTTCATTTAGCTCATTACTGTATTATGCCTCAAAATTGTTATGCGTAAATTTTAATGTTTTTAATAAAATGTACATCACGTTTTTTATTTTTTATTAAAATAAATTTGAAGCACTTTATTATTATCAAATTTTTTTAACACTTTCGTAACTTAGCAACGCTTACGTTTTTTACTTTTCAAAATTATATACTTAAAACACACATTTAAGTTAAATGGTTATAAAGAAAAGTTTTTATTACTTGTTTTTTTGAAAAAAGTTAATTTATTTTACTTATTTCAACATTTTTAAATTAATACAATTTTGAAAGCCATGGATGCTAGAAGTCGAACTTGTTGCTGCTTACATATTAAGGTAAGCATCTGATTACGGAGACAGAATCGGAACCTCAAAAATCACTGTAAGAGTCATTTATGCTAATTTATTCAACTTTTTTAGACATGTGCTTCAATCATATCTCTTATAAATATTATATTGGAAATTGGTTCACTCGGTTACGGTTATAAAATTATTTTATGGTGGGTTGCTCCAATGGGAATTGCGTTTATCATTTTTTATATTTTGGTAATCGTCGGTGTCTGCACCGAACGACCAGGGTTTTTACTTCCGGCTGAAATTTTTCTAGTACGTTCCTAATGCTTAAATTTTACAGTTCAAAAAATATTTATGCAAATTTTTAAGGTAATAAAAATCGTATTTACATGTTTCTTCTCTTTCGTTCTGATAATCTATTCGCGATATTTGCCCCAAAAATTCGTGGATCGATACAAAGATTATGGAATGTTTGATCAATATAAAAGATGTATGTTTAAAACTAACATTTAATTAAAATAATAGAACAAAACTTTTAGTTATCCAACATTTTTTCTTTGTTTTTGCGATTTCTGTTCTAATTTATTCATGCTTCACAATTTATTCATTTATGGTAATTCACAAAGCAAGAAAATGGTTAACAGCAAATGCCAAAACTGTTACACATCCTGTCACAGAAAGTGTCTCTGTAATTGTTTATGATCATCCACAGCATCATTACTATCATGGATCATATATTGATCCATCAATGCAATATCATGTACATTATGTTAATCCAGCCTATCATAGAAGTAGCTATGATTCAAATGGAGCCCCACCAAGTTATTATGCTTCTACTTCAATGAACAATTATGCTAATACTACAAACTATAACTACAGTAATACCTATCAGCAATCTGCAATGACACAATCCCAGTTACAACGATATTACAATGGAGCATCAACAACAACAACGACGGCGATTGAACATCCACAAAGTGTAAATACAATTCGATATCCAAGTCTTCCATCCGCACCCCCTCGAACACCGTAGCAACAACAAAAAAAATTTTTATTTAATGTAATAAAAATATATTCTAGAATTGAAACAATAAAATAGAAATAATAACGGTGTTTTAAAAATCAAATGAGAAAGCCAAAAAACACGTCATCTTCAATCAAAAAATTGGTTTTTTTCACTAGATTTTTTTAGAAAAAACAATTCATTTTTGAATATTTAAGAATTTCAAAAAATAGTATACAAAGAGAAAAGACAAAAAACAATCACCAAAGTATCTTAATACCGAATCATTCCCACAATGGTGTACCAAAGACACTCCACCAAATATTAACGAATCAATGATTCTTAATTAAACGAAATTCTCAAAAAAAACAAAACGGAAATAAAAACGTAAAAAATTCGAAGAGACCCAAAACAATGATGAATAATTATACACCAATAATTGTTTTAACTGATTCGCAAAAATAACTGAAAAATACGTCATCACAGACATTTGAGTCTGTTTTAAAAAATTTAAAAAACAGAAACCCACGTTTAATCGCTTTATAATGAAAAAATACCACGAATTTATGCAAATCAGAATTTGTTAAACATTTTGAACGAATATAAAAGAAACAGCGCGAGCCTAAAAAATCATTCCAGTCCGAACCGTGTTTGGACATACCCGAGATTCAACAAAAAACAATGTTGACTCAATTAGTTTTTGTTGCTGCAATCTGTTGTGCATTCTCATACGGTAAATATTAATATATATATATTAGTACAATTATTAACAATTATGATAATTTTGATATTATTTATAGGAGCAGTATTTGATCCATATAGTCGAAGATATGGAATTTGCAAGGATACAATGGATACCTTATTGGATGTTCCATCAGGATCTTCCTCATGCAAGCTAGTCTCTGGATTATATGCCCTTTCATCCAAGGCTGCCCTCACTGCCACCCAAAATTCCACCTATAATCTTTGGATTCAAAAGATTGAAACCGATGTCGTCAAGAATGCCGCGATCACCACCAAAAAAGATAAATTCGTCAAGATTGCAGCCCTTTTCCAGAAATTTCAACTTGAACAAACTGTCATTTATTCAAAAGTTCAATATTTCAATATCTCAACCTGGGGACCCTTTGAAACTTTGGTTCAAGTTTCCACGGAATTCAATTTCCAATCCTCCCTTGAACTCATTGTTGCCACCTCATCAAAAGGAAACTGCAAATTATTTGACCTACTTTTGACTGCCTGTGAAGGAGATTCCGCAAAGCATACCGCCTTGTCCGCCTTCATTGAAGCTGAGCTTAAGGTTATCGTAAAAGATAAAACAAAGACCCAAGTTCAAATTATCAAAGAAATTTTCAAAGCTTTCAAAACAAAATTCTTTATTGGAGGACAATCTTCATGGATGTCATATTTCTATTCCTTGAATCTCAACGGATTCTTTACCTTCCAACAATGGACCGATGTTGCCGTGACATATGAAAGACAAACAACTGTTGAAGTAACACTTTCCGGACAAGGAATGGATTGTCCCTTCATTCTTTCCTTGAATGCCTCCCTCTCCTCCACAACCATGACCCTCACCCAAAAAGGCTTCATCAAACAATTAATCACATATTTCACTCAACAATGGTCTTCTGTTACCACCATTGAAGCACGCCTTTCACTTATTTCAATGAAATATTCAGAATCTATTGATCTCTCATACTCATATTTTGCATGTCTTAATGGCATTGATATTCAAGGATTTGGTTCTTTCTGGAATCTTATCATCTTCAGTTGTCAAGTATGTTTGGGTAATATTGTGGTGGATATAATTTGCATATATATATTTTTAGAAACCAAGACTTCCACCAACATGTGGTTGCCCAGTCCCAACATTCAGTGATGAAGTTACAACCACCACAGCTGCCCTCACCACTGAAATGCCTACCACTGAAGCTGCCACAACCGAAATGCCAACAACTGAAGCTCCAACCACTGAAAATCCAACCACCGAAATGTCCACAGAATTCACCACTGAAATGTCAACAGAATTTCCCTCCACAGAAGCTACATCAGAATCATCAACTTGGGATTCAACTTTCTCAAGTATTACATTCCCATCAACAACTGAAGGATGTTCTTGCAGTTGTGAAATGTAAATATATATTTCTTGTTGCCAATAGATTAGTACATTTAATTGTATTTTTTGTTTCCCTTTCTGTTTTTGTTAGAAAAAGGTTGAAATAAATACAATCTGATTGTTATTGAACTTGGTTTTTTTTTAACTTATTTTGAGCTGTTCTTTGTTTATTAAAGTAGTTATGTCCAAGCTTGCCAGGGAAAGTTTGGTAATATATCATTCGGTATTTTTGCGGTTTTTGATCGATTTGGTTCTGATCCTTTTTTGAAAATCGATGGAATAGGAATTGTAAAAACTTGAATCGGTAAAACATTGATGTTGTTCTATTTCCAAAAGTAAGGTAAAATTGGAGGCATTTTTCTTTGGTACAGTATGTTTGTGTTGGATTTACGTCAGTATAGTTACTCCTTTATTTATATCAATAAAGAATAAAATTGATTAAATTGAAACGTCATAAAAAGGATTAAACTTTAAAAACAGAATAACAATAGCCGTAATAAAACCTTAAATTCATTTTAATTTCAATGTTGACATTTGACGCCCAAATTGAAATAAAATTACAAAAGGTTTTAGTGTTTTCAAAAAAATTTTATAATTTTAAAAATAACTTTTTTATAGCTTTATTTTTCCTGGTAATATTTAATGAAAATAGAAAATCAAACAAATTATGAAAAATCAACATCCTTAGGATGATATAAAAGATATGGCATTTTCTTAAATTATCCAAGGAAAAGTGAAAACCCGAAATTGAGAAAAACTGTTTGGAAAAAGTTTTCTGTGTAAAAACTTTATCTTTTTTAGAAATCATCGAAATCATGCATCCTTTTTCCTTCATTATCTTCGCTCTCGGTATGACTCTTATGGCATTACAATCCCGTGCTGCTGTCATCAATTGTTGTACCAATTGGCAAGAATGTTCCAACGCTTGTGCAACCCTTCACTGCGGTTACAGTAAGAAACATTTAATGTAAGCCTTCGACCTTATTCCATAATTTTCAGCTCTTTGTTGCAAAAGTGGAAGTTGCAGCGTTGGTGGAACCCCTCTTCCAGTGTGCGGTTGTGCATGTGCCAATTGCCCTAGTCAAAAACTTGCCGCTTCTGGTTTACTTGGCAGCAAATTTGCTGCTGTTGGTTCACCTGCCAAATTCATCGCTGCTGCAGATGAACAAACTATCAAGTTCTCAAATTTCGATGCATTAAATGTCACCAAAAATTAAAAGAAACCGTAAATCTTTTTTTACTGGCATTTATCTTTTAAATTATTAATTATTAATTTTTAAATAAATAATATTTTGGGAGTTTATTTAATTTCTTTTCAATAAATCATTTAATGAACAACAAAGTTAGAAACCCTTTTTCTTGAAATTTTAAAAAATCAAGTTCTCTTATCTATTGATAAATAATTTATTTTAAATTACGACATCGGTTACAAAATTTTGTACAAAAATATGTACAGTATTTTCGATTATCTTTAACGTCCGCATCGGCAATGATGATCAGCAGTACAGGCAGCAGGGCCCCGAGGGCAGTAATCAATGCATTCTTGTTGTGAACTGCAATCTTTGGCATAAACAATAGCTTGGGAAATGAATACCATCAAAATGGCAAAAAGAAGAAGTTTTGCAAGCATTGAAGCTGTTGTAGTAGATGACATGGTTTTTTTATAATAAATGTACAAATATGACAGATATATGTATTACAAGGCAATACAAAGTGCTTTTATACTAAAAAAATTATGAAAATACAGAATTTGCATAAGCTGTTTTTGTTATCATTAAACATAAAAACATCACATTTTAAGGATATTGGTGTCAACTTTTTAAACTTTTTGGACTTAATGATTTTGTAAAATCATAACAAAACAGTATTTTTTCACATCGGAAATCAAACAACCTAAATTATTCAAATTGATGATGATCAAAAAACTCCAAAACAAAGCATGTCCTTTGTTTATGAAACGGTTTTGCATGTTTTTTTTGACAAAATTGGTTTTTTTTCGGAAACAAAAACCTTTTTCTTGGTTTCCATTTCAAAGAATCGTTCAGTCCAGAAAGTTTATCATTGCAATGTTGTTTACAATAATATCGATAAAATGTGACGTTTTTGGATTTTAAACTTTCTGTTTTTGTTTTTAATGATACCAAAAACAGATTATACATAGTCGGGAATTTCAAAAATTATTTTAGTATAAAAGCATTTTACATTCACCCATTTAAGATATCTGTCATATTTGTATTTATATTTAAAACCATGTCCTCTGCTACAACTGCTTCAATGCTTGCAAAACTTCTCCTTTTTGCCATTTTGATGGTATTCATTTCCCAAGCTATTGTTTATGCCAAAGATTGCAGTTCACAACAAGAATGCATTGATTGGTGCCCTCGGGGCCCTGCTGCTTGTACTGCCGATCATCATTGCCGATGTGGACGTTAAAGATTATCATTAAACAGTAAAAGTTCTGTGTATATTTTTGTATAAAATTTTGTAATAAATGTCGTCATTTGAAATAAATTATTTATCAGCAGGCAAGAGAACAAGGTTTTTTTAATTTTTAAAGATTTAGTTCCTTTCATAATAATTTTTCAAGTGAGTTTCAAATTGCTTCAAATAAAAAGTTTTTTTCCAAAAAATTTGAAGTTAGACAAAAGAAAGTGAATAAGGCTTCTCTTTTAATGACTCAGGAATGACGTGTTTCAGTTTTGTTTTTCTTTTCATTGTTCTGTTATTTTTTTCTATATAAAAAACATTAAAAAATATGAGACAACAATTCTAAAAAAAAATTACTAAATTTAGAAAGGTCTTTAAAAATGTACAAACAAAGATGTTGTAAAGCTACGTAAGATTTGTTTTTCAAAAAATTTATTCAAATTTTTTTATTAAAGAAGGAACAATAGAAATACAAATAAAATAATCAGACACATTCCACTTTTAAACGCTTTGTTTGAATTAAAAGAATCAAAATTACTTTTCATTGTTTAACTTTTTTTTCTTGCTCGTGATGAAAAAAAACAGCATTTTTTGGGAGAGAGAAAGAGTTTCACCCATTTTTTAGATCAGTTCAGTCATGTTTAAACCCGTTAAAAATTTATTATTTATTTTTGGTTGCTCTCTAATCAATTGTCTTTCTGATATTTAATATCAAAACAAAAGAAGGTGGAATACTCTGAAATATAAAAATAAAGGGTGATGTTTGTGATGTTTTGCAATTTCAACCTTTTAAATAGTTTATTTATTTTTGAGTAATCAGCAGTTTATTTTTATTTATTTAAAAAATAAAAATAATAATGAAATTGTTAGTTTTTATAATTCCTTTAATATTTGCTGTTGGTGAATGTGATATATTCAGATGTAAGTGTTTAACTGTACCTTTTTTGTAATATGGTTACTGTAATAAGACATGTTAATTATTATGTTTTAGATAAAAGATCTTCGATACTTGAAGCAGCATGTAAACGAAAACCATACCTTGGATTCTGTAAAGACGGAACAGGAAGTCGAACAAAAGGTCCGATAAGCCCGTCACGGCCTTCTCCTTCCAGACCTGCTCCATCAAGACCATCACCTCGTCCACAACCATCCCGTCCTCGAACAACACAACCTTTCCCATTCGGCACAGAAACTGAAAGATTTGGTGGAAGACTTGGAGGTGGAGATTTTGATCGATCTGATCGAAATGAAGGAAATCGAATGACAGGTGGAAATTCAAATTGGAGAAAAATTACTGGCACCAATCGTCCCTCAACAGTTTCGGAATCATTAGGTCTTGGAGGCGGTGGTGGCGGCTCTGGAGGCGGTGGAGGTGGAATTGGAGTTGGAAGTGGTGTCGGAGTTGGTGTTCCTGGGGTCGGACCAATTGGAGTAAATTCTGGCCTTGGCATTGGTGCTCCCGGAATCGGCGGAGGTGGCGGAGGCGGTGGTTTAGGTCTCGGAAATGGTGGTCTCTTTGGCATTTCATCAGGTCTCGGCATTGGCATTCCTGGAGTTGGACCAATCGGGGTTTCCTCAGGGTTGGGTATTGGGAAATAAAGTATTACTTTTTATGTACATATATTTACCATTTTTTTAAATTTAAAAACGTTAGACGTTGTATATTGTTTTGTTTATTCCTTTTTTTGTGTTTTTTCAAATAAAATAAATTCTTTAGTTGTCAAAATTCAATGAAAACAAAAAACCCACACTAACACCAAAAGACATTAAAAAAATTTTCAATTTTTTCAACTTTTTTTTTTCAACTACTGTACCAAATGTACTCATTTTTAGCAATACATAAATGAATTAAAACAAGTGTTGCTCTTTTTTATTTTTTGTCTCCACCTTCGGAGGCGGAGGCGCAACACCAGTGATCAAAACACCTTTTCCTAAGCCAATTTTAAAAAAAATTTCAGTTTCTTCCACTTTTGAAAAATTCCCTCACAAAAGATCAATTTTAGAATACTTTAATGAAGAATTTTAAACCAACATTGAAATCGCAAATCTTTATGTCAAACCCCATCAACGAAAAATCATGGAACAATTAATATAAGCAATTTCAACAAATTGAACTCTAAATAAGTTTTAAAAAATACAGCACGGGGCATCGCTGAAAAAGGTTCTTCTTTTAGTGATGTATTTATAATCGTCGAACGACATCAAAAAAAATACAAAATTAAAGCGTCAGCAGAGAAACACATTTCAGATGCAGTATTTTGTAAAAAATAAACCAAGTTCAATTTAAACGAATTCTGTAAAACCAGAAAAAAAGAGCATCATCTCTTTAGTATGAATGAGCAGGAAATTGTAAAATTCGGATTCCGTAATTCTATTCAATGTTAAATTATCCAAATTGGTTATAAATGCTTAAAATGTATTATGTAATATGATAAAGGTTTGTATGAGAAAGTCAGCTTTTTGGTTGTTTTTGGCTAATGTATTTTTTATGGAATCTGTTTTTTAAAAAAGCTCTCTATTACTCGATCACAAATTTTCTGCTAATTCAGAAAATGGAAAAGCCAAATCATAAAGTTTTAATCAAAGCTCAGGATTTTACTTTAAAGCAGCGCTATTCGTGACTATCAGTTTGATACCAACGTGAGGTCAACAAAATACACGCTGGATAGAGAAATCATTACTATTTTTTTTATCAATTTTTTAGGATAAAGTAATTTCCATGATTAAAAAAACTTTAAATATGATACAATTTGATCCAGCCTGGTCTGAAATGGATCACAATATTTTTAACAATTTTTTAACATGGAATTAATTGAATTTTGACAAAATATTAATAAAACAAAAAGGGACACAACCACTTCTTATTTCAAAATAAAATAAAAATAGAAAGATCTAAAAATTATGCTTTGCCTCTTTTGTAAACCAAAATGATCGCATAATCAATCTAACTCAACAAGGAACCCTGAGTAACAATCAGATTGTATTTATTTCAACCTTTTTCTAACAAGAACGGAAAGGGAAACAAAAAATACAATTAAATGTACTAATCTATTGGCAACAAAAAATAATTTACATTTCACAACTGCAAGAACATCCTTCAGTTGTTGATGGGAATGTAATACTTGAGAAAGTTGAATCCCAAGTTGATGATTCTGATGTAGCTTCTGTGGATGGGAATTCTGTTGACATTTCAGTGGTGAATTCAGTTGACATTTCGGTGGTTGGATTTTCAGTGGTTGGAGCTTCAGTTGTTGGCATTTCGGTTGTGGCAGCTTCAGTGGTAGGCATTTCAGTGGTGAGGGCAGCTGTGGTGGTTGTAACTTCATCACTGAATGTTGGGACTGGGCAACCACATGTTGGTGGAAGTCTTGGTTTCTAAAACATATATATATATATGCAAATTAATTTTGTACAGTGTAACACATACTTGACAACTGAAGATGATAAGATTCCAGAAAGAACCAAATCCTTGAATATCAATGCCATTGAGGCATGCAAAATATGAATATGAGAGATCAATAGATTCTGAATATTTCATTGAAATAAGTGAAAGGCGAGCTTCAATGGTGGTAACAGAAGACCATTGTTGAGTGAAATATGTGATTAATTGTTTGATGAAGCCTTTTTGGGTGAGGGTCATGGTTGTGGAGGAGAGGGAAGCATTCAAGGAAAGAATGAAGGGACAATCCATTCCTTGTCCGGAAAGGGTTACTTCAACAGTTGTTTGTCTTTCATATGTCACGGCAACATCGGTCCATTGTTGGAAGGTAAAGAATCCGTTGAGATTCAAGGAATTGAAATATGACATCCATGAAGATTGTCCTCCAATAAAGAATTTTGTTTTGAAAGCTTTGAAAATTTCTTTGATAATTTGAACTTGGGTCTTTGTTTTATCTTTTACGATAACCTTAAGTTCGGCTTCAATGAAGGCGGATAAGGCGGTATGTTTTGCAGAATCTCCTTCACAGGCAGTCAAAAGTAGGTCAAATAATTTGCAGTTTCCTTTTGATGAGGTGGCAACAATGAGTTCAAGGGAGGATTGGAAATTGAATTCCGTGGAAACTTGAACCAAAGTTTCAAAGGGTCCCCAGGTTGAGATATTGAAATATTGAACTTTTGAATAAATGACAGTTTGTTCAAGTTGGAATTTCTGGAAAAGGGCTGCAATCTTGACGAATTTCTCTTTTTTGGTGGTGATCGCGGCATTCTTGACGACATCGGTTTCAATCTTTTGAATCCAAAGATTATAGGTGGAATTTTGGGTAGCAGTGAGGGCAGCCTTGGATGAAAGGGCATATAATCCTGAGACTAGCTTGCATGAGGAAGATCCTGATGGAACATCCAATAAGGTATCCATTGTATCCTTGCAAATTCCATATCTTCGACTATATGGATCAAATACTGCTCCTATAAATTAAAATTATGAAAACTATTGTGTGTAAAATATTAATATTTACCGTATGAGAATGCACAACAGATTGCAGCAACAAAAACTAATTGAGTCAACATATTGTTTTGTTGAAACTCGGGTATGTCCAAACACGGTTTAGACTGGAATGATTTTTCTAGGTTTCCGCTGTTTCTTTTATATTCAATAAAAACGTTTAAAAATACTGATTTGCATAATCCTGTATTACACGTTTTCGTTGTTGATGTCATTTATGTTCCCTTTTAGTTTGTTTTTCGATTTTTAGTTCCTTGTCTACTGTTTTTTGCTGCAGTCAAAATAAGGCAAAAACAATTGATAAACTATTTTTGCCATATATTATACTGGCACCGCTGCATATGTATATATCTTTTTCGAAAAGTTATTCGTTCAAATATTACATCTGAAAAGACTTGGATGACGAAGGATGAACTGAACTTTTGATAATGAGAACTTGAATGTATGTTTGGTTTTCTTAATGTTGGGTCTATTTTCAGAGTCAATTTTTGTTTTTTACGTAAGAATTTTTTAAAATTCGAATCAATTTTGTTTCTAATTTTTTATTTGTTTTTAAAATAAAATATTTAAACAAAGTTGTCGGTTTTTACCTTCAAATGTTAATGAAATCGTGTGATTGTCTTTCCTTCTTTTTTCGTAGATTTTTTCTCAAAAAGTTTAGATCGATTACTCTTTAATGATTGCTTGGACCTATTTTATTTTTTCTTTTTAACAACATATAATAGCAGAAAACATTTTTTTCTTTTTTTGGTGTTGCTAAAACAGATCGAAGACAACAAAAAATGTGTTTTAAATATTAAAATATCACAATTTTGACTCATTGAATTTTTTTATATGAATTTCAAAAAATTTTTGCTTGTAGCAACGACAAAGTTCAATTATTAATAATAGGTGACAAAAAAACCAGCAAAAACAATATTAATTTTTTAAATTTTCATTGATTTCAAAAGTTTTGACTGTCTATAAAAAACCATTCCACAAAATTTTATAAACCTAATCAAAATATTAGTTTTTATAGAAATGGATGCTTTGTCAAAAATTGTAAGTTTTAATTTTTTTTTCAATATTTAATTTAAACTTGATATCTTTTTTTTAGAAAGTTCAGTGCCCAATTGCTCTTCAATGGAAAATTTACGAAAGCCGTTTAAAAGAAATCAAAAATCGAAAAGGAAAATTTTTGTTCAGCGAAACTTTTGAAGCTTCAAGAATTCCTGGTGTTCGATATTGCCTTGGAATGACGCCAAATGAAGATCAAGAAGGCTGTGAAGGGGAGACATGGATTTACTTATTTATTTCTCATTCACAAAAGATTATTATTGATTGTGATTTTAATACCTTAATTGAATCGGCGAATTTTGAAATTTCAAAAACTCATGTCTTTGAAGATGCACATGGCTCTGGAAATAAAATTTGTACAGTTGAAGAATTATTTAAAGCCGAAAATGAATTTATTGTTGATGGAGAAATGACAATTAAAATGAATGGAACTTTGATGCTTGAAAAAGAAGAACCGATGAAAGTTGAAAATTTTGGAGATCATAGAGATGATTTATGCTTGGGTTTGTGGAAGCAAGAAAATACAAAAGATTTTGAAATTATTGTTGCAGGACGAAAGATTACTGTAAGTTTTTTAAAACTTTTATTCATATATCTGGCATAGGTTGGATATGAAATTAAGATAAGTTTTTATTAATATGCCAATTTTTGTTTTTAGGCCCATAAATGTGTTCTTGCAACTCGATCTTCTGTTTTTGCTAAAATGTTTGAATCTGGATTGAAAGAAACCATCGAAAACAAAGTCACCATCGAAGATTTTACATTTGAAATTGTTGAAACAGCAATCAAATTTTGTTATCATCATAGTCTCGTCACTCAAACATCACTCGATGATCGAATGTTACTTCTTCAATTTTTTGATAAATACAATATTCAATCGCTTAAAGTAAGTCTACAGTTTTTGTTACCTAATTAAAGTCAATTATTTATGCAAATTATAGGATGATCTTGAAATATATTTGATTTCTGAAATTGATGAATCAACTGTTTGCCTACTTTCAAATGCTTCAGTTATTTCAAATGCATTAAAACTTAAAAAGAAATGTTTTGAATTTCTTCGTAATTGCTTGAAAAAGAAGCCTGTTGCAGATTTTGAAATTCTTGATAAAGATTTTGCTTTATATTTACTTCAAAATGCATTTTATCATTTATCTGAATAATTGTTTTCTTTGTTATGTACTTTTCATTTTTATTATTCATGTTTAGAAATATATTCAAAAAGCTTTGATTTTGTTTGCGATATCCCAGAAGCCTAACTAACAATTGTTGTAATGGGGTCATTTTGATTTGAAGTTTGAATAACTAGATGAGCAAATTTTCCATGCAATCGCTAGTTTCGTAGAATGAATTTTAATGTATATTTAGGTGTGTTAGGTTTTGAAAAAATCATCTGGTTTCAGAAAAGTTCACATTGTTTATGCAGATGTTTTCTATATATTAATGGCATCCTACGTACCCTAAAAAGATTGATTTTAAGCTGATGGATCACCCGGATTAACAAAGTCTTTCTATTGCAAAAACATTGCTGAACCCAGGCGCTCTCTTTACATATTTTATAACAGTTTCAAATATTCAAAAAAGCTATGACAACTTTTAAAATGTTAAAAAAAATAATTGATTTTGTGTGAAAAAATGAAAATGTTGGCGTTATCAGTTTTTGCTTTCTTTCTTTTTCGGTAATTTGATTTTGAAGGAAATTATTGCAATTGATTTCTTTTGTTTATTCAAGTAAAAAAGAAATGTGCCCATTGAAAATAAACATTTCGTTGATTTGTGGGGAAAAATGATTTTCATTTAAATAAATAATGGAAATAATGAGATGCAAATTGTATTTCTGATAAATTTTTTTTCCTGTTTTTTTTTTCATTTTTTAACACCTTGTTCATGAACTAAAAATGAAACTATGGAATAGAAAAAATACATAACAATTTATTTCATTTATTAGAAATGACATTTTCATTAGATCGAGTCATGTTCTTTTGAATGTTTTTAAGTTGTCAGTGTACACAAATGCATTTTATGATTGTTAAAAAATGTTAGGGGATTTGCTTTTCTTGAAGGGAGCGTCCCGATTCTGCAAAATTCTTGCGCACGTCTTCTCTCCACAAAATTGATATCAGATAATAATTATCGATTGTTTGAAAATTGGTTCATACATGCATCGAAAAAATGTGCTGATATAAGAAATTTGGGAAAATTTCTTGTAATAAGCCCGATAAATGTCTCATATTTCGTTGCATAATTAATACAGAGCTCCATGCATTTGAGCTTTAATGCTTTGATTATAAACTAACGAATTTTACGTTGATGCAGTGTTTGATCAAATCTCTTTGCAAGAATTTTGCGGAACCCAGTCGCTCCCTTTATATTTATTCCTTTTTTTATAATTTAAATATTCAAAAATCAACAGCAACGTTAAACGTCCCTTCAGTTGTTGAAATGTAGGGAAAAGAAAATGTTTGCGTTATCAATTTTTGCTTTCAGTCTTCTTTTTGATGATTTGTTTCTGACAAAAAAGCATTTTACTCATTTGTTTTTGTTTAAAGTTAAAGAATAAATGTGTCAGCAAAATAAAAAATTATCGTTTATTATTGGTGAAAAGCAGATCTTCCTATTAAAAATGATTCTTTCAACACTGTTATGATACAAATTCTATTGCCGGTGATTTTTAAAAGAATAACATATTTTGAGTTTTGTATTATTATCTTTTTAAAAATTAAATATTCAAAAAATTAAACATATTTTAAGATATAAATTTTTGTGCGGTACGAAATTATTTTGTCTTATCAAATTTTCAATTTTAGGGTGTGACTTTTTTCTTGAACAATCCCCGTGCTTTGGTTTCTTGCCGAAAACAGTACAAAAAAGCATGCTATTACATTTACCTAAATTTATTGATTTATTGCTCTTTGTGATTTGCATAGTTGTTTTTCCTGCCCGATCTCGAACATGACGTAAATTGTGTTTTGTAACTTGCATTTACGTCATTCATTATGTTCTGTTGTAACAATGCTTTTAAAAAAGTCAAGCTGTGATGACACACGTTTTTTTTCATTTATATTGTTTTTATTTTTTTAAATAATAAAAACATGCTTAAAAGCATTTTTCTAACTTTTCAGACGTTGCTGATTTTTATCGTCACCGGAAAACTTGTGAGAAAAAACGCATGGCAAAAAAAAACAAAGAAGCTGCAATTTCCTGATTTTTTTTGTTAGTTTTTATTTTTGAAATGATGAAAGTCATGGTCGATATTTTTATGGAGTATAATTTTTGAGGTTTTAAAACAGAAAACTGCCACCCCCATTTTAATGAGTTTTTTGCTGCGGCTTTTTAAATAACGTAGTCTTTCTCCTTCGAAATTATTGTCTTTGCCCAGTCGAAAATTGTACCGCATGATTTATATTAGTGCCAGTTGAATGCCAAAAATGGAATAAAAATATACGATATCCGTAAAAAGCGAGAGCTCGGATAATTAGCTTAAGAAAAATGATGTGGATGATTTTAGACTACGAACTTTGATTGCTGCTTTTAACAATTTTAGTTAGTTTTTTAAGGAAAAAGGAGTACTTTGGTTCCCGAGACTTACTTAACTTTACTGTCTTTAAAAGTTTTTAAGTTAAAAGTACTTGTTTTTTGAATTCTATTTTGATCAAATTTTTTCGATAATAACAAAAAAACATAACATTGTTTTTTCCTCCTTCTAATATGCTTCCTGTTTTTTGTTGTTAAAGAAAAAAATTTGCATTTAATCTCAAAAATTTTTAAAAATATGTAAAAATGACGAAGATGAGCCAACAAAAAAAACAACACGAAAAGCTTAATAAAAATTTTTTTGTGAAAAAGTACTTTTAAAACTTTAAGGAGCTGTAATTAAGAATTTATTAAAAAGTAGTCATCGGATATATTTACATCACTTTTGGATATGTAAATATGTTTAAATATCATTTTATTTTTGATATTTCAAAAACAAAATAATTTTTAATTTATTTGTTTGTTTTTGGCAAAATTTAAACTTCCGTTTTTTATTATTTCAACAAAATCTTGAAAAATTGTTTTAAAATTTTTTATAAATGTTTTTTGTATGTTTAAAAACGATAAATATGGCTTCTGACGCCATTCGAAAGGGTTTTGTCTTTTTCTGTCATTTCACGTTTTTGCCTCGTGGGAATTTTTAGGGAGAAAAAACGTAAGAAACAAAAAAAAATTTGTGAAAAAAACCCATGTTTTTGATGCTCTGAAGAAAAACCTTTCGAAGCCAAAAAGTGTTATGAATATTAGCAAAAAAATTGTGTTGGATGTAGTTGACTACAATCTTTTCATATCTATCCATATCCCCCTCCCTCCCCAACCAATCTTCTACAAGTTTCCTACTTTCCTACAAAAAAATTAGTCACATTTTTATTCTTTTTTGAAACAGAAAAAAACTACGGATTCGAAAAAATATATATTCGAATGATTTGTTTCTATTTTTATTTCCCAAAAGGCAAAAATTGAATTGAGGGAAACCCTTTTTGGTCATTTTCATGTGGGTCTTTTTTCCCCTTCACATTTTTTTGGGTGGGAGATTTTGTTGTTTTTTATGTTTTGAGTGGTGAGGGGGTTTTACTACAATTTATCATATTTCTGTTAACTTTTTTGATGGATTGAAAAAGGACAACAACAACAAACTGACAAGGAGAAGAGAAAGGAAGGAAGACTGACCTGATATATAAAAAGAAGAAGGAAATAACTGATTTGTAAAGATTAACATTTAAAAAAATTGTATTCCATTCTTTTTTATTTTTTATTACTTCCCATGGCTAAGGATACTGTATCTTTTTATAGAAATTAATTAATTTTAAAATTATTAAAGCTTAAAATAGGGAGATAAATTGTGTCGCAGTTGTGACTACAGTAATCTATATTTGTAAAAAAAGGCTTCTAAATTTATAAAAAATAATTTCATTTTAAATTAGAATATTGCAACAACAAATATCGCTCTGTTGCATTATGTTACAGTTATCAATACTGTAATTCAGTCAAAAAGTTTCTAAGTTTTGCTAATTATGATCTTTGTTATTTTATTTTTTGAACAATTTTGAAATCACGCTTTGTTTTTGTCAAAGAAAGTTTGAACACTCTTTTTTCTCAGAACGGATACATCCTTTCTTGCATTTTTCATTGTTGAAACAATTGTTCTCTCCTTTGTTGGTTTTTCTTCACTTTCATAATGCCCTTTGACTTATATGATTGCTTATGCAAATTTATGAATGACGAATACCAAAACTCTTTCTCTGTGTTCTTTTTTTGTGTTCAACCATACTCCAAAAAGCAAAAAAAGAATACATTAAACCTGTTTTTTTTTCAAAATTCTTGAATGAAAAAAAGTTAAAAGTATATTTGTTGGTTTTTTTTGCTATGGCTACTGAATATTTGAATCTTCAGAATCTTTAAAGCTCCTTTTTTCGGCCAAAGAATTGTCCATCTTCACATTTTTTGATGTGGAAAAGCTAAAAAAATATCTAAATTTTGACACTACTTTGATTTTCACATATCACTTTTTTTATTTTAAGGATAAAAGGAGAAAATGGGGTGGATGAATACATTTTCATTTTTGATGGGAATAAATAAATAAATTTATGGCAGATTTTCGATATTTTAGCATATTTTTTTATTAGTATGCTTATTTTTAGATGCTAAAAACAGACATCCTCTTTTTTTCTTCTCCTAGGGCAAATCACATTTATTTCACATGCAATTCATTTTGTGAAATAAATGTGATTTGAGAAAGGAAGGAAATGTGCTCTTAATTAAAGCTAGAAAAAAACATTAATTAAAAAAATGTTTTTAAAGTTAAACTAATTTTTGAAAATTTTGAAGTGTAAAATGTTTATGATTTCTTCAACATTTTTTTTTAAAAACAAACTACTTCAAAATTATGAAAACATGAAAGTTTGAAAAGTTTTTGGAACCATTTTTAAGCAACCAAAAAACATTTCATGTTAGAAATTTTTTTCAAGCTTAAAATTTTAAGATACCGTAATTTTTCGATGAACAAAAAAATTTTAAAAACGAATGTTTTCATTCAAGTTTTTTACTTCGAAGAATCCGGAATATTTTTAACCCGTTTTCGTTAAAAATTCCGCGTAAAATTAAAGGATATTTTTAACATTTAACTCCAAGAAAAATTAGACATTGTTTTTATGCAAAGCACGAAAACGTTTTTTGACTTTAAAATTTAATTTACTATTTTTGCTTTCAAAAAATTGCATCATAATTTGCATAAAGCGTTATAATTTTCGTCATTGCATAATTTATTTCTTTTGTTTTAGCAGTAGTTTTAAGTGCTTGAAAGAGCAATTTTCGGAAAACATAAAAATGTCAGCTTTCTAACATTAAAAGCAGTGTTTTCCCGATTCCGATTCCAATTCTCGATTCTCGATTCCGATTCCGATTCTTTTGTAAGAATCGATGGAATCGGAATCGGTATCAAGAATCGATGGAATCGAATCGGAATCGGAAAAAGAGGAATCGATTCCTATTTTTCCATATAAACCTTAATGTAATGTTAATATTTTTTATGGTATGATAAACTATTTGTTTATTTGAATCAATTTTAATGTTTAAATTGTTAGAAATTCATCTAATCAATGTTGAAAATTAATATTATGGTTTTTAAAGCTCATTGTTCATGTTAACCAACACAAAAATTGTTGTAAAATACGATTTAGAAAAAAAAAAGAATCGGAATCGATAAGAATCGATTCTCATGTGAGAATCGATTCTTGTCAATAGAATCGGAATCGGAATTGGAATCGGAAAAATAAATGGAATCGATTCCAAAAAAGAATCGGAAAAAATGGAATCGGGAAAACACTGATTAAAAGTACCGTATTCCAAAAAATTTATAAAACTATTTTAAATTTAATAGTGCAAAAAGAGACGACTGTTTTTGTTCGGTCATGTTTCACATTTCTGTAAATTATTACGTAAAACTTTGTCTAAAAACTGCCATCAGGGAATTAATAAACCAAAGTTTTTGATATATTTTGTCGGTGTAGTTGAGTAATTAAAATATTCATTTCTACCTTTTTTGACAAAGACCACACTTTTTATTATGTCGTAAATCTTTGATAAAAAGTCAAATAGAATTCATAAAAAAGTTGTTAATTAACGTTCTTTGATTTTACAAAGAAATAAGTTTTCCTTGGAGAACACGCTTTCCTTTGTGGCTATCAAACTCTAAAACTTATTTGTGAAGTCATATTTTCTTTTACTACCGTAATCCTCCCCAAATGTGCATCATCAGTAATTAGGGTACTACATATTTTTTGATTATTATAACTATGTTTTTAAACCACTTTATTTTTTTCTACAAATTCTTAGAAAAAATTGCAAAATTCCAAGAATTCCATGAAAAAATTGGTGTGTTTTTATGTATCTTTTTCACTTTGCAATCTTCTTCTTCTGACGGCGACGACGCCGTTTTCACGCCTCCTTTCTTACTTTCTTTTGGTCATTTTTTACTTTAAAATTTTTTCCGCCCCAAGATTCTTCCATACTTTTTTTAAATAAAAAAGCCATATAAAAATCATGCTTCCATTCCATTTTTGTTATTTCACATTATTTTTTCTTTTTTTCGTATCAAAAAATATTAATTGCACGACATTTCTTTTATCCTTTCTTTATTTTTGCTTCAAGAAACCTTTGGAACGTCATTAAGAAAAATGCTAAACAAGTTTTTGATGCCACTTTTTTCTCTTTCATCTTTGCATCTTTGGTGCCGAATTTTTTAACGTGGTTTGTTTTTGGTTGTTTTTTTCCTTCTAATAAATCTTAAATATTTTATAATTTATTTGGAACTTGTATCTCTATTTCTGTGATGTGATGTAAACAAAAAATTTTCTTGGTTCTATTACACTTGTTTATTTTCGTCATTTGTATCTTTAATTTTTTATAAAATACGTTGGTTCTCATATTACTCAAACTTTTAGGATTACGGTAATTGTTAAGTTTTTAAAAAAACATTTTTAAAAATTGTATGTATAAATAATCTAAGAATAGTTTTTTAACAATGTTTTTAAGAATTTTTTAAGAAAAACACATGGTTTTACAATGGCACTTAGTAATAGTAATATTTTTTTGGCAAATGCTTGGGGTTTTTATAAAACAAAAGTTCAAGGACCATCGGATGGTGCCACCTCCGTTTTACTACACAATGGTCATGTTTTTGACAGATTTTCTTTTTCTTTTTTGTTCTTTTAAAACTTGTTGCTATTTTTAAATCCAACAATTGTCTGAAAAGGACATTTTGGGGCATCAAGATAACATCTACAAGGATCCTCTTTTTGTTTGAAGTTCTTTGAGATTTATGTTCATTGTTCCATTTAGAAATTTTTTCTGAAAATTGTGTCAACTAAAAAATTAGTTTAGTTTAATATAATTTTAAATTGAAACACAAGGTTTCGTCAGATTTGCGAATTTACATATTACTTATAAAATTTTAAGTTACTTAAGCTTTTATTATCTTTTTACAACTTTCTTTAAATCGTTTAAGTTTTAAATTTTATTTGCAAAATGTCACGTCCGCAAAAATACTTTTATACTTTTATCTAAATTGCAAGCCTTATATTTTTACGTTTCCATTTGATACCGTAATCACAGTCTAAAAATAATAATTATAGTTTTATCTTTCGTTAGACAAAAAAAATGTGTCATAACAAATTAAATATTACTAAATCTTTTTTAAAATCTGTGCAAAAATTAATTACATATTTACACAATGTTGACTCCGACGAAATAATAATTACTTCCCCTTCAAAAAATGACTTTCATCAAAAGCTCATAATTTGCAAAAAAAAACATTTCCTTTTGCAAAAACAATATCAAAAAAGGAAGTTATATTCATACAGTATCCCTGGAACTTGATAAACAAATTTTATCAATGATTAAAAATTATTAATTATTAGACAAAACATGTGTCATAACACTCTCCAAATGTTGCAAAATGCATATGCAAAATTAATAATTAATTAATTAAAAATTACTTTTTTGATTTCTTATTTGTGTAATAATTACTTCCGCGGAAAGGGTCTTTCTTCCCCAAAAAAATTTTAATTTGCAAAAAAACACTTCCTTTTGAATGATTTTGCAGGGTAAAAAAAGGAAGGAAAAGAAGCGTCAAAGTACTTTTCCTATTTTTCATATTTGTTTTAAAAAAACAAAACAGATAGTATATAAGAAAAAAGGTATTCCATGGCTTTTCTGCATAAATATACATAGACTTTGAGACTTTTGGGGCTTTGATTTTAGACGTCAAAATAAAGCCTCAAAAATAATTGTAAAATAATAATAGTAATAAGAAATCATAGAATAAACGTAAGGATATGTGTCTTGGATCTTAGTTAATTTTAGGGTTGTCGAAATAGACTTTTCTGAATGCCGTCTTCAGATTCCATGGCACATCGAAGTATTCGTTGAATCATAAGTGTCGTGGATTTTTTGAATTTAGTTATTCCAAAACTTTAGAGTAAACGTCTTAGGGCTTTGATTTTATATACTTCATACATCCACTTTTAACAGTACTCGAGTAAGTGGATATAAGAAATCCCCTAGATCTCGAAATACCTTTATATCTCACAGAATATATCTTTTTAAGTTTAATAAATTTGTGGATGACTTTCGTTGTTAACTTTTTGCACCTTTGAATTTCCATTTAGGCTTAGGGACTGTCCAGATCTGACGTCGGGTGTTTTAGGGGGAGGGGGGTTTTTCCCAAATCTGACGAAATCTGACGTGAGGGGGAGGGGGGTTATCGAGTAAATCTGACGTCAGAAAAATGCTGATTATTTTGTCGATTTTTGTTATAATTTATGATATCATAGAAAAGTATCAGTGCATGATATGTTATCAAGTTTAAATAGTAATAATATTACATAAATACTTGTAATTTTTGTCTTTTCTTGATAGAGATAAAAAAATAGCAGAAAGCATGTGTGACCTAGGGTTGTCAAAGGAACTTTCAGAAAATATTTGACAACCCTAGTGTGACCTTCAAACTGCAACTTTGACAATGCTTTTGAAAGTCCACATTTATGTTGGAATTTTTTTAAACCTTAACTGCCATTTATTAAATATAGTTTGGTTTTTTTAAAAGATATTAAACTACGGTTACATTTTCGGGATCCTATGAAAACTGCGACAAAAAAGCTAAATGCAAAAACTTTTAGAGGGCCCAAAGAAAATAATAAAAATGTAAATGTTTTGTCATAGATTAATGAAACTTTCGATCTGATCTGCGCTTATTAAAAAGTATTACTAAAGCTAATAATTAAAAAAAAATAAAAAAAAATATTTCGAGTTTTCTAAAAATTGTTGAAAATCTGACGATTTATCTGACGGGAGGGGGAGGGGGTTTTTACCTAATCTGACGCTACCCGATTTAGGGGGAGGGGGGTTTCAAAATTCTGACTTTTTACCCGACGTCAGATCTGGACAGTCCCTTACATTACAGTATCCCATTTTCCTTAGTCAACGTTCTAAATAAATTATTCATAGGGACTTTTTTATTTATTTTTGCAACAAAGAAAGATTTATGCAAATCAAAGTCAAAATGTCAAATGAGTCTTTTAATTTTTACTAATTTATCCTAAACTTTAAACTTTTTTTTCTTCAAGCCTCAGCTTTAGGTCATAAGATCAGGCATGCAAATGATATCAAAAATATCCCTCGAAAATAAATCCTGCAAAAATTTCTCTTTGAAAAATAATAAATAATTATGCATTCCATTTATGCGTGTTTTTTCCCTCCCTTCCAAACAACACCCTAAAAACACACATTATTCATGGCCAGTTTTTTAATTAAAAAATTCCTGATTAAAACTTTCAGGTGCCATTCTTTTTTTTCTAATTTAAAAACTTGGCCCCTCCCTTCTTTTTTTACACGCTTATTTAAAATTGACTCTTTTTTAATTCATTTTTTTTCATATAAAAAAAGAGTTTTAATCATTTATATATCTTTGTAGATATTAAACTTGGTGAAAGGGTTGCTCTTGTTGTTGCCAGTTGCTGTTGTGCCATTCATTCATCCCATTCTTCCTACACTTTTTTCAACTTTAATTACTTCCAAATAAGATAATAACTTTTTGGGCATTTTTGGTTTGCCCTTCAACTTTTTTTCAAATCTCAGAACGAAAATAAAAAATGGATTACAGTAGATTTTTGATTTTGACTTTTGCAATTATTATTGTTGCAATGATTTATTCAATTGAAGGAAAACCAACACGTAAGTGTGGATATATGAAATTCTCAAGATATATCTTGTCCCTTTTTAGATGTTGAAAATAGAAGTCCTCAGGCAATGGAAGAACTTTTGGAAATGGAATCGGCTGCTGAAGAAGTTCCACAACAACCTTCATATCGATTTGTAAATCGAGGCTTTGAAAATGATGCCGCTTCAAAACGGCAGTTGAAAGCTTTCTCTGAAAATGGCGTACCTCGAAATGCAATGGATATGATGCGGGCATTAATCGCACTTCGACGATATCGCCGATAATCATTTTTGATTTCATTAATTGTTGTTTTTTTATATTAGCTTCCTTTTTATCTGTTTTTTATAAATATTTTTTCGCAAAAAATTCTGACATCAGCTTTTAAGCTTCTCTTCAATGATCTCAAAGATGCATTTTTTCTTGTTTGCTTCCTTAATCCCCCTTGATGTACAGTATCCCCTCCTACCTTTTTTTAATAATTTATTTTTTTTGCAGTTTTATGTAATGCTTTTTTTATTGTTCTAATAAAAATCTTAACATTGTTAGAAAATTCATTTTTAGGATGCAATAAACATAGAAGAGAAATCTGGAAAAAACAATTATGCCAAAAAACGTGGAATTTTAATAAACATGTAAAAAAGCGAAGAAAAAATTGCTAAAAAAAGTTAGAAAAAAAGTAAAAACAGGTTACTGTAAAAAAAGCTTTTTACCTTTTCTTCTGCAAAATAATTCTTTTGGAAATAAATTTTTGCAAAAATGTTAATATGTATTTACAACAAACAAAAGAATAGTGCTGCTCTATGAATCATTAATCCAAATGCATTGTCACATGAATCGTGAAACAGAAAATTTTTTTACAGTATTCACATTTTACGTAACAGTTTTCTCTTTCTCATTAAATTTACGTCCCCCAGGGATGACAATACTATTATAATTAACGCACAATTATTTGTTAAATTTTTTGACGTCTAAAACACAAAAACAAAAAACACACAATTTTCTTTTTTTTGTTATTTGATTTCAATATAATTTTGAAACAATAATTTTCCTAAAATTTTGATTTTTTAACTTGAATCAAAAAAAAGTTATTTACTTCTCCTTGAACTTCAAATTGAGTGTTTCATAAACTTCTAAGTTTGTTCCAGAAAATAAAAACAATGAACAAGAACAAAAATTAAAGATATTTTATATGCATGAGACTCAATATTTCAAGAAAAATTAAATTCCTTCCAAAAATATGTATTTGCACTTTGAGGATATTCTTCTTTTTATATTTTTTAAGACCATAAGTCAGGGAAAAAGTTTCAATTTTTTAATTTTGAAGAATGTAAATAACATTAATTATGTAAAGCAATAACAAGTTTTTTTACTCAAAAATATTAGTATTTTTAGGCGTTTGAACCACCTGCTTAGAGTTGTAACTATAGTATGGAAAACATTTTTTGGAGTTACGAAAGTGAGTCAGGAAAATGTTGAACAGATGGTTTTTTAGCATTCAATTTTCAAAAAGTACGAAAATTGAAACCACGTTAAGAATATTATTAAGTTTTGTAAAGCTACAGTAATACAAGCATTAAAAGTACATTCAATGGTAATATTTTCAAGTACTTCATAATTGTATACTATAAAGATTTAGTAATTCATACAAAGACAATGTATTACTGTAATGTCATAATCAAGCTTTGATCAAGTTGAACTTCTTTGTGAGTTCATTTTCACAAACTATGAAATCCAAATACCTCAACAAAAACTTGCTTGCAACTTGGCCGAAATTTTGACTATCACAAAGATTAACAAAATAAAAACAATTAAAAATTGAAACATTAAATTTTTTTAGTAAAAAATCTGTAACATGTTGCATATTCTTTTTCTGATTGTACAAATGTTCTTCTAATGGCCAGATCAATTAAAAAAAACATTTTAAAGCTTTAATCATCATCAAACATAAAATACAACAATAAAAAAAATAGGTTTTATTTGTGACTGAAAATCTCCTTTGATGTACAAAAACAGTACAAAATGAAATTAATAAATAAATGAGGAACAAAAAAAAACGATGAAGGGGGTAATAAAAATATCATGCGTAAAAAACATAAAAAAAACTAAATATTTTACAGAGAAAGAGGATAAGCCATCATTGACACCCCCCTTTTATAACGATAAAGAAAAAGAAAAAAAATGGATGAAAAACAAATCCTATCCAAAAAAATTATTATTCATCATCATCAAAATATTTTTATTAAATTCAATTACCGCGAACATTTATTTTTCTAAAAAAGTTGAAAAAAATTAAATAAAATTAACCTCAAAAATGTCCTTGAACAGATTTTTCTTCCTCAATCGACTGCTTTTTTTAAAAGAAAATTACCTCAAAAATCCATTTTGTTCTTCGTGACCCTCTTTTTCTTCAAAGAATGCAAGATCTTACATAAAAATGTGTTTTTCTACCTTTGAATCAATTTTTTTCTCAACTTCTTGATTTGAATTCATTTTAATTTATTGCATGTTTTAAATTTGAACAAATCAAATACATATTTTTTGCAGATCTAATAATTGTGTTTGCAAAACACCTCCACCAAAAACAGTTAGAATGTCACAATTATTTTGGGTATCTTCAATTATTACCATAATACTTTATTTTCAATACAGTTATTCACAGACAACTCCAACAAATTGCGCTGGAATTACAACAGATTGGCTTGCATGGGGTTTGTTTATTTAAAATTTTTTTTCACTTAAATCGTAAAAAAAGTGAAAGTGCCTCAGGGTCGAAGCAAAAAAATCGAATAGTGGGACACAGAATATTCGAAGTTTGTTTTGAAGCCCTCAACAATGCAAATTGTTGGTTAGGGATTGTCCAGATCTTACGTAACCATTTTTATGGGTGGATGGGGGTGAGCCAAATCTTACGGTGAGGGTGGGAGGGTTTCAAAAATTTGGATATTTCGCTTACGTAAGGTCTGGACAATCCCTTTTGGTAAACGTTTTCAAAAGGCGGGCATTCTTTCTACACATTTGAAATTTTTGCTTTTGTTTGTTGCACGAGAGTCCACCATTTTGATCCTTTGATCGTTCAGCTCTGGTTATTTGATTTGGTTCATACTAAAATTTTTCTAATTGGTGGTTCAATTAATTTAATCGTGATCTTAATTCTTAAATTTGATTCTAAAAGGTCATGTTTAGTAAATTGCACAAAGAACATTGTGTTTTTCTACTGAAACTTAAATTAAATCTTTCCCCTTCATCTTGAGCATCGATCGAATACCTAGTTGTAATAACTTTTTTTTTACTTGAATTAATTACAACATTATTCAAATTTATAGGTGAATGGTCAACCTGCACAGATACTTGTGGCGGTTGTGGAATATATATGAGAACGAGAGTATGCCTTACAAGTAATATTAATTGCTTATGTCAAGGGTAAGTCTTTATTTATTAAAATATAATAACATCATCAAATCATATGTCGTCTTCCTATTTTTGTTTTTTGCTACAAAATCTTTTCTTATTTTTTTATTTAATTATGCAACAACTTAATTCTCGCTCTTTTAAAAAATTGAAGAAAATGCACGTTTTCTTTAAAGTTTTGAATAAAAAAAGGAAGTTTCATATTTTTTTCTATATTTAATCTTATTAAATATTCTGGAACATGTTTTTTGCCTCTTTTTGCATCTGTTTTTTACCCTTTAAAAATGTTTCTTTTTTTGTTGCTTTGATAAAAAGGTTACTGTAGCCTTTTGATATCTCTTTTAAAACAAGGTTATTTCTAGTTCAAACAAGAAATTTAAATTCTTTCTATCAAAAAAGAATTTTATTGTCTTTCGAAATGCAAAAGTCAAGTTCATTGTTTTCTCCATGTAAAAAATATTCAAAGAATTGTAATTGCGTCTACGTAGTTTTCAAATTAAATTTTTTTTTGTGGAATTCTTTTACGCAGTTTTAAATTAAAGTATTTTTGGGAGTTTTCCGTCATTGAATTTCAATGGGAAAGTCACGTTCAAGTTTTATATTTTTTGCATTTCGAAATACTTCCATTTTTTGAACGTTTTTAGTATTATATTATCACATCGCTTTTTTGTTATCATTTAATTTTTTAAAAGTCGAAAAAAATTTAACAAACTAAAAAAATCAATGTTGCTACAGTATCCATGTTCGGTAAATTCAAAGCAATCAATCATTGATTGAAATAGCGAATACTTGAACAAAAAATTCCACCATCAATTATAATTTCAATTTTTCAACTTTTTTTATGTCAAAACAATTTAATTACATTTTTCATTTATCATTTTTCAGTATTCGGTTTTTTATTGTCACATTTTTACATTTTTTAATGAATCGACAAAGATTGATTGAAACACACAAAAAACTTTTTTGGGCCTCAAAAAGTCTGTCAAAAATGTTACAAAATATTTTTTTAATCATCAGTTTTGACTACATTTCTTTATATCAAAATTGTAAATAATTTACATTATTTTTACAAATATGGCTTTGGTTTAATGAACTTGATTGAATTTGTTCAAGTTTTTTATTCCTCAAAAATTTTTAAAAACAATACAAATGTATTTGCGTCATTAGGGCGTAAATCAAAGCACCCAAAAAAAGTTGTTTAAAAATTTTGTTTCCGTTAATGATGATCATCCACGTTTTTTCATGTCTGTTTTATGAAAAATAATTGTATATATTAAATTTTTTTGATCTATGAAATTTTCTCTCTTACTCTCTCAATTTTTCAAACAAGGAAGGCTTAATTTTTTCATCATTTTTTTGGAGTTCAAAAGGCTCATCGTTTATGTCTGTGTCATAAGTGTTCATTTGTTTAATTCCGTTCAATTTAATTATTTTAATAATAATAAGTATAATTTTTTACAGACAAGGTACACAATTAGATTATTGCAGTTTGGATATTTGTAGATATCCGCGAACCACGTGTTGCTTTAATCGAACTGTTGCTTCATATCAAGGAAGATTTGCATGTTTGGATTCGACTGCAGTTGGAAAAAGATAGAAGATTTAACGGATTTCAGGAAAATTCAGTTTTTATTTAATTTTTTTTGAAAATTTAAAGTATTATATATTTTTTTGGATATAAATTTTAAACATTGCTTTTTTCTACAATAAAAAAAGTTTAAAAAAACAGATAAAAATTGTTGGATTAAATCAAATAAAAAAGATAAAAAGTTAAATTCCAACGACACGTTTTGAATGTGGATATGCAGAATTTCCAGATCCAATAAATCTTTGCTTTTTTAGAAACACAGAAGTAAAAGATCGAGAAGTTGTTGATTTACCATTTGGGGTTACTGTAGTTGTAGTTTTGGTGACAGTTTGGGCACCAGTTTTTGGATCCGTTGAAGTTGTTGTTGTGGTTGTTGGAAGTAGAAGGGTTGAAGGAGGGGTGGAATTTGGGGATGAGGAAGTTTCAAAGGCAACACTTTTTGGTTGACTGTAAGCTGGTTTTCCGTTGTGGAAGGTGACCCGAGAAGAATCAACTGATTTTAAACGGAAAAAATTTCGGAATGTTCGACCCTTAGGCATTTTGAATTCTGAAAAGAAGACATCATATTACTTGAGCTCAAAGTTTTGTAACAAAAATGTCACAATTTGTGACAATAACAATTTTAGTGTCATACTAAAACTTTGGCTAATGAAAATATAAATTATATTTTTCAACATCAAAAAATGTGACAAAATACAGTAACCCAAATTTTTACATCATCTACATAATTTATGTCATAGGATATACCAACTACCGTATATCCTCACCAATCAATCGATTAATAAATTAATTAATACTAACCTTTAACATCAAGATGATCCTTGCATAACATGTACCATACAACTCGCATAATTAAATCTTGCCAAAGTTCTTCTGGTGTTTCAGTTACAACAAGTTGTCCATCAAGCATTACCCGGCCATCCTTCAAATAACTGATCACCTCCCGGGTTTGTGGTTCATAAAGTCTTTCTTCGCCTTTTGCAAGTTTTGGAGTTGAATAAAAATCTACTGGAGCATCGCCCCCGCCATTCATCATTCCAATCATTTTTTATTAATATTTAAGTTTAAAACTAAAAAATATTGGAATTAATTGTGTAAAAGATATGGGTAAAATGACTCACAATAAACTTTTAGTTGAAATTGAAAAAAAATCTTCGATATTTTCGGAAGTTGAAATTTTATGAGTTTCTAGAAAAACAAGAAGAAGGTTAATGATTGTTGTTTGATATTTTCAACTGGGAAATAACGACTACTTTTTTAAAGGTTTTAAAAAACCATAAAGAAAATTTGTTCAAAAAACAACATTTTTTAAAATCAAATAAATACATAAAACAAAGAAATCAAACGCCATTAAAATTTTTCAAACAAAAACAAATAAAAATAAGACAATTAAAAAAGCGTTAAACAAATTTGAGGTTTTTTGGAGGCATCTTTTAAAGGAAGGAAAAGAAAATCAAAACCAAAAACCACCCCCATCATTTTTTTGAATTGTTTTGTTTTTTCCGATTCTTTTTTAGGAGTTTAAAAAAAACAGCAATCAAGGAATTTTTAATGCTTCGAAAAAGTTTGATTTCTAAGAATTGATTTTTTTTAAATCATTGAAATCGAACATCCCAGAATTGGAAAGGAGCAATTGAAATCAAATCAAATCGAAACATTGAAAATTAAGAAAGGAGGGTTTTGATCGTGATCAACAAAATCAATAAAAAAGAGTAATAAAAATCTTTTATTACAGTTTTATGATAGAATTTAGCAGATTGTTTTATCGTTTTTATATAGCCATTTTTAGAGTAACACCCGTTTTATTTATTTACTAAAAATAATTAAAAGCAAGTTTAAACAAAGAGTTTTTCCAAAAAGGAAAGAAATGGAAATGCTGGGAGGGAAATGACGCAAAAATAAATGTGTTTACATTCTATAAATACCGTAATATTTTTCTGTCAACACCATTTTTTCTGCAGTTCAAATTTTTTTCGTCTGTGCTGGTGATCAAATTTTTTGCTCTTAAATTATTATTATTTATTTATTCTCAAATATTTATTAATTCAATATGAGTATTGAAACTTTGAAAAAAGAATTGAAAGATGCTCGTGGTGCTATTTCAGAAAAATCAAAATATGGTATTTTAAATTTTATTGATTCCTTGAAAGCTGAAAATGATCGATTAAAAACTGAAATTCAAATGAAAGAAAAAATTATTAGTGCTAAAGATGATGTGATTCAAACTCAAGCTGGTTGTATTGAAACTCAAAAAGAACTCATTGAAACTCAAAAATTATTGATTGAAAAACAACCTGAAAATTATCGACAATTTCCAACTGAATCAATAAATGCTGAAGAAAAAGAACGAAAAAGATGTATTGTCATTGCTCGATTTCCTGAATCAACGAAAGAAACTCCATCCGAGCGAATGGCTGAAGATACTGCAAATGTCAAGCAATTAATTGATGAAATGAAAGTTGAAGCCTGTGTTGTTGAAACTTTTCGTATGGGAACTGTTAAAGAAAAGAAAGCTGGTGAAAAAGCTGTTAAACCTCAACCTCGACTCTTGAAAGTTAGGCTCCAAACCAGTGCTCAAGCCAAAGCTATTCTCTCAAATGCAAAAAATATTAAAGATTCATCTTCATTCAAAGATAAGAAAATTCTGCTTCGAAAATCCTTGTCTGCTGAACAACGCAAATTTGAAAATGATTTATTCAAAAAGCAACAAGCTCGTGTTCGAGAACTCCAACATTCAAATGGCCATCAAGAATATACAATTTATGCTGGTAAAATTTGCATCAAAGTTGTTGATAAGAAACCTGAAGTTATTCGTGATCCATTAAATGAATTGAAATACTCAAAAGTCTCTGCTCCAAGTGTTCCTTCAACTCCTCTCAATTCCTCTCAAAACTTTCATTCAAGCAGCTCAACGCCAAGTGGAAATAATTAGGTCGGTTGAAAATTTGAATATTAATTGTAGTAGTAGATTAGATTTTTTAAATTCATTTTCATTGTATCCTTTTATTCTTAACTTTAAGCTTTTTAATGCCAGAAGTCTCTCTAAAAAAGAAACCTTTTTGATTTCCACTCTAAAAACCTATCCAAATTCAATTTTTTGTGTTACGGAAACTTTTTTAAATTCCAAAAATGTTTCTTTTAATGACAATTCAACTCTTGTCGGAGACTCTAATTTTATTGTTGTTCGAGCTGATAGATCCAATTCGAAAAAGTCTCGGGGTGGAGGTGTTTGCGCCTTCATTCCAAAACATTTTCCTTTTACGGTTAGAAAAACTCCTTCTATCAAAAATATCGAATATCTTGTTTTGGACATCTTTTTCGGAACTTTTTCCTTCACTTTAATTGTCACATATATCCCTCCAGATATCCTAACGGATACTGTAAGAGATTTTTGTGAAACTCTTTTATCTTTAAAATCAAACTCTTCTTCTGATATTATTCTTGTTGGGGATTTTAACATGCCAGAAATTAACTGGGAAACCAAGTCAAGTAATTTTTTGAAAGAAAAATTATTTCTTGATTTTCTTTTTGAATCTGGGATGTCAAATTCTGTAACACTTCCAACCAGAAAAGAAAAAATCCTGGATCTTGTCATTTCTAATTTTCCTCAAAATATTTTTAACGTTTCGACAGATCCAGGATTTTTCGGCTCTGATCATAATGTTGTTAATTTTTCTTTGAAATGTTCTGATAATCCTCCTCCAAAACCTTCTCTTTCTTTTAAAAATTTTAAGAAAGCTGACTTTTTATCAATGAACTTTTTCTTTTTTGAACAAAAATGGGGATTTTTGGACCAAAAAAACATTACTGTAGATCAGGCTTGTTCTCAATTTTGTAAAATTGTTAATGAGGCGATCTCTCTTTTCGTTAAAACTGTTTCTCCTTCTTCTGAAGATAAGATATCTCCAAAAATGAGATCTATGATCAACTTTCAAAAATCTTTACCAAAAACAGCAGCCAATTTTAAAACCATTTCTCTTATCTCTAAAAAGTTAAATAAATTAACAATTCAGGAAAAACGAGAACGAGAAAAAAATATTTTGAAAAAATACGGTAGCAAAGGCATTTTTAATCATCTTGCCAAATACCTCAAAAACGACTCGTCTATTCCTGCAATTTCGACTGAATCAAAAACTTTATTTTCGGATTTTGAAAAAACTGCTGTTTTTGGTAAAAATTTTTTGAACAATTTTCACTCTGAAAAATCACAATTTTTTGAGGATTGTTTTCCTGTTAAAGATAGCTCTCTTTCTTTTCTTACTGTAGAACAATGTAAGGAATTCCTTCAAAAACTTAAACCTAAATGTAACACTTCACCGGATGGAATTCCTTATATTGTTCTCAAAAAATGTTTTTTAACTTTAGCAAAACCTATTACTAAAATCATCAATTTATCTTTTTTGCAATCTAAAGTTCCTGAAATATGGAAAACTTCTCATGTAATTCCAATTTTTAAAAAAGGTGACAAACACCTTGCTTCTAATTATCGTCCAATCTCTCTAAATTGTTCTCTTTCTATGATTCCTCAAAAAATTGTAATAGATTTTTTGAATGATTTCTTTTCTAAAAATAATCTTATTCCTCCATGCCAACATGGTTTTACAAAATCTAAATCTGTCACAACTCAATTGGTTGAGACTTTTGATTTTATCACCTCCAAAGCTGAAAAAAATATTTCTGTTGATATAATTTATTTTGATGTTAAAAAAGCTTTCGATAGAATGAAACATTTTTTACTTTTTCGAAAACTCAAAAATGCAAATGTTCCAAATTCTATCATTGCTTGGATTCAAGCTTTTCTCTCCAACCGAAAATTTAGGGTCAAAATAGGGGATTCTCTTTCTGATTCTTTTGATGCAAATTCTGGGGTTCCACAAGGATCTAAGCTCGGGCCAATTTTATTTCTATTTTTCATTTCCGATCTTATTTCTTTTTGTGAAACTCCAGAAGTTGAAAATAAACTCTTTGCTGATGATCTAAAAGCTTTTTCTTCTAATTTATCTTTAACAAATCCTCCACTTCAAATTTTCCTTGGAAAACTTGAAATATGGATGGATCAAAATGAGCTTGAGATTGCTATCGAAAAGTGCAATGTTCTACATTGTCTTCCAGATAAAAATCCAAGAATTTCTTATTTTTTGAAAAATCAAAAACTACCAAATAATCAAAATTCCCTCCGGGATCTTGGTTTAATCGTTTCGGATGATTTGAGTTGGAAAGCTCATATCAAAACTATTTCAAAAAAAGCTCTATCTCGTCTTTTTATTCTTTTCAAATCTCTTAAATCTCATTCTCCTAAACTCTTACTTCATATGTATCAATCTTATGTTCGTCCTTTGGTTGAATTTTCGACACCTGTCTTTAATCCAACCCAAGTTTATTTGATTGATAAATTAGAAAAAGTCCAAAAAGTAGCTCTAAAACTTATTTTTCTCAGATCTCGTGAACTTCGTCCTCATTTTAATGCACCATACGAAGAAAAACTTGAAATGTTAGGTATCGAATCTTTAGAAATTCGAAGAAATAAGTTTGATCTTATTTTTTTGAATGATTATCTTTCGGGAAAAATAAATTGTAAATTGGATCTATCAGTTCGAACTTCAAAAACTAGAGGATCTTCCAAAAAACTGGAAATTCCAAACTCAAAAAAAGTCATTAAAAGAAACTTTTTTACTTTTAGAACTGTTTCCAAATACACAAAACTACCACGTCATTTACATTATACCACCCCCAATCTTTTTAAGAGAGGCATTATGGCATTAAAAGTTTAAAGTTTTGAAAAATTGTTTGAATTGTATTTTTTTACCTATGTAAAATTTTATTGTTGAAATTGAATTTTTAAATTTTATCTTTTCTTTTTGTTTGTACATATATGTCAATTTTTTTATTGTTTCTTTTTTTATTGTATTGATTTTGTTTGTTTTTTATCATGTGTTAGAGCATGAAAATAAATTATTTATTTTTATTTATTTTCAAAAAATGTGACAAAATACAGTAACCCAAATTTTTACATCATCTACATAATTTATGTCATAGGATATACCAACTACCGTATATCCTCACCAATCAATCGATTAATAAATTAATTAATACTAACCTTTAACATCAAGATGATCCTTGCATAACATGTACCATACAACTCGCATAATTAAATCTTGCCAAAGTTCTTCTGGTGTTTCAGTTACAACAAGTTGTCCATCAAGCATTACCCGGCCATCCTTCAAATAACTGATCACCTCCCGGGTTTGTGGTTCATAAAGTCTTTCTTCGCCTTTTGCAAGTTTTGGAGTTGAATAAAAATCTACTGGAGCATCGCCCCCGCCATTCATCATTCCAATCATTTTTTATTAATATTTAAGTTTAAAACTAAAAAATATTGGAATTAATTGTGTAAAAGATATGGGTAAAATGACTCACAATAAACTTTTAGTTGAAATTGAAAAAAAATCTTCGATATTTTCGGAAGTTGAAATTTTATGAGTTTCTAGAAAAACAAGAAGAAGGTTAATGATTGTTGTTTGATATTTTCAACTGGGAAATAACGACTACTTTTTTAAAGGTTTTAAAAAACCATAAAGAAAATTTGTTCAAAAAACAACATTTTTTAAAATCAAATAAATACATAAAACAAAGAAATCAAACGCCATTAAAATTTTTCAAACAAAAACAAATAAAAATAAGACAATTAAAAAAGCGTTAAACAAATTTGAGGTTTTTTGGAGGCATCTTTTAAAGGAAGGAAAAGAAAATCAAAACCAAAAACCACCCCCATCATTTTTTTGAATTGTTTTGTTTTTTCCGATTCTTTTTTAGGAGTTTAAAAAAAACAGCAATCAAGGAATTTTTAATGCTTCGAAAAAGTTTGATTTCTAAGAATTGATTTTTTTTAAATCATTGAAATCGAACATCCCAGAATTGGAAAGGAGCAATTGAAATCAAATCAAATCGAAACATTGAAAATTAAGAAAGGAGGGTTTTGATCGTGATCAACAAAATCAATAAAAAAGAGTAATAAAAATCTTTTATTACAGTTTTATGATAGAATTTAGCAGATTGTTTTATCGTTTTTATATAGCCATTTTTAGAGTAACACCCGTTTTATTTATTTACTAAAAATAATTAAAAGCAAGTTTAAACAAAGAGTTTTTCCAAAAAGGAAAGAAATGGAAATGCTGGGAGGGAAATGACGCAAAAATAAATGTGTTTACATTCTATAAATACCGTAATATTTTTCTGTCAACACCATTTTTTCTTTAAAAAATTTATTTAAAATGATTCGATAAATAAAATCTGCTTTAATAAATTTAATCAAAGCCTTTTTCAAAAAGAATTTTAATTTTCTAAGGCTTTTTTAAAAATTCATCCAAAACTTTATTAAAAACAGTAAGAGTCAAAGTCTACCAAAATAGTGTAGAATTTTTTTTTGACTAATCATAAGTCAACATTTCTATGAACTTGAATTTCATGGAAAAAAGGGCATGACTTGTAAAAAAAAGTTTCTTGTAACTTGACTGATACAGTTTTAATAATTAAAAGAAAGAGTTTTTTGAAAAGCATATTTTAAAAAAATAAAATCACACATTTAAAACTACTCAAAAAACCACAAATTCATACCATTTTTTTACTAATTAGACTGAATTCCAATGTCACTTAAACTTTTAAAGCACGCAATTAGTATCTAATAATAAACTTTGTAAAACTACAGTAATATAGCTTTTACCATTTATGTCATCATAAACTAATTAACAAAGAAACTAGCCCCCATAACTAAACTCAAAAAGCAGAAAAAAAAAGTTAAAAATGGAACTTTCCACAAACATCATTCTTTGTAATCAAGGAAAAAATGCCATGGAAAAAAAAGGTTAAATCCCAGCAGTTTTAAAAAAGAATAAAAAGAACAAAGTCCGCAAAAATTTTAAAGCAAAAGATTATTTCTTTTCAATTTTTTTCTAAATTAAAAAGGATTAAAGTTGTTTATAAAAAGAAGAAAAATCCTTAAAAATAAGAAAGGAAATTAAAAATGTCAAAGATTTTTTCATATATTTAATAAAAAAAAGAAGGCATAGGTTTATTTAATGTGAAGTAAAAGAAGAAAAAAAGCTTGTGAGAATAAAATTTTAGAGAACACGCAAAAATTAAATTTTGCGTGGAGTAAAAGTTAAAATTTAATAAATTTCATGCAAACTTTGTAACACTTTTTTAAAAGATTTCAGACTCAAAAAAGATAAAAAATACAATTTTCTTAAACTTTGTTAAAAAAAAAATCTTTGATAAATAAAAATATTTGATTTAAATTAGAAAAAAATTGAAAGGCAGAAAAGTGAGATGCCCCGATCAACAAAAATAAATGTCACCAATTCTTTTTTGCGGTTTCAATTTTAAAAAAGGGCCATTTTCTAAAAAAGAATCAAAAAAAGTTGGAAGAAAAAGAAGGAGGAGAAATAACAGAAAAAAAGTTGTTAATTGAATTAAAAAGAAATTTTTGACTTTTTTGCAATTTTCAGTGATAGGTTTCATGTATATCAGTAGTATTAGTCACCCCCGAAACGATAGAAAAAAAACAAGTTTTAGCATTTACAGTTTTGGTTTTGAAAGTAATTTGAAGGGATTGATTAGAAAGAAGAAAGAAAGAAAGTTGGAGATAAACCCCTCTCATGATTGTTAAAGAGTAACTGATAGTAAATAACTAATGATATCATAGTTACAATCAGTTAGTTATTATCAAAAAACACATAAAACCTAGTTAGTTCTTCACATTTATAGAAAAGGTTTTAAACTTTTTGTTACAACTTGTCACTTTGTTTCATGTCCTTGAAGAACACAGTAGGTGTCCAACATAATACCCCTTTCAGGAAATATTCATTTCAAAAAACTCAAAAACCAATGAAAACATTGATTTCAGAATGATGGATTCTCTGGGGGTCAAAAGATTTTCATTTTGAAGTAAAATTGGTCAAAGACCACTTCCTTTTTTTAATGTTTGCAAAACTTTTGCTTTTGAATTAAGCTACTCAAAAAGCATCCTTTTTAATAAAAGCTAGCTGTCGTTTTTTGATTGCTACATGCCACAAAAAAAACTTCTCTTACAAAATGCATCAACAAACGCAACAAAAATTTATACGCATTCGAATACTGTATTTCTTGTAAATTTTATATTTATTTTTCGTTTAACAATTGCAATATTTTAAAGTAGTCCTCATTGCGCACGCTATTACTGCTGATTACTGTAGTAGTAATCAGCAGCAATAGCGGGGTGAGGGAGAGGAATTTCTCCCATCTCTCGTCGATTTTTCGGTTTTCTCCCTCCGCAATTTCCCCCAAGTTGCGGCGCAGGCTACCGTAACCATACAGTGATAGTAGCCAAATGAAAGAAACGGATACCAAATTTTTATCATCATACGGTAACCATAGCAAAAGAATAAAAATTACGCGCAAAAATATGATTTCTGTTTATTTATTTATTCAACCACCCAGAAATTACAATTTTTAATTACAATTTTAATAAAAATCTTATTAAAAACGCAGCAGAAGCAAAAAAAACTTTGTTTACGCTAAAATGAAACTAATTTTTATTTTAAAAAAAATAATAATTTACCGAAGAAAAAAACTTTTAACAACTTTTTTAGTCGTCGTTTTTAAAATTTGTTTGAAAAAGTTTTTGGTCGATGCTTTCTCAAAAAATGGGATACAAAAAAGTGGATTCCAAAAGAAGCACAAAAACCTCAAATTCCTTTGGGATTACTGTAATCCCAAAAGTTAAAACCTATGAAAGGTTTTTTAGCGTTTTTTAAAGTGGAGGAAAAAGAATTTATGATATTTAGTTGCTTGAAGAAATAAAATAATAGCATTTATACCTGGTAAATATTTACCACAATGGAATACTCAAAGGTTTTTTTTAATATACTACAATAAGCAAAATAAATTTTATTATCTAATTTGTACAATAAAGTATATTTAAAGTTCTTTCTTTCTTGTGACTGAATTTGCTTTAAAATAAATTAAAAAAAAGTTCTTTTATTAAATTTAATTTCAGTTTTTTTTCTCTCCTTCCTTTTGATAACCAATACCCATGACCAAATGAAAGAAAATGAAAAAAAGAATGGATGAAAAATTGGGGAAGCAATAATTACATTTTTTTAACTACAAAAAAATGAAGGATTGAAATTGGTTTTTTACTTTCTAAAACAGCTCAAAGTTTAAAGATTGGCATTTTAAAGTTTTTTCTGCAAATCGTTAAGGACAAGGATATCTAAAATCAGGGATTTGATATATCCTTGTTTTAAGCAAAACTGGCATTTTACATAAACTTGAATTACAAGCAAATGAAACAATTTGAAAAATTAAAAATTTGCCCTTAAGGTACAATCAAAGTTTACATTCAAAAAGCTTTGCATGATTACGGTAACGCAGGTTTCTTTTTCCCATGAGCTTTGAAGCATGGCACCAACTGACACCTTTCCGAAAGTACATTTCATTTCAAAGAATCCTAAAGCTTCACACGGTTGATTCTGAACCAACATCAAATTTCTTTTCATTCATCCATTCTTGAATGTTTTGTGCAACAAAAATATAAAACCAACATTATTTTAAATTAATTTAATCCACATAAAAAATTACAAAAGTTCGACAAAGAAAAAGAGATAAAAAACACGAAACAAAATCTCTCTAATGACAAGAAACAAAATGTTACAATGACTCTTTTTTTAGATTTTTTTCAGATTAATCATTCACGGTTACGATTTTGATGGGGTTGGTGTGGTATTATCATCACGATGAGGGGCATAGCTCTGAAAAATAAAATGTAATTAGAATTAGATATAGTGATTAAAGGAGACGAATTCTTTGTTACTTATTTATTGAGAATCCCTGACAAGAAACAGTCGATACCGTACAGATCTCGCATCGAGGCTCTTTCTCTTACTGATTTGCACGATTCGGACAAACAGGGAGAAGTAACAAAGAATCCGCCAACTTTAAATAATGAAGTAATAAGATCTATCTCTGAATTACTACAATATATACACAAAAACTTACATCAAAATCATCTTCTTCTTCCATTGACAAACGTTCAAGAGCTTTTTCTGCTGCAGAAATAGCAGTTTGTTCAGCATGATCACGTAAGAATTTTTCATAATCTTCAAGAATTTCAGCATCATAAATGTCATTACTTGATGGACCTGTAATAGTTATTCCGTAACAACCATCACCAAAGAAAATAAAAGTAGAAACATACCACTACTAAATGAACTTCCACTTTCCATTGCACCATTTGATTCAAGGAATCGAATTTCTTCTTCAGTTAAATCCATATTATTATCAGGAGCAAAACGAATTGGAGCAGATGATGCCGAGGTTGCGTTTGAAGAAGAATCATTAACACTGCCACCCCATCCAGAGTTACGATAAAGCATTAAATTAGTAATAAAACTTGCACCGGTATCTGTCAAAGAGGCTGGTCGTTGTCCTTCTTTCGTAAAATCTTCAAGCTTTTTAAAGAGTTCACCCATTGATTGTTCACCGATATCAGTTTCTAAATGACGACCACAAAGCTTTAAAGTTTGTACAACTTTTTTAATCAATGAATCAGTCATTGGGTCAGCAGAAAGGAGTTCACTAAATTCTTCATACAAAATTGTAGGAATTGGATGATTTCTATAAAAGTTACAATTAATAAATAGAATATGGTACAACTATAACACCAAAGACGACGAAGTTCCTTCCATGTTGCAGTTGCTTAATTCAGAAGAACAAAGAAAAATACAACTTTACATCTTCGGAATTATTCTTAAACAACTCCAATGTTGGAATTAAAGCCGGAGTTAAGCAAAAGTGAAAGGTATATAAGAAAACTTACCTAACACCAACGGGAGCAAAAGCTTGAACATATAATTCAGCAATAAATACAACAAGATTTTGAAAGATATCAAGCGGATATTGATTATGATAAGCATGGAATTCTTTAATTTGTAAAAGAAGAGATTCTTTGAATGATGATAAACGTTCATAGAGATAGGTGCAAACTTTAGCAAAGTTATATTGAGCATTATCGCTATAGATGCCCTACAAAAATATCAAATATGTGAGTGTAAAGCTTTAGGCAAGCGTTAAAGAGATATACCATTTCAATAACAAGCCATGCAGCAGCTTCCAACTCATCAGAGGTAACATCTTTTTGGGCAAGACGATCACGAATTGCAACAATCCAAGCATCAAATTCAGATGGTTCAGCTAAGAGTTGTTCCAAACCTATTTGAACCTAAAAATCCAATGGTATATACATATATACGCAATTATAAGACATTAACCTACTTCATAAAGTACCATCTTATTAGGCAATGATGAAATCTTTTCCATCAACTCTGATGAGAGTTGAAAAGGAGGATTAGCATTATGTTGAGCTTCAAAGTCATAGGTATTAATATCTTGATCAAAATATCCACCATTAAGACCTTCTTGTTGAAGAGTAGCAGCAAGATTTTGTAGTGAAGTTCCATGCCCACTATTTGCAACTCCATTAAGTTGGGATTGTTGTTGAGAGGCGGCTGAAGCAGAGGATGGACGAGGCTGTGAGCAACGTTCCTGTACAGCAGCTAAGAATCTTGAAGCATATTCTTCTTGATCACGTTGTTGCCGTTTAATCTGTTCTTCAGTAAGTTGCTTCTGTTCAGCTAAAGACATTCTTAAACCGGATAAAGGATCTTGAACTCCACCTTGAGATTGTTGTTGTAATTGTTGATGATGACTTGGGGGAGGTATCCGTTGAGGTTGTTGTTGCTGTTGTTGAGGAGTATAATGCCCTGTCACACTTGCATAATCAGGTGGAATTCCTTGATTTCTTGGTTGTTGTTGTTGTGGTTGCTGAGAATATCCAAGAAAATTAGTTGCTGGACCAGAGCGATAAGGTGATTGAGATTGTGGAGGTTGTTGTTGTTGCTGCTGCATTGGTCGATGCTTAAAAAGAAACAAATGATTAAAAAAGCGTATTTTGTGATAAAGTAAAAAGTTAAGTGAGAAAAAGAGTGATGATGACAAACACGAGGGAAAAAAGTCATGTATTAAAAAAACTAAAGTAATTTTATTAAAAGCATTTATTCAATCCTTTAGAAAAGCAAAAAAGTTGCTGCAAATTTTAGGCAGTGGATAAAGAGTGGCTTGCTGTAGTTGCTGCAGGGCATTAGCAAAGGTTTTTGGATAATGAGTAATAGATTTTGTAAAATAAAATACGGGCATTACTCGATTTTCAAGGATAATCAAAAAATCTCGAGATTGCTTGAGGTTGAAAAAAGTTGAAAATTGGAAGCAAAAACTTTTGCAACGAAATTTTAAAAAAGCGTTGAAAAAACACACAATTTTTTTTAAAACTTTCAACAAATCTCGGAGGACAAAAAAACTTGAAAAAAGTAAAAAAATCATGGAAGCGATTTAATTCTTTTTTTCCGTGTTTCAACCACATCAAACAAAATAGACAAAGGTCGTCATGATGATTGACAACATTGCCTTCAACAAAAAAAAAGAAAAACAAAACTCCCCAAACGTTTTTCAATCAATGTTTGCCTGTTCAAACAATCCTCTCTCGCTCATAAGCTTTTAATAAAAAAATTTGTCACAAAAGAAGAATCAATTTTTTGGGTATTTGCATTTGTTTTAGCAACAATAACCAACACTGAATAATAACAACAGACATCCATGACAGATGGTGGAATCTGATGTTATTATTCCAGGCACAAAATATAATACCACAATATACTATTATTCATTTTCGAACTCTATTCATTTCCTCGTGAATATTAAGTCCCTTAAATTCAGTAATCAAAAATCCCCCTCTTCAAAAAACACAACCTTTTTAACAAAAAATTTAAAAGTCGATAAACTTAAACTTAAAAAAAGCTAAAATCAATGGTTTTTTTCTTCCTTCTCTAATATTAAAAGCAGTAGCCAGAGCGCAACTTATTTTTTTTCTAAAATTTTTAACGTGATTTTTGCGGACATACAAAAGACATTCGCCGCCGTCATTCCCTTAAACAAAAATTTTGTTTTGTGTTCAAAATGATAGATGAAGAACGACAACGACGAAATACAAATTCGATCCGTTCTTTTGTGTTAAAAACTCATACAAAAAAAGTTGTTTGGGGGGTTTTTTAGAGTTCTTTTTTTTGTTTTTCTATCAAAAAGTAAGAAAATGAATGAAAAATTTGTGGATACAAAAATAAAGGTTTTTAGAACAAAAAGCTAAAGGTGGGTGTTTTTCTGAGTTACAAAAAGCAGAGAATGCTTTATTGACTATTTTTATAAGGCTGCGTAATAGGATTATTTAAGCTAACCGGAAAAAATATAAAAATGGTACCTACTACCATTAGATGGCTGAATCAAAAAATGCAGTAGTAGCAATAAACAAGTCTTTTTGTTCTTTCAGAATAGGAAAAAGATTTTTGAAATGGTCAAAAATTGAAGACAGGTGTGATGAAAGTCAAGCCACTCAGACATTCGAACGTTGGATAAATTCGTGTTGCGTGACATGTTGAAACAAGGTAATTTTAGAGTATGAAATAGGTCAAACTTTGAATTGCTTTGTTTCTGCATGTCATACGATATGAATTTATTCAACGTTCTATATCTGAAAGCACCTCTCAAAGGTGTTCAGTTATCCTATTATGCATGTTTAATATTTGTCATAATTCATCATCCTTATTAACTCTCTACTAGACTTATGTTAATGTATGAAACCTACCGATGGTGCATTATATCCATACGGATTAAAAGATTGTTGTTGTTGAGGAGCCCGTGAAACATTAGGCATATCAAACTGTCTTGGCATAAATGCCGCGGCATTTGGATTCATTGAACTTCGGGGTGGTGCTTGCATATAACCACTTAATTCTGGAGGAGGACCTTGTCGGAGTTGTTGTCCCGATGCTGCACCAGCATACATATATTCATTCCCACCATCATAATATGAGCTATATGGATGGGCCGGCTTTTGGGCGATTGTATTCATATTTCGAGGAAATTGAGAAGGATGTGGTGGCGGTTGCGCCGAATAACCTGGAAGTATTGACGTTTAAGAATAGTTTATATATATTTTATTTTTAAGGAGAAGAAAATGATTTCAGAATATCATTATCAAAGAAAACAATAACTTTCGCAAGTTATTTTAACGCCCTGTTTTTATTATAGCCAAATATATTTATCTGTTTATATTAAAGTGTGTTTTGTTTTTGTTTTGATTGGAAGTTAGTGTCAGTCACCCGAAAGCTGTTTATTTCATTTTTAATTATGGCAAAAGAAAAAATTTTTCTCGAAAAAACAACCGAAGAACAAGCTGTTGAAGAAAAGCTTTTAAAAAATGATTTAAAAGTGCTTTTAAATCACATTTTTAGTTTACACCCATCTAATCTAAGTCCAAAAATCCTAATAATCTTCTACAAATAGTTTATCCTTACGATTATAACCAAATTTGTAGTAATCTTTTGATATCATTGATACTAAAAATGAATGCAATAAATTTTATTGTATTCATTTTTAGTATCAACAATATCAAAATTCATATAGATCTTGAAAAAATTTAATCCGGCATTTTGGGTCTTTAAAAATGTACAAAAACAAACCTTCAGCCGCAGAATATTGTTGTTGATATCCGTTCATTAGCGCTTGATGGAATTTAAGAATTAATGCGCAAAAATAATAATTTTAAAAAAGAAAAAATGGGAAAACGGCTTCAGTTTTTATCTTTTTCTTTCTTTCAAAAGGTCAGGAAGTTCCTGGAAAAAAACAAAGTTGAATATTTTCAAAACTAATGGAAAAAAACAAGTCTTTCTTGTTGGTTTTGCTCTCTCTTTCTGTTTTTCAGAAGGCTGGTTGGCTACTATTTTGCTACATATACTAGTTTCATATTTTCAACTTTATCAAAAACACGAACACGAAAGAACGAAAAAGAGAGAAAGAAGTTTCAAAGGGAAAAAACTTCTGTTGAAAAAAACTGAAAACTGACTTTGATATACGTATAAAAGTTTTTTAATGAAAAAGAGTAAATCAATTATTTTTCAGGGGGTAAATAAAATAAGCAAAAAAACAATAACCTTCGTTAGAAAAATATGATTGGGACTTTTTGTTTGTGTGTTTTTTCAGATAGATGAAAGAACAAAAAGTCACGTGAAATTTTAAGTGAAAATGAGACCGTCAACAACAAGAAAAAAAGAAAAAAAATATATTAAAATGCGCGTGTTTCAGAGTTGTTGTTTGTGAGGATGCAATTTTTTTTAACAGAGAAAAAAACAGAGTTCTAAAACATTTGAAAAGAGAGGGAAAGAGATGGAAAATGCCAAATCGATTATTCTCTTTTTCTTGCAAAACAACAAACATGACAAACAGAGAGAAAGAAAAACATTGGCACTTAGAAAAAGGAGAGGGGTTGCTGATGTTGAAAATACAAAAAATGTTTTCTTTTTAAATTTTAAAAAAATATTTTGTTTTTAAAATTTTGAGCGGGGGTTAGGAAAGAGTTTTGTGTTTACAGACGTGGAGACATGGAAAGGCCCTTTTGGCAAAATTATTTTGTCTTACGAAAATATAGTAAAAATGAATGAAATGAGATGATGATAAACAAGTCAATAAAAACAATCAATCTCTTTTTATTTTATGAAAAGAGGAAAGGAATGAGGAAGGGGATATAATTAAAATTTTCAAAATTCCTTTTTTTGTTTTTTTGTTCAATATCACGAGTTCTTCTCATTTTTTCTTTCTAATGTTATGTTGTTTGTGGCCACTATCATTAAATTAAGCTCTTTTTTGAGAGAGAGAAACAAAAAACACTACCATTGATAGAGAAAAGGAAGAAAAACTGCCAATAAACATTTAAAACCCATATCTTTCCAAAAAAGAACTCATTAATTGACAAAAACCAAAATCAAAGTGGAAAAAGAAAGATAAAGAAAAACTAAAACTTTAAGGGTTTGAAGCAAAAAACAAGAAAACACCAACTCATAAGAAGGTAGAAAGCAAAACAGAACACGAGGAACATTAGTAGCGCAAGGGCATAATTTTACCACCAGCATTGCGAAAAAAGAATTTCTCTGCCTACTGTGTTCCCCCCTCTTCCTCAGTTGCTGTGGTTTTGCTGTGTTGCCCTTGTTGGAAGGAGATGTCGTCGCTTCAATGGCATTTTTGGGCACTATGAAAATAACATTGAATGAAAAATTTGTGGGGAGCGCAAGTCGAGGGCAAAAAAACCCAGGGAAAGAGGGAAAGGGAAGGAGGGAAGATCCTCATTTATTTTTGGGTGGTGACTTTTTTTGTCGCTTTTTCTTTTTCTCTCTGTCGTGTTCAACATTGGAAAAAGCAAGGGTAGAAAAGCAAGGCAGGGGAGAAAAGTGCGTGCGTCCTAGAAAAATACCAGACGACTTTGAAGAAGAAGAAGGAGACGAAGAAGAAAAAAAGTGACAGGGAGGAAAGGAAGGGAAGGGAAAAAAGAAGAAGAAATAGATCGCATGACCGTGAAAATAAATATAAAAAATAGAGAGAGAGTTTGACACGCGGTCGATGGTTTTTGTCGTAGCTTTTTCTTCTTCTTGTTTGTTGTTTTTCTCGAGAACAAAAAAATGGGTTTATTTTCAAACTTTTTTCAGTTTTAAAAATATAAAAATGAAAAGTAAAAAATAAATAAATAAAACAGTTAAAATTTACGATTTTAGAAAAAAAAACTTTTAATTGTTTACTAAAATTTTGTCCTTAAAAATTGAAACATTTGCGCCATCAACAAACATCTGACAAAAAGCTTTTTTAAGCTGCTGCCGGAAATGACAATGGTCATTTTCATTAAAAATAAATATTAAGAAAAGCAGAAGTTTGGAAGTTGCTGAAAAAAGATGGCTAAACTAAGCTTAAAAGAAGTGAAAAAATTTGCGAGAGAATAAACAGCTTACAAATTATTATTATTTTTCTTTTCCGTTTTTTTCAAAGTTTCGTTGAAGCGTTGGAAAAAAAGATCAATAAACTTTTTCATTTTTAATAATTTTTCCAAAAAAAAGATTTTTATTCTTTTGACTGTTGTCAAAAATTATAAAAAACAAAGAATTTAATTGATTTTTATAAAAAAATTAATTTTATTCCCGTTCTTTTATGGTTGGCAAAGAAGGCATGGCATTTTTCATTTTTTTCAAGAATGTTCGAGCTTTTCTTATAAGCTTTGAACACGGGTGGCAGCAGAAAAAAATTGAACATTAAACACTTATTTTTATTTCTAAATTTATAGATTTTTTTATGGTAGCTAATTTATGGTTACACAAATAAAATAATAACTTTAAAAATGCTGAAAATTGAAGAAATAAGAAATATAATTTCATACTTTATGCCAAAAATAATAATAGATAAAAGCAGTTTGATGTGAAATTGGATACGGTAAACACTACAGAAAAAAATGCATACACATGTTTATGTTTTTACATATTGTATATAAGTTTATATTTTACATGTGTTCTGTTTCTTGTGAGAAAAGGTACACGAATGCTTTTTTAAGTAATATACGAAACAGTTTGATAAAAAATTTATTATGTAATAAAAGTTTGATTTTCTTTTTCAAAAAATCCGTTTGTTTTCTTAGAGTTCAGATGTCTTGTCGATTTGAGTATAGAGTACTTTGGCAAAATACGATATAATTATTATTGATAATGTTAAAACTATTTTCCCGAAAATACACCTTTTCTTAAAAACACTGTTTTCATAAAGAATTGTTATGTTGCTTTTTTGGGTTTTTAAACATGGGTTTGTTATCTGTCTTTTGAACGATTGTTCCTTTTCAGATCCATTTATTTTATTTATCTGTTGTTGTTTTCTTTCTTCTGTTCTTTTCTAATCATGGACAACAACGACAAAAAAGACAACACAGACATGCATATTTATTCTTTCTTTCGAACAAAAGCAAAAATCTATTTTTGATTGAACATTTATTTTTTCTACTCCTTCTTCTTCTTTTCTTGGACAATGATTAAAGAATGAAAGAAAAGCAAACGCTTGATCAAACATAATAAATATTATTTTTAAAGAGAAAGAAAAGAATGAAATAAAAACTCACTTCAAAAGACGACTGAGAATTAATACTCGGATTATTGCAGCAGCAGCAGAACTGTTTTTTTTTTACTTTCAATTCTTCTCAGGCGGTATTGCTTGAGGGGAAACCATTTTTTTCTGTTAAATTTCTGTCTTTGAAAAAAGTTGTTTTTTTTAAAGATTTTTTGTAAAAATGTATTCTTTTCTCTCCGTCAGTTGTTTTTTGTGTTGTTGTTTTTGGATTACGGTAGCCGATATTTCAACAACCCCCATTTCTTTGACGGATCAAGATGAAGATATTCGAGAAATTCAATCTGCAATTGTTCAACAGTTAAATCTTAACAGAAATTTAAATGCCATTCAACAAAATGATGAAATTAAATCATTGTTGGATTCGCTGGAACCTGAAACTCGGGAAAGATATCAGCTTTGGATTAACGAATTACAAGAATTAGAAAAAGAACGGGTTAAAAAGTTGAAAGTGAGTTATGGATTTTAATGGGGTTGAGGCAGTTTTGGGAGCTTTGTTATTGTGTTGAAATTTTTACAGTAATTTGTAATACAGTACAACCTCGTTATAACGTCCTTTGTTTGCGGTCCCTTCAACAAGGAGACAATATTAATCGGACCGCGATATTACGTCTTTTTTTAACGGTCCCTTGAAAAACGTTATAACGAGGTTTGACTGTAGCTATTTTTTTAAAGCGAAAATTTTGATTTAAATGAACTTTTTCTGGCCAAAAGTGAAAATCAGGGATTCAATAAACAAAAAAGCCACTTCCTTGAATCCCTGATTTTTCCGTTTTATCAGAAGAAAAGATTGATCTGAAAAGCCCCAAAGACCCCTTAAAAAATATTTTTAGGAAATGATGCTCCAACTTTCTCCTGAATCCCAACAAGCATTTGCTCGAATTCTTTTCATTCAACAATCTGAAACTCTTTCACAAGATCAAAAACTTAAACGCCTTAATGAAGTAACATCCGAAATGTCCAAAAATGTTCAAGAAGAAATTTCAGAACAAGTAAAACATCAAGAAATGCTTAAAAAATTCCTTCAAAGTCGATCGTATTAAAATAATTTTCTTTATTCAACTTTTATAAAAATGTAAATATAAAAAATGCGCGAAATTTTTTAGCGATAAAAAATGTTTTAAAAATAATTATCCATATTGATCTTGGTAAAGTCCGCCTCGAGATGCTTTAATACCGTATAAAATTACAAAGTAAAGAATTGCAAGTAAAAATGTAATTGAAAGTGCAGAAATTAAAACAATGAAAAATACTTTATAAACTTTTGACCAATATTTTGGGCGTTCTGGTGTTGCGACTTTTTTGTATTCAAATGTTGTGGATTGTGGTGCCGATGGGGTTATTTCAGAATCTTCGGAGATGGAATTGTCAGGAGAAATCGATTCTTTGACGATTGTTGCATTTGGAGCTCGAAGAATTGTTGTGGTAATTTTTAGTCCAACTGTGGATTTTGTTGATGTGGTTCCTGATAATTCTGTAACTAAAATTCATAAAATTCAATAATAAAAAAAATTTTATAAAAATTTTTCAAATTATTTATTCGAAAATTTAATTTTTAATTTTTGTTTGGTGATTACGGTATTGATGTCGGTTTTTTAAACATGAACACTACCATAACCTGATAAGGATCTTCAATAAAATGTTTCATCAAAACAAAAAAATTTTTTGATAGCTTAATTTAGTGATTACAAAAAAATATTAACATAAAATTGTATCCAACCTATTATTGATGATGCAGCTCCCTTTGATGTTAAAGTTTTTCCAGTTGTTACAAAACTTGTATCCGGAACAGCAGTTTTTGATAAATCTGTTGTTGTTGTTGTACTCGAGGAAACAGGATTCTAAATATCACCATTCACAATTTTATAGGATCCCCCTTACCGTATACTTACCGATTCAATCACACAATAGAAAAAAACAAAGTTCAAATATAATAATATAAAAAATCGCATTTTAGGCAGAAAAAATATTCGATTTTTAAAATCTTCTTACAAGAATTTAGTTTTTTTGTGTATTGAAAAAATGCTTATTTTTGCTTTTTTTGTTTCGCTTTTGTTTCTGGCCGTTGCTATCCTTCTTATCTTTTATGCAGTTGCTAAGTTTCAGTTTTGAAATGCAGAAATTTTTAAAAAGGATTTATTATTGAATTGGAGATATCCATAGAAAACATCATAAAACAACAATAACATAATGTATAGCATATACGTCCATATAATGTTAAAAAATAAAATAATACTGCTAACAAAAGTCATTCATAAAAAATATAGGTGCAGTAAGTTTTTAACAATGAACATATCAATAAATGTTGTTCAGGTAGAATGACGACAGTATGTTTTTTATGTTTTTAGACACATTAAATATTCGTGGAAAACATTTTACAGAAGTTATAATGTTTGAAAATCTAATTTACAAAGATATAAATTCGAAAGTGTTTTGCAGATTAGAAATTATTTCAATACTAAATATCTTCTAATAAATTTATAAAAGTTGTAAAAAAGGTATTACCCGTATTTATACAAAAATCAACAGTTTTAAAAAACACAAAACAATTGCATACAAAACACAGTTTAAAAACATCTTTACTTTTTGGTTTCTTTCTTCTTTTCAGGTTTTTTCATATTTTTTTCATCTTTCTTCTGATTCATATTTGGTTTATTCTTATTGATATTCTTTTTCTTTTCTTTAGCAGGCTTTTCAGTATTCTTCTTTTCATCATCAAGTCGTTTAGTATTTTTGGCATTCTTCTTTTCCTTTTGATAAATAACATAAGCTTTTTCCATCATCTTTGAGATAGCAGGTTCACCGATTTCCCTGAAAAATTAATATGTACTACATCATTTAAAAAAACAAAAACTCACTCTTTCAATCGCTTTTCAATTTCATCTTTGATTAAAACAACCACCAATGCATCCGTAACGGCATAAATCTTTTGAAATTGTGTCAAAGGTCGTTTATGCCATTTACTTTGTTGTTCAGTTTTATCCAAATGAAAACCCAAGACAGAATTTGTAAGTGTTGCTAATCCACATCCTTTGTTGGGTTTATTCAAAAAAACATTCTTGCATTTGGCATCAATGATTTCACCAACAAAGTTTTGAAGACATAAAACTTTTGCTTGGATCTCTTTTAAAAGTTTTGGAAGGAAATCAAAAGCATTGCACAAAAAATTATAATCATATTTGAAAGCGAATCCAACAAGAGTAATATCTGGATTAAAGAGAATCTTGAAAAAATGTTTCCATTTATTGATTGAAAGTTCTTTCGATAATTCTTGAAGATCAATTAAACAAGCCCATTCAGTGGTAGCAAGTTGAAGAACAACAGCCCTGAAAGAATAAAATGCACAAAAGTAAGAAAAACCAAAAAATTACTTTTGTCCATAGCGTTGACCTTCACAATCGATTCCAATAACCTTTGGCTTTTCTCTAATCAAATGTTCATCAATAAAATTTTTGAATCCTTCTGGAGTCATTACAGTAATTAGTTTGTAAGTTTTCTTCCAAAATTGACAGTATTCAATGTAATCCCGATCAACTGGACGATGAACTTTTTGCGTAATCCTAAAAATTTCTACAGTAATTATGGAAACTTCAAAATCTTTTTTCAAACATTTTAATAAATTCCTTTGCTTTGAGATTGAAACTTTCACAATTTTTTAAAACTTCAGGCATCTTTGTTGGAGGAATATTGAGATGTCTTGCCCAACAGTACGCATATTTCTTATCCTCCAAAGCAATAACTTCAACAAAATCCAACTTAAATGTTTCATCTTTGCCTTTCAAAATTTCCTGAAAAATAAATCTACAAATGCAATTAAATGATGATGAACTAAATTCTTACCAGAGCATGTAACTCAAAGTACTGTCGATCAATAAAAGAAAATATATGTTTGACTTTATGAATAAATTTAACCCGAAAAGCATGAAATTTCAAAGGTTCAATGTTGATTTCGAAAATACTTGCAAATTTGCAAATCCTTTCAGATAATTTTTCGATGTTAAATGCATCCATCAAATTTTTTTCAACTTCATTTTTCAATTGATTCATTTCAGCTCGCAGTAAGCAATCATCTAGAATTCTCAAACATTGAAGCTTTTCCTCGGGAGATGTCCAAAAATTATTGTAAAAACGTTCTTTGCCAAAATTAAATGAATTGTAAACAATCTAAACATTAACACTAAATAACACTAACTACTGTAGCGAAAGGAATACCTTTTCAAAGTTTTCTTCTTTAAGCTTCAAAAGAGAAAAAGCATTTATGCATTGAATTCCACTCATAAAAGTTTCTTCTTTATCAAACAATTTTTGAACATCAGCTTCAATCAAGGATTTTCTGGTTGAATTTTCAGGATTTTTAACAGAAAAAAGTTGATCAAGGGCTACAGTACATTTTGCAAGATTCTTCTTTAAAGCAGCTTCAAAACTTCTTTTCTAAATATATAACAATAAAATTAAACAATGATATATATTACAGTATACTCACCCAAGCGTTCTTCCATAAATCATCAGAAACTTCAGCAGAACAAACTTGTCTAACAAACTCGTCATCCTTATCTTTCAGTGTCGCTTCACATTTTTTATAATAACCATGCACCTTATTCAACAATTCTCCACGATTAGTTTCTGCATTGGACGAATCAAAAACTTTAACGATACGTTTCATCGTCACCGATCGCAATTCTGAAGGAGAAATTGTTGGCGATTTCGGGGATAAATCTATTACAGTTTCTTCCCCTTCTTGAAGTTCTTTAATTTTTTGCAAATCATTTTCATCTACATCATTATGATGTTGAAACAATTCATCAATAGAATTTTCAGTTTGAATTTTTAGCTTTTCTAAAACAAGTCCAAAACATTGAATCCATTCAATTCCATTGTTAAAAGTTTTTTCATCCAACAACAACTTCCGAATGCTTTCATAAATTAAAGAGCTTCTTTTCTTTGTTTCAGGTTGACGAATATGAAACAACATATCAATAGCTGCTGAACATTTCTTAACTTTAAAAGCAACGACAATTTGAAAGCCTTCATCCTGAAAAAAACTCTTTAAATTACTGTTACATATTTTTGATCCTTACCCAAAGTTTACCCCAAACATAACCATCATTAATGAAATCGTTGTTCACGGTTTTCGAAAAACTTTTAAGCAGAGATAGAATTGTCTGAAGAACAACTGATGATTTTGATTCTTCCATAGTTGAAAGCGATTTGTGAATTTCAACAATCAGTTTCATGGTAGCAAGTCTTAATAAATCAGCAGGACATGATTTATAAAACTCATTAACACAATTTGTATGAAGTAAACCATTTTGAACAGCGCTCTGAACCTGAGTTACAGTATCTTCAACAAGTTTTTGCCACGAAACCACACCATAAGTTTTATCTTGGGTTGGCGAAGGACATTCATCACTAGTATTACTACCAGATGGTTGATTAAATTCATCATTGTTTGCAATTCTTGCAGCATCGAAATTAAATATTTGAATCCATTCTTCTCCAATCTTTGAATATTTTTCGGTATGGAGTAATTCTCGAACTCGAGAGTAAAGCCTTGTTTTCATCTTTTCCAATTCAGGTTTACGTATATGAAAAAGATAATCGAGAGAAAATTCACATGATTTTGGACTTTGATGAAAGGAAACATTCAGACACCTTTTCTAAAAATGAAACAACAAAATTAACAACATGAAAAAGGTGATGAAGCAATTTATAGGTATAGTTTTATGGGGAGGGATGTTTCTGAGGAAACTTCTTTGACATTGCGGTCAAATTTTCTGTAGGAACAAAGTGAAGAAGGCCACAGTAAGCGCGTTGTGTATATTCCCTGTCATTGATAAGGCATAGAATACTAGAATACTGTAGAAGTTAATGTTTCAACACAAAGAAACACCAGAGATTAGGAGGCATAATTTATGATCTTCTGTAGTGCTGCTTTTTTCCCTTTTGAAAAAAGCGGGGAAAGACGACAAGGGCGGCGGATAAACAGCGATTTTGCGGGGAAAGCTCTTAAAATTGTGATACTTTTTTTAATCAAAGATAACAAAAGTCATTACTGTTACACAATAATGTTAATCTGATGAGTTACTCATAGAATAACATTCAATTAAAAAACTCTATAAAAAATTGCGGGATGAAATTTAAAAGGGGAGGACAGGGGTCAAAAATGCGGCCGGCCTCAGGCCAGGCCGGCTGTGGATTTTTGGAAAATTCTTTGTTTTTCACCATATAAAAAGTAAAAAGCCGGGGGCCGCATTTTCGACCCCTGGGGGAGGGAAAACGGGGACATCTTCGGCGGGGAACGATGGGGGAAAGGAACACCAATATTATGCACTTAAATTTCATGGATGGTATTTCGAGGGAAAAGTAAGTGGAACACATGAAGAAAAAAAAATACGAAACAGCGAAATAGAAAAAAGTTTTTCCAAATGTGACGACTTCAGAATGCCAGTCACCAAAAATTTATCCTACAAATGGTAGCACAATTGAAAAACAACTCACCCATAAACTGTTTGATACTGTTCCATTAAAAACTTGTTGAAGAAATCGTTCATTTTTTCCTTTTACATAGGCTTCAAATCCAAGAAGAATCTGTTGAATACATGAATCTGCAGCATCTGGTGTTGCGAACAATGCATGGGTGTGAACAATTAATTCCATTGTTGCGACTCGTATAAATTCTTTTGAGCAGTTAATATAAAAAACAGCGATGCACTTTGTTACTTCATTCAATGATTTCTTAATACAAAAAGCATGCAGCTGAGCAGCTGTTTTATCAACAAGTTTTATCCATGTTCGATCATTTGTATCCAAGAGATTATCGTAATTCATTTTCTTTGATCTAAAAATGATTAAATAAACCATAAGAAAAAAGAAACAGAAAGTTTATTATTTTTCAACAGCATCGGTGCAAAAAAGACAAAGAACGAAAATCTTAAAAAAAAGGAAAGGAGACTTCAGGAGAGGAAAAATTTTGAAGGAAGGAAGGAAGGAAGGAAGAGCATATTGAAAGAGTGTGGTTGTAATGTGAAAGTTTGATCAAAATATCATCTTATAAAACGTTACTGGGAATAAATAATGTTAAAAAATTTAGAGTTTCCAAGTTTAACATTTTCAATAAAAGAAAAGAGTAAGAAAAGATAAAAACGATTTCAAAAATATTATAAAAGAGATTTCAATTTACATTATCTATTACAATAATATTATTACAAATTTGCCTTTGTCCCAACAAAGTAGTTCTGTCGAGGTCGGATGAGACTCAAACCATTGAGTCATGGACGAACATGAGAGAAAGAGTGCGCATGTTGCGCCCACTTGAACGAATGCTGCAGCCAGCCTATAAAAGGCTTGGCTGACCACAAACACGTCACTTTTTCCTCGACACGCAATGTCGAACGGTCGGATTTTTTAATGCTCTTGCATTTTATTTTATTTATCTCTCTCAAATATCTTTTTACCAATCAAATAATTACTCTGATCAAATTGCTTGTTGAGGTAGCCTTGCTTACTCGTGGAAACAAGCTAAACGTTAAATTTGTTCAACACAATAAATGCTGATAAATAGTTTATTTCATCTTTATGGATAACATTTTATCATTCGACTAATCTTGATCAAATGGTAGCCTTGCTTACCCATTACATCGATATATCTTTCAATAGATTAAATTCAAGTGCTAAATAAAGATATACAGCAACATAAATTCTGCTCTGTTTTTTCTTGTTACTTTCAAGTTCAACGCAACTTCTCATTTGAATTAGGTTTAAATCCTATCAACTCAAATTACATTTTCACCGTGGATGATTAAAACAAGTTACCCTTTTAGAGTAATGTCTTGCTTGCTCGCGGGTTCAAGGAAAATATATTTTATATATTACATATAAGTTTTGGTAGAACTTTGCTATGGTTTTTTCTTTTATGCCTTATGGAGAATAATAGGGCATCGAATGCCTGTTAAGTTTAAAACTTTTATATAAATCATATCGGTTATTGACAATGATCCCAAATGGCCTAGTGGTTACGATTTCGGGTTTTGACCCAGACTGTTAGGGTTCGATTCCCTGTTAGGGAACTAGAATTCCTTGTATGCCTTTTGTAATGTATTTTAGTTTGCCCTTGGCTAAACTATATGAATTTGCTCTACAAATATCTCATCAAGAAAAATGTTTTCAACGATCTTCTTCAGCGCACATATTTGTAATCTTTATGTAAGTATCTTTAGTTATATTACTGTTTAGGATTTGTGCATATTTGGTTATTAACAATACCGCTTAAATGTTTAAATTTCGAAGTTATTATCATCAAGTGCTGATTATCATCTCGGAAGTAAACCATGACAGTTTGGTTGATATCAAACCTTACTTTAGTTTGCCCCTGGCTAAACACAATAACTAATAGTTATTTATGAATGAGAATATCTTCTCTAATTTTATCTGGGTATAGATAAATTTCTGGAACTAATAACATCTCTTGACAGTTGGCGTTATTGGCGTGCGACTCCTTTGGGTTCACTGCTCTTGCCTTTGGAGAAATTTAGAAAGGCTGTTATCTAAACATGAATTCGGACAACGATTTTAAATCACTAAATTGATCAAATTCTTCATAGCATTAGAAGAAATATTCGTCTTTTTACCGCAACTGGAAGCAATAAATTTTTCCTCGAAAAACTACGAATGCCCTTGGCTTCTATTCACGTTTGTGCCATATAAGTTAAGATGAAATAGTTTAATAGACTCTTCTCTTGCCAATTGTGTAATAAAAATTGAACTAACATTTTAATAAGAGAATGCCCATGGCTTCTGTTCAACTTATTAATGATAAAGTGTTTCAAACGTCATCCTGACATAATATGGATATAGCTTGGCAGCTTTTCCTGTTCTTTTAAAAAAATAAAAAAAAAAGAAAGAACCTTTTGTCTCTGCCTCTCTCTTTTTTAAAAAAATGCTGGTATCCTCGATACTTTTCAGCCTTAAAAATGGGTTTTGCTGCTGTTTTACGCTAACGCAAATCCCACATCTCAATTAATTCTGGAAATGTCTTTTAATGGGAATATTTCCTTGTCAAAGAAACAAAACAAAACAGCTGAAGGGTAACACATCCCAATAATTTCAGCCTTGAAGCTAAATGTTTGTCTTACAACATATTAATTAGCATCAAAATATAATTTGCATGTTGTTAACTCCTTAATAATTATCAACAAATTTATGACTTTAAAGAATCCCCAACTTGAACAAGGTGATTCTATAAACATATCTGTTTCTGCATAATATAAAATGCATATTGATTTATTTGTGTCCACTTTTGTTTGACATTCGCTCATGAATTTTGAAAGCTAGTATCCGTAATACTTTTCAAGCTTAAGAATTATTATGCCATTCTAAATTTGCATGCTCATCAATTATATCTTTTACAGCTGGCGATTTAATAGAATTGAACTTCCAATTGAACAACAAAAATGACACTCTTATTCAAATGAATTCAAAGCTAGTATCCATGATACCTTTACACGCCAAATGTTGTTTACAACAACTAATAAGAAACCAGAGGTGTTCGTTCAGGAAGACTTGATATATTAATGGGACAACTTCCTTTGGCGTTTGTAAAACTCTATTAGAGTATTTCTGAAAGATCTTGTCATTGCCGATATCAAATTTTCTTGCCAAAGCATCTCCGCAAAATAAACAGATTGCCAGGTAGCCATGTCTATCCTTTCCAACGCCAAATAATGGATTCAAAAGTGTCTTTTCCTCTCTGATACACATGCAATCTTTGGATGATTGAGCTGGCAATGGCTGCCACACAACAATGACACAATATGAATAATATGCCAAATATTTCTTATTGAAGTACATAGATGTACTCATTTTTCCAATCCAATAATCTTATAACTAGCTAAGATAAAGATCAAACAATGGATCCATTTATGGGACATTATTGGATTAAAAAGATGATTCGCAATGTTGCTCAATCGAAAATTACTGGTTGCAAATCATCCAAAATATCAGAAATTACCTTTCTGATTGCTGAAATAACTTATTTTATCATGGCAAATGTTACCTTTCTCGTTAAACAAATTTGCTTTCTTATCTCATCTACGCTGAATTGCAAGTTTCGACGTCAACATATCAAACAAGGATCTAGATTTGTCACAAATTACTGGATACTGAATACAATCTCATGCCCTTTCATATTCTATTTTAAGTAGATTTCTCTGTTTCGTTTGAAAAGAAGGGGGCGTAAAAGATATGGCTCTTTAAGGGTAATTCGATATTTCCATATATATGCTCCATGGACTGTGACTTTACTAATTATCTCCATTGAATTTGATTTACTGCAAATAGCAAATATGGTTCATCTACTACTCACTTTCGCAGATATTTATTGCTTGAAAATGAAATGGAAACGTTAGAATTGGAATACTGTAACAAATAAAATTTATTGTCAATTAACCCTTGGGAGACATTATTTTTCAAAATATGAAACTGGAAATTTTGATATTCAACCAATCTTACCAAAAAAGTTGGAATCACATCTTCATCGAATACATTATTCCTTTACACTTTTGTTTGATACTGCCTTCGTTCGAAACACGTAACGCATTACCCATGGTTTATGCCTAAGGTTACTGTAAATATTATATAAATATATTATGCTACGCTCTAACAAATTTGTTATTAACAATGTCCTTCAGCGATCAATCAACATAAATTAAAGCTACGTCATCTATCTTCATTTTAAGAATGATATGAACTCAAGTCTTGCTTTGTCTTTGGCTCCCCGAGACCATCATGTTATTAAATAACATTCATAATATCTAACATATTGCTAATATTTACAATGCTGCAACATATATGTGGTTAGGAAATTGTCAAATTTCTTGGTTCAAAGATCATAACTGATCTCGTCAAATTTTTGATTGCTCCCTTTCAAATAATGGGCTCTTTGCAGTCTTTCGATTAACTTCGGTTGCCTTGTTGCTTTGTTGATATATGGAAAGATTCACCTATATTTTACAAGCACACTGACTCTTTCTAGCTATAAATTGGTGGGTTTGACCCTGATGTGTCTCTTTTCAAAGCGTTGCTGCTAATTATGTTAAACCAGGCAAATTTGTAATAATATTATTGTAATAGATAATGTTTATTTTTTACAAGAAATTTATTTTGAAGTAAAAAATTTATTATCTATTACAATACATATTATTACAACCCACCTCAATATCTTCCCGCCCATCAGCACGCTTTTCCAAGTGCGTTTATCAAATCTTCAATATATGGCTCTTACAGTACTCTTTATCAGAAGACTTCAAATATTTCCTGCTTTTTCTTTGACTAATGGTAATTTTGATGTTGTAAACTGTGTTTGCCGCCACACATTAAACTAAGGCACGAATGTACCTTGTTGCAAAAATGGAAGGACGCGCAAGTCATATATATTTCCACCTCTTGGGTTGGAACATTATAAATTCTTGGGTCATACCCAGTCAACTCAATTCGACATTTCGAATTTAATTCATCAAGATTTACAAATTAACAAAAAACACGAAATACATTTCTTTTGAAAACTCTTTCGCCGACAAGTCCATCACCTCCAAGGTTGAAATTAACTTAAGGTCTTGTAATCTTAATTGAAATGTACTTCTCAGAAAAAGTGACGTGTTTGTGGTCAGCCAAGCCTTTTATAGGCTGGCTGCAGCATTCGTTCAAGTGGGCGCAACATGCGCACTCTTTCTCTCATGTTCGTCCATGACTCAATGGTTTGAGTCTCATCCGACCTCGACAGAACTACTTTGTTGGGACAAAGGCAAATTTGTAATAATATGTATTGTAATAGATAATAAATTTTTTACTTCAAAATAAATTTCTTGTAAAAAATAAACATTACTCATTTCTTTTTTCGTTGTTTCTTTTTGCAAAAATGCGCGCAACATGCATGAGTCTTGCGACTTGGGGAGCACCTTTTATTTATTTAGCAGCTGCTGTTGCAAGTTCATGAAGAAGAACAACTTTTTCAATTTTTTTAGGATAAGAAGCAAATCATAAATTGCTCGAACATTTTTTTATATAAATTTATCCTTTTTTCAATATAAATGATCAGAAGCAAAAAAGTGATTATGTCGCCGTTTTTGTGATCAAAAACCACAATCTTTCTCAAAACACTCTTTCAACATCCAACTGTCTGGATGAGTCATGGAAAGGAGAAGCAATCACTCGTTTTTCCTTCTCTCTTTTACATTTTCTTTATTCTTATATTTTTCCTCAATTGCTGTCGGCTGACCAGCTCTTGTAAATGGAAATAAACCAAATATTTGGCCAAATACAATTTACAAAAAAAAATAAGAAGCGTAACCAAAATATTTAAAAATCATAAATTGCTCGAATTTCATTTTTCGTTACTGTAACGAAGAAAAAAAAGGAAAAAGTGTTCCCTAGCTAAAAGCTTTTACAGTATTTATTTTTCTATTTTGCCTTACAAAATTTAACAACAAGCTTAAGAAAATCCTTTTTGTTTTGCATTTTTTTCAAAATATTGGTTTAAAGGAGGCGAAACCTTTGGTACTTTTTTATTTCTTTTTGGAAAAAATTCGTAGAATTTTCATGACGATCAGGGTCTTTTTCTTTTGTTCTCTTGCCTGATCGTCAGGAAAATTCAAACGAAAAAAAACGTTAGAGAAATAAAAAAGTACCAAAGGTTCCGCTCCTTTTAAATATGTCATTAATGCCATCTACTCCTGTTTAGGGCATTGTTCTTTTTCAAGTGTTTTTGTGCCGAAATTAATTGAAAATATTTTTTTGGTGAGACCATTGAATATTTCATTTTTAACTGCAGTTTAAACTTGAGAAAAAAGATGTTATGTTTTTGTGAAAAAAGAAAGTTGAAAGCATTAGTCAAATTTTACAAGGAGCAAATTTATATGTTTCATTGGATTTTGCCGATTGGTATTTATGGATTTTTGTTTTTTCTATAATTTATGCGGAGCAATTTCTTGTCAGAAATTTCTTGAATTCGCCATGTGAGAATACAATATCAATTGATGATTATAATCTTTTAAGAAGAAAATACATGTATATTAACTTCGTAGGTTTTTTTATTTGAATGATGTTTGGAGAACTTAAGTCTGATCTCATTTAAACTATGTATCACTTAAAATTACTAACAAAGTTTAGAACGTTACCTATGTTTGGAGAAAATATTCAGAAATTGAATTAAATGAAATAAAAAAAGAGGAGCAAAAGTTGGCACGGATATTACAAGAACAAAGAGAATTTCGAGAAGCTTGTATTAAAAGAGATTTGTTGAAGAATGTATCAATTTCTAAATGGCAAGGAGATATGTATTTTAATGTTTGTATTGGATATGCAATTTTTAAAATTATTTTTACATTGTTTATCCGAAAAGCTGTAGAAACAAAAGAATTAATTTTGGAATTTTGCTTAAATTTTGGCGGAAGCACAGTATTCCTTATGTATTTTGCGTTCATTTTTTATGATAATGGCACAAAAAATATTGCAGCTGTGAACAAAGAAAATGATAGAATATTAAACATTTTGTCACCAATGAATTTTTGGTATTTTAATTGAATAAAATATTTTTAAGGGAAAACTGCGGGAAAACTCAGTTCATTTTTATAAAATTTTATGCACATTTAATTTCAAAAAGTTTGTTGCTTGTGATTCAATAATTTTTTGTTCCTCTGGTACAATTATCAACGTTGCAATGGCTATTAAATGATAAAAAAAATATGCAGCTGATTTATGTTTTGCAGTTTATCTTATCAAAGTTGTTATTTGTTTTTGTTTAAAATTTTCATGTGATAGCTTTCTTGTTATTCTTAAAATTATTTTTTTTTATTTTTTGCAGTGTTTTACTTTATTTTATCGTTGTAAAAATCATACTTGTTTACAAGTATATATTTTTGCAAAATGCAAAATCTTTATTTTTATCGTTGATAAGAAGCCCAAAATCTTGTGTTTTTAACAAATGAAAAATTTTTCCAATAAAAAAAGTTGGTATAAAAACAGCTTCTGGGTTACAATTTGTTAACAGAACCTGAACGTGTATATCATTGAAAAAAAGTACCAAGCGTTTTCTTTAGATGTTTTTTATCCTTTTATTTTTTGTTTCATCTCAAGCTGGAGCGGCTCCGACGGCTCTTGACTGTCCGTCTGTTTTAAAAGCTGCAGGTAATGAAGAAGGAATATATATCCATAAACATAACCGTTTTTTCTCTTCAGGCGCTTCTGAGTTATTTGGTGTATATGCTGGACATGCCGTACATTCCATGACAGTTGATGCATTAAAAAAGTTTGAACCTTCTGTCACAGTTAATAATAAAGGTAAAACCATTTGAAAACATTTTTTTGCATCTGTGAAAAAAACAAATTAAAAATTTTTAGTGCCCACTGCGAACATGTTAGCACCTTCCTCTGAAGACGTCCTGCTTCTTCATGCCCCTGAATCAAAATATAAGCCATCGGGTGATTTTAAAACTGATGGCATGCGTATCCTCGATCAAGTTTTATCAATAATGGACAAAGTTGTTCCATATAAACATGAAACACCTCTTGAACAAGTAAGTAAGAATTAAGCTGCGGACAGAAACTACGTTACAGTTTTTTTTTTCAAATTTCTTGACATGGTTTGGATTGACTGTTTTTGATTTGATTTTAAGCCACATATCAAAACTGCGTAATAATTTGGCTTACCCTTTTATTCATCGTTTTAGGTTGCACATGAAATTCATATGGAAGAACTCTGGGCAACCATGTTACCAGAATACCAAAAGCTTAAAGCTGATCCACCAAAAAATGTTAAAGCAGTTTGTGATTGCGCAATGGACATGGAAAATAATAACATTTTTCAAGTTAGTCGAGATAATTCAGTTTTTATATTATTATTATCAATAATGAAAAGTTTTAATGATACTTTTCACTAAAAATTTTTAGACACTTCGATTAGCTGCAATACGTCATCGAGAACCTGGTCTTATGTTTTATCCTCATGATGGACAGGATAAACAAATAATTGAAAATGATAAATGTCCTCTGCGATTCAAAGTTCTTTATGGAAAAACTGCATATGGGCTAACTCTTGACAATTTGAAAAAGCATGATGCAAATAGTAATGACATTTGTGGATCATTGGCATGGAGCAAATTTTTGGATCATTTAAAAACTGCCAATCATTTATATGACGCTTCATTATTCCTTTATTGCGCATTAAATCATGCTTAAAAATTTGTAAAATATATTTCGTCGCAACATTTCATGTTTGAGGTGTTTTTCGCTTATAATTCAATACAATAAAATTCCATTGGTTTTTTTAAAAACATAATAAACAGTTAATTGATATAAAACTTTAAAGCAAGTACAAAAAAAAAGAATTGTTTGGTAAAGAAGTTTTGCAGTCTTACTTTTACAAATGTAAATAGAAAGAAATTTACTTCAAAGATAATCAATACAGTACAAAGTAACGTTTTTTAACGAACAACGGCAAACAAGAAAACAATGACAGTGAATACAAAAACAAAAATATGATAGAAATCATTTTTTTAAAGGAATACAACGATGAAAATCATTTAAAAATAAAAACTCTTTTTCATTTTTATCCTTACAAAATGTCGCAGTCAAGCATTTATCCTTTGATTTGCATTGAATACATCGAAAAGCATTAATTTCTTCATCAAAAATAAATTTGTAGCAAGATTTTTTATCAGTTGGGTGATTTACGATAATTTCCTTTTGATCTTCATCAAATTTAAATTCATCAGATTCAACAATTTTTTTCATTTCTTTTAAATTTTGAATTTTACAAACATGTTTTTGTTTTTTAATTTCAATTGATTTTTTTCCATTTTCATCAGTTAAAAGTTTAGCGGCAATATTTTTTCGTAGTTTTGACTGAGAACATTCGTAACAATAAAATATGTCATGTGCAGATGAAAAATAATATTCATATCCCAGATTTTTATCATTTGAATCAAATATTGTCAATTTTGAAGAAGCTTTTCCAGAAAGTGTATATCCAAGTACAAATCTATCAGAAGTCACAATTTCATTTTTCTCGTATTTTGTTGGATCATATTTTATGGGGTCACAAATATGTGGAATTGGTGAAAGTTCAAGGGATTCTCCATCTTTTGATAGCTTGGCAGAAATATATTTTTTGCTTTGTGAACAACATTTTGTACAGATGTACAAATTTCTTTCACCTTTTGAATGATATTCATAACAAAATCCTTCTCTTTTTTCATCAAAAAGTACCAACTTTGCATCAGTTTTCCGAAGTAAATTTGGGCAAAGAAAAAATCTCGATTTTGAAATTGTTTGGCGTTGATATTCTTCCAACTTAAACTTTTTTGGTTGACAAATATGATCATTTCGGAAAAGTTGGACAAATTCTTGGTCATCGTCTGCTTTGATAATTTTTGCTGAAACAGTCGTTTTTAGTTGTTCACATGTTAAGCACATAAAAATTTGTTTATCCTTTCTCCAAAGAAATTCAAAGCATAATTCTTTAGAAGGTGATGTAAAAATTATCAATTTTGTCAGTTTTTTTTCATTTTCACTATTAAATACCATAAAATTTGAGTTGTCAATTAAATCCTTTTCAGGTTCATATTTAACAGCTTCGCAGACATGTTCCTTCACGCCCAATTCAATGTATTTTTCACCATTTTCTTCATCAATAAACAAATTTGCTCGAACTCGATTTTTCATATGCAAACACTTGGCACAAGCATAAAAATTTTCAGTTTTGTTTAAAAAATAATTGTAACATAAGTTTCTGTCGCCGCCTTTGAAGACAATCAATTTGCCGTTCGTAACACCAGTAACACTTCGTTGAAGTTCAAAATTTGGATGTCGAAGAATTTTGTTTTCATCAAGGGTGACTTTTTTCTTCTTTGGTTCCGAAAGAGTCAAACCAGTTTTCTCCAAAATTGTAATTTCTTTCATTTCTTTAATTGTTGAAACTTTAATCGGAGAACAATTATGCTTCATTCCATTTGCAATTATGAATTCATTTCCTTCTGAATCTTGTTCAAGTTTTGCAGATGTACGAATCCGATTTTTATGGCATCCACAAGCATTACAAACAAATTGTTTGCATTTTCCATCGTACCAATACTTGTAACATAGCTTTCTGTTATCTTTCAAATAAATTCCAACATACAGTACTTCTTTAGTTTTGAGCTTTTGACGAAATAAAACATAATCATTTGGTTGAATGGTAATAGGTGAAGGTTGTTCAGGTTCAATATATTTATGTGGTTTACACATATGCTTTTGACCTGGTGGCATTCGGATACAGTAATCGTCGGCTTCAGAATTGTCTTCTTTTGATAAATATGCATAAACAATTTTTCCACCTTCTTTAACATTTTTGTGTTTAATGCTTTTTGAATTAAATATTGTTTTGCAACTTCTACAAAGATATCGCTTATCATTCTTTCGAACAGGTACAAATATATAACATTGACTTTGATCATCTGAAGTAAAAACATAAAGTATCATTTGTCCCTTTTCATTTGTCACAATTTTGATATTTGGTGGTCGAAGAATAATTTCATTTATTTGAGGAATATATTTTCGAAGATTGCAGCAGTGTTGAGCATTTGATAAAATTATATATTCTTCACCCTCAGAATTTTGGCATAACTTTGCAGAAACGGTTTTACCTTTTTCATGACAATGTGCACAAAGAAAATCATTCTTTTGATTATTGAAAAAATAAATGTAACATAAGCTTTTATCATTTTTATGAAAAATTATCAAAGTTTTTCGACCATTTTTTATCTTTGTTTGAATTTCAAAATCTGGTTTAATCACGATATCTTTAAATTGATTAAATTTTTCAGGTTGATATTCAATATATTCACAGACATGATCAGTATGTAACAATTGAATGTATTCATTTCTTTGATTTTCATTACAAATTTCAGCAGTTGTGTCCTTCTTTTTAAGCTGACAACCCCGACAATAAAATTTGCATTCGAGACTTTTCCAAGAATATTGATAACATAAATTTGGATCAGTTGGATGAAAAATGAATAACACCTTTCCTGATTGAGTTGTACAAGTATCAAAAAACTTATATTCAAGTTTTTTAAGAATTATGATATCACTATATTGTTCAGGTTGATAGGGTATTGGAGAACAGCAGTGGGATTTATTAATTAGCTTAACACAATCTTCTTCAGTTTCTTTATCGTACTCAATAATTGCAGTTATTCGTTTGTGGAATTTTGCACATCCTCGACAAAAATATTTTTGATTTTTACAAGTATATTCGTAACATTTTTTTATATCATCAGAAGAAGAAGATGAGAAAATAATTAATCGTCTTTGAATCCCACATTTCACTTTTACAGTAACCAATTTAAACTGGGATGAAGGAATCGTCTTTGAATATTCTAGACAATCATTTTTCAATACAGTTTTCTTTTTAGATGGAATTCTACAAAAACTACTGTAATGAAACAAAAATTAGTTTTATAAAATTAACTTACTTTGATCGTCTTTTATTATCAGAAGATTTTGTTGTTTCAAAATGTCTTCTTTTTCTAGAGCTAAAATTTTAGAATTTTATTAACACACTTAAAAATGCAAATAAATTTTTTACTTTTTGTTACAAATTTCTTGATTCACAGTATCCATTTGAATAATAACATCATCATTACCTTCTCCACTGCATTCTTTCAGCAATCGTAAATATTTTTCACGGTCAGTTTGATCATGACTCAAAAACCAATCATATATTAGTTTTTTGGCTGTTGTAAAATTTTCATTATTGATTTTATTAAAAATTGGAATCAAAAAACGTTCAACAACCATTTCATCTGTGACAGTTTCAACATTTTGATCCTGTAAAAAATTACTGTATTTAAGCTAAAAATATAATTTTTACTTTTTGTTTTTGAATCAAATCATAAATTTTTTTGGCCACTTCTTCGATCCCAAAAATTAAAGCAAAATCCATAAAATTATGTTCAGCAAAAACAAATAAAATATTCTAAAAAGATATTAGGAACGGTGTAATTGTTACAGGGTTGTAAAAGTTTAAACATACTCTTTTAATTACAAATTTCCAATTAAATATAGCTGATTTCATTTTAAACTCTGTAAAACCATTATTTTAAGAAACACAAATGTTTTTTTAAATGGGCAAACCTTCATTTTTTGGTTCAACAATTAGCATTTTTGATAAAACATTAAGAACCAATTTGCATCTTCCTTGAAATTCAAGGTTGTGATTTTTGTCAAAAGCAATTAATTCAACAAATTTAATTTTATTCTAAAAAATATTCTCATTTAAAAAAATGTTGAAACATAGGACGCAGAAAACTTACTTTATTTTTCATTATAATTATATTCAATGCTTTTTGCAACAATAAACTAATATTTATTTTATGAATGGCACAAAATAAAAAGTATTTTTGTCCAAAAAATTTGGAGAGCACTTAATTGATTATTGAAACAGCCTTTGAGAAAATTGGAAGTCCTTAAAAATTTGTGTATTAGAAATGTCTTATCTTTTTTTAGTTAACAAGAGTCATTCGTTGGGTCATTTTTTTCCCGCCAAAGTTTCCTGTCAAATTAAATGTTCCTATGAGAGTTTGATTCAAATTATTGTTCAATGAAACCTCTTAAACATCCAAAAGTATATGTTCGTTTGTAAATTTAAAATTAATGATATGATAAAAAAGAATTTTACAAAATGAATTTATTTACAATTTTATTAAAAACACTTTTTTTAACAAAAATAATTACTTAAAATGAGACATAAAATAATTTATGTTTAACAATGTCCATGTCCATGACCGTGATGGTGGTGGTGATGATGATCGTAATATCCATGATGTCCATAACCATGATGATCATGATGATATCCATCATATCCATGATGATAGCCGTGATGATGGTGATCATGATGATCGTAATGGCAGTGACAATGATGACTTCCGTGACACATTTTTTTAACAATTGATTCAATGTATAAAATAACCAAAAAGAAGGAAAAGTTTGAATGTGAAAAAAGGAAAGCAAAATGGAGATGCTTTTATACACTCGAAAAAAATAGATAAGCAATGTTTTTTTTGACGTCACAATTCTTGGTCATCAAAGAAAAAAAAGAAAAATTGCGTAAAAATTATACAACAAAAGTAAATAGTCTGGTGTGAGTCATTGACATCAAGCTCACTAAAATCATAGGTTGGAAAAAATCATGCATGTGTAATCATTGTTGCGTCAAAATACACATTTACAAGGGGTGATAAAATTGGTACTATGTTTAATTGGGTGTAAAAAAGATTTTTAGGGGTAGAAAGGTCAGGAAGTTGAGTCGTAAACAGCCGCAGCGCGCCCCTTCGGCACGCTGCGGCTGTTTCTGCGTCTGGTATTCTTGTCAGCTTACTCGTCATGGCAATTACGGTATCTAGCTATTAGAAATGATATTAAACTATATGGAAGCAGACCTTTGTTTATTTTGTCACCATTGATCGATTTATGACTTCAAGGCACACTTTATGGATGCATTTGTAATATGTGCCTTGAATACAACAATTGATTAGTTGAGTAAAAACGGGTTGATAAACGTCCACAGCAAATACAAAAAATCGTTTAGCAATTGGTTTTAAAAAAATTGTTGCTGTTTTTATACATTTTTGTAATTAAAATTCATGTCCGACAGCAGTTATATTTTTGACAGAATTTGTCCAACTTATAAAGCAGCATTGTCAAAATTAGAAAATGACCTTTTTTATTCTCCAGATTTTGCATCCAAAGAAGTCATTTTTACAGAATTTACAAGAAAATTTTCAACTATACCAGAAATTTGGGTTTTTTGGATTAAGTATGTTGTCTGACAAGTAATAGACTGAAATAAAAACATATTTTAGTTATGTTAAATATTGTTTTTGGGATTCTGTCGAATTCCAAAATAGAGTAAATGAAATTTCCTTGAAAGCTTTAACACATTTTTATGATAAAAGAATTTTGTTGGATATTTGTTCTCAAAATTCTTGTTTAAAAGTAAGAATCTTATATTTTTGTGATGCTTTAAGAAATATAGTTTGGGTATTTTTGACCTTGATTGTAATATTTATGCTTTTTAGTATAAAGTTTGGACACGGCTTATTCAAGAGCAGAACAACTTTAATTATTATCCAAAAACAATGGAAGAAAAACTATTTTTATTGAATTTCTATAAAACTAATATGATTCTACCTTCAAATAGAATGAAATCTTTCTATGAAGCCTATGAAGAATATTCAAGTATGTAAATAAAAAGTAAAAAACAGTCTCGTTTACTGTATTTTTTCTAGCTGAACCAATTACACCTGAAATGGAAATTAAATTTAAAAAAGCCGTTGATTTATATGAAAAAATTCGTGACAGGTATAAACAGTGTTGTTGCGACTCCGACTCCGGAGTCGTGGAGTCGACTCCGGAGTCGGAGTCGGAGTCGACTCCAACACAAAATTTTAAAAATTGCAAGAAAAGCAGTTTCTGTTGAATTTAATCGTTGTAAACATTATTTACCGATATTATAAGCATATTAGGTTATTAAATAAAGCTTTTAAATTAGTTTAAACAGATTTTTCGAAATTTCAAAAATTTTTGAAAAAAGTGTGAAAATTGTTTTTGTTAAAAGGGGAGACCCACCACACATAAATTTTTTAACAGAGGGAGCAGAGAAAAAGAGACATCTCTGCCAGTCAGAGAAAAGAAAAGAGTGCATCTTTTCTCTTCTTCTTCCCTGATTTTCAGTACCGGTAAACAAAAAAGATTTATATGAAGTGGGTCTCCCCCTTGTTAAAAACCACCAGAAACTGTTAATATATGAATTAGACATATTAAATAGTAATAAATAGCATCAAAAAAGCATTTTTATAAGTTTTACAAGATTTTTATGAGTCGGAGTCGATTCCAGTTACTCCGACTCCGGAGTCGGAGTCGGAGTCGACCAAAAGTAAAAAGCACAACACGTATAAAAGTGACAAACTCAGATTTGAATTTATGAAAGAAACAAATGATGATAAATTTATTATTCAAAATTTGGAATACAAAATTTCTGCAAGACCATATGATTTAGATCCTTGGGTATTGTATTTATCATTTGCAGAAGAGAAAAAGTTATATCATGTAAGTATAATTATTGTAGCAGTCAGATATTTGAGATGTGCGATTTCATTTATTGATTTTTTGCTTCTGAATAAACATGATAAAAATGTTGAAGTAAATAAATACTTTTTAGTTAAAACTTTCAATTTTTTCTCGATGTTGTCGTTTCTTTGTTGAAAATATTCAAATTAGAAAAGATTATGAAGCAGAAATTGAAAGATTCCGAAAAATGAATATTAATATTACAAAATATTTAATGGATATGGTTAGATTTCATCGAGATTTTGTTTCCATGGAATCTGCACTTGAGCTGATGCAACGATATTTTCAAGATAGCGCAAGACAATCAACCAATCAACAACTTATTCAAATTTTGAACATCGAAACGACAGAGGAAGAAATGCCATCTTTTCCGGCATTTGTAATTGAACCAGAATATTGTTGTAAAAGGAAATCCAAAACAGTATCATTTCAATTAATTTTTATCCAAAAACTTGATATACCAGAAAGTATACTGTATTATATCTTAACGAATTCCACATACAACCTCCTTCAAAAACTTTATTCTGCGTCGAAACAAATTTATTCAATTTTTAAGAAACCACTTTGTCATCGACTTGAAATTCGTGACCTTAATTCTACCGTATCCTTTCACCAATCATTGTACGTTTCAAAAGAAACATAGGATTTTAAAACTGCGAAAAACTTGTATTTAACCCATTCCTTGGAGATCTCGCCTTCAAATGGTGAAAGTACTGTACTTTCAAGAATTTTATCAAATATTTATAAATGTGAAGTACGGTATCTCACAATTCATGGACAAGTAATTACTTTGAAGGAATTTGAATTTCTTTCATCAAAAGTTGAAATCTTGAAAGTAAATAGTTCACTCATTGGATGTTGTGGTACGGTATCAGTAAAAGATATGATTGATAGAATGCCAAAAGTTACAGAAATTAGACTTCAATTTCTATATAATAATTTATTTTTGACAAATACAGTATCAACAAATAATATACAAAATGAAAAAAGGATCAAATATTTTATTTACGAAAATGTTACAGAATTGTTAAACACAGAATTGTTGATTGAATTTCTTGAGGTAAAACTTCTTTATTAAACATTCCAAAAAATAGTAATTTTAGAAAAACTTGGTTTCGCGTTCATCAATAAAGTTAGAATTTGCACCTGAAATTCCAGAAAGCTTTAAAATAAATTTGCGAAATGTTTTGGAAGATAAAATGGACGATGATGAAACCTTTGATTATGAAGTTGTTATTGTTTAGCTTTGTTTTGCACACTTACAGATTGTATTTGTTATTTATTTATTACAATTTCAAGACTACAGTATCCATTTATTTAAACATATTTTTGTTTATAAACCTTTTTTGTTTGGATTTTTGGGATTATTGCATGTTCAACTCAATAAAAATAATAAAAAAAACATTAAAAAATGACAAATATTTTTACGCCCTCACACATACTTTTAAGCTTAAAATAAACGAGAGATTTTGTATTAACGGTTTATTCATGGATAAAAATAAGCATGGACCTTGAACATTAAATGTCAAAAACATTTTTTCTCGTTTCCATCAAAGTTTTATTATTATTGCTCAAATAAATGTGAAATTAGCTAATTTGATATTGTTGGAAAAAAGAGATTTGGCAATTTTGTTCAAAATATGATTATTTTAATCTAATTTTAGAAGGTAATAAAAACGGCAGTGTTAAGAAAAAAATATTAAACTTTTGAGAAACTATTTTTGGCTCTGCAAAAAATAGGCATTAATATAGGTAATATAAAAAAATGTCAGTAATAAATGATATCATTCCTCTTTTGTCATTTGCCTATTCACATGCAATTGAAAAGAAGTGTAAAACAAAGACTTAAAAGTGAATGGCAAAAAATCATCGTTGTAATATTTTTTTATTGAATATTAACAATAGGTTTTTTATCGGAAGACGTAATAAAATATTGAATGCGGAAATGTATAATTTATCATTTCTCCAGAGACATGCCTTTTGTCTATTATATTAATTGCCTGAGCTGATAACTTCCTTTTAATGAAGCATTTGATGGCATTTGCCGTAGTATTCTTATGTCATGTCAAGGATACAACGCTTTACGTTTTCGTTATTTTTTGTCGTCGTAGGTTGGATGTTATATTATACCTGTGCCCTCTCCAACTTTTTTTCTGCCTTTCTTTTTAACAAAATTTAATAATAAAAAAACATAGCGGTGGCAAAAAAAGGCATTTCCCACTTTTTTTCTTCTAATTTTCAAACACGCCACGTTAAAGTAAAAAATGACGAATTTATACTTTTTCTTCATTTTTCATGCCCTTTCTTTTTCTCTTGGGTATTTAAGGTCGAACATAAATACGCGAATTTTTGACGCTAATCATCAGTTCTAACAAAAATCCCTTTTATTCCCTTAGGGCATTGTTGCTTTGACTCACAACCTAATCCTTTTCTTTCTTCTTCTTCTTACCTTGAATTTTCTGAATTCAAAATTCTTAAAAGTGATGGATGAAAATTTATTTTTTTATTTTCCAATAAAATTTAATTACTCATTTAAAGGTAAATTTTATCCTTTTTCTTTTGCAGGTGTTTTAAATTTTGTTATTTTTCCGAGTTTAGAAAAAAGGAATAATTCTGCCAAAACATTGCCTTTTCTTTAATACTAAATTTAAAAAAAGGCTTAAGTTTATAGTTTCTGGAAAAAAGAGTGCCAAAAATAGTTGTTTTTCAATAAATTTTTGGCAAAATTTAAAATCGAAAAAGCGTGTAATTTTTTTAAATGAATGAATTTTTAAACTTTGAAAACTATCTTTTTTGCTTAATCATCAAAATCTAGATGTTGAGCAATGTATGTACTTTTACCACAGAACAATGGTAATTATCTAGATAATAAAAGAACAAGACAATAACCTAAAAAAGACTTTCATATTTCTAAATATGGCGTGATAAAAGTTAATTTTAACATTCGATGCATTTGTTTACCTAAAAGTTTCCATCGTACTTCTTCTTTAAAATATCGTTTTTGAAAAATTCCACCATAAAACATTTTTCCCTTTAACAACAGATGCCTTTCACATTTTCAATGTTTTTCGTTTCCGGTAAAACTTGTGTATATTAAATATGTAAAAAAAATATCTTTACTAACGCAAACATATTTTTATATTTAAAGTAATATATTTTTTATTTACCACCTCTTCATTTTTCTTACGGGTATTAAGGAAGCATCTTTTTTGTCTAAAACTTAGGTGCCAAGAAAAAATACGAAACAGTGGTTTTTCTCCTTCATTAACAGCCGCATCAAAACGTCATTAAATTAAATTTAATATTACTCGATATAAAAAACCTTTTTTACGGCATTTATTTTCAATTTTTTCTTTTTTAACTTTTTATGGCAAGTTTTATGTCCAATTGATTTTTTGGCAAAGATAAGATTTTAAAAACGTTTTGTGTTTTCTTGCGTCACAAAAGCTTTGTTATGTTTTATCTTTTTGTATTGTTATTTGTAAAATGACCTTAACTATTTTACAACGCTGAGGTCATCAATGCCTACAAACTTAAAAACAACGTCATAGAAATTGTATAATTTTAGGATATCGTTTAGATATTTTTTTGTTAGAACGATGAATAAGACAACAGTGTACGTTAACACGATTGTTACAGAAGTTAATAATATATAATATAAAAAATTAATTATTCATAGTTGATACGTCAAAAAAGCGACTGTAAAAAGAACAGTGCCAAAAAAATTCAAAAGCAATATTCACAAATTTGAGTTAGTCAAAGTTTTATCACTTTCAAGCTCTAAAACTTTGAATTTTCTCATGCATTAACCCTTGTTGTAAAGTCAAGGGAATAAACAAAATGTATTTTGAAAATTAAGATCTCACACTTCTACTTTTTTTTATTTACCAATGTATTCTCACAATTCAATTTTTTGCAGTCATTTTTGAATAACATTTTTTGTTACTGTTTGAACTTTCAAATAATAACAAACTGTCATGCTTGAATTCCTTTTTTTATTTTTTACCATTCTTTACCAAAAATGTGTTAAATTTAAAAACCTAAGTTAAATAAATTCTTTCAATAACCTAATATTTTCAAAAGGCAAACGCAAACGGAATATGGCATTACCATTGTTTTTAAGTTTTGTTTTTTGCTCTGCCATTTCGTGTTTGCCATTTTTTCCTTTTTCTACCATAATTTATTTCTAACGTGCCATTCGTTTTTTTACATTGAAAAAACACTCTATATTGAATTTAGTATTTTTACCACGCGATTTATAACTATTTTTTTGATACCTTTTTTCTAAATTTTTGAATTGCATAGATTTTTTCAAAAATAGCTTTTCAGTTTTAGTTTTACCGAATTAATATTTTAAATTCTTATTCTTTAAAAAATGACCGATACAGAAGAAAAACTTCGACAAATTGTTGTTATTCCGCAAATAGAAGATAATGCTCAAACCAGTGAATCCATTTCTCAAACCCTTCAAGATTGTACCCAATTTATTAAAGATAAACTTACAGAGAGTGTTCAGGTTAGTTAATTTTACAAAAATAATAATAATAACAATATCTTCAAAATAGATAACTAAATTATTCAATATAAATTTCTTGAGATCAATTCTTAATAATTAATATTTCGTTGTTGTAATCATTGACATACTGTAGGTTGGAAAATATTCTACATAATATTCACAATTTGATCCCATATAACCTTGATGACATTCACATGTGTATCGAGATTTTGGTAGAGGGCCATTGCAACTAATTGGTTTTGCAGCATCTAATAGAGTACATTCACCATTGCCATTACACATTTCTTGAGAGCATCTAAAAATAGATATTCGTCATAATAGGATACCGTAACGGGAGACTAGACGCTGTAGGCGACAGTAAGCAAAACCACACAAGATAAAAAACAGCTCATTAAAAGAATTACCCCTTGAGAATTAAGTATGAAAGACGTCACATCTCTTGAGAGAAACAGAACTGCGACTTTCAAAAGACCTTCCGCTTACAGTGTCTAATCCCCTAAAGAGGACTATTTCCTTTATAGTTAACTTACTCATCTAATCGAGAAATCGAATGTAAAACGAAGGGTCTTAGAGTATCATTGATGTATTCTGAAATCAGCGGACATCTTTCTGCCATGTTATTTGAGGTTGACCAAAATACAGCTGCATGTGCACCAAGTTCTGCAGCATAATGCATTGTATTGCATAAATCTTGCTAAAAGAATAAACAATTCACCTTTATAAAAGGTCACGGGAAAGTATAAAAACACAAACTTCAGTATACAAATTTGAACGATTCTCAGCACTACCAGGATATGTATTGTATTCAAACTTTGTATACACATAAATTGGCAATTCAAGTCCCATTTTTAGAAGCACCCGCTTAGTCATTACAACTTTTGCATAAATATATCGTTGACGCTTTTTAAAATCTCGATCAAGTTTGTAAAGATAAATTGGAGGGAAAAGAGCATTTGATTCCCGGTACATCCATTCAAGGCTAAAAAGCATGTAATTAGTAAATGACTATAATAGGGGAAGCAAATGGTTTAATACATAAATAAAACTAAATAAGTTTGTTTTCAAATTAGGGCAATTTATTTCACTGCAAAATTTAGGTAAAGAGGATGCAAAAGCGCAAAACAAATGAAACAATCAGATTAAAAAAACTCACTTTTGATTAAATGTATCAAATTTGATAACGCATTCAGTTTCACCTTTTTCGCCAGCATCATAATTACAAATAGGATAATCAAAGAATCCCACCCGAGCCAAAGGACGCATTCGACGAAGTAGCCGGATCGTTTCAACCATGTATTTTCTATAAAAGATGAACCGTTTTACTATGTTTATATTATAGGAAAAACTAACTTGGCAGCAGTATTAAATAGACGTTTTGCAATACCAGTAATAGATTTCTCTGAAGCTTTGGGAAAAAGCTGACGAGCATGATTCAGGGATTCAGTTCTGTAGACAATTCGAGTATACCAATTCAATTCCCAAAGGGGTCTCCATCCTTCATAATCAATTACGGCTAAGCCATTAAACTTTGGATCAGGAATTGCTTTTTGAATATCTTTAGCTGCCTTTGCGAGATGTTCATCAAGGTTGACATTCTGAAACACATAAATCAATGAGATATAAAAAACAAGAACGAGCCACAAATTTAGGCTTCATTTTGCAACTTTAGAAAACAATCTTACTTGAGGAATTCCACCATTATACAAAATATTCTTTTTTTCGCCGGTAGTTTTATTGATTACTTTTTGAGATATATGTGGATAAATTCCAAGAAACTGCTCATAGAAAGTTACAACTTCTGCACCATAATTTTTTTGATGTTCATTCGCATGTATTCCATAATCCCGTGGATCCATATCATATCCAAGTTTATCACATGCAAAACTTGGAACATTCCAAAATGCCTAAAAATAAAGGAATAGAAAGGTCAAAGAAAAAAAGATGACAAAGAAAGACATACTTCAAAATGTGTTGCACTAGGTTTATGTTGAAGTTCTTTTGTTGTTGCTAATGTATAAGTTGAAGATAACATTAGTAGTAGCAGTAACAGAGATATCATTGTTATTAGTGATAATAATTAATTGATAAAAATAGATAAAGAATGGAGACGTCTAGACTAAAATCCGTTGCCGCAAAAAAGTGTGTTGAAAAAATTGTTGCAATTTCGAACACCCAAAATCTTAGCACGAAAATTGCCCAAACATTTTTGAAAGAATTGAACCAAAAAACTGAGACTTCTGAAGTCTTCTAATTATCAAAATATCAATTAAAAAAATATTTTTTGCCAACTTTTTTGAAATTTCAGATAGTGGCTGATTCGAGTGCCGTATCATTTATGGCAAATTCAATTCAGTCTAGAATAGTATCAAATGAGCTATGCACAAATTTAACAAAACTTTATGCAGCTTTTGATGTTCGAAAATCAACAGATTTGGAGGCAAAAATTGCAGGTTTACTAGAAACAGATTTAAGAGAATCCGTTGAAAAATGTATGGCAGCATGGGAAGAATGGGAGCAATTTTTAAAAGATCTTGATATTGAAATTGAAAGAGTTTGTGGTCCGATTAAGGGTGGCCTAGATCCAAATGGAAATATTCCACTTAAAAATGGCCGAAATCGACAAGTTCAATCTGGCACTTTACTTGCTTATGTTAAATCATGTGCATATGAGCTACTTTTAATTCAAGTTGTTACATCTTTTGCCTCCCAAGAAGCGTCAGATTTGGTTTTGAAATCATATGAAAAATTAAAAGAATTTCAAGAACTTAATTGTGACATTTTATTATTAACAAAAGGATCAAGTTCAGGTTGTTACAGTAATCATCTGAAGATATGTAATGTTAAAAATATATTTTAGGTGGACAAGGATTTTTAAAGCTTGTTGGAGTTCCATTTCGAACATTATTGGATGAAGAAGAATCGCTGTCACGAATTTTGCAGCATCGACAATCTGCTGTTTCATTGGCTGGAGAGAAGGCTATTCGATTGGTAAGTGAAAATACTATAATAGATAAAATTATTACTATAAATTGAAGATGTAGTTGTATAATGACAGTAATTTTCGCATTTTTGGTTACTGTAAAAAAGTATAGTAACCATAATTATTGATTTTCATTTTTTGTGAAACTGTCATAAAAAGATACAGTAATCGATTAAACATTTTAATAATAACTTTGTTTCCATAATTGTAAAATGAGATCCACAGTAACTTAAATATTAAAAGAACTTGTTTTGCAATGTGACAGTAACACAATTTTGTAACTTTTGTATTTTTTGTTTACTATCATGAAAGTATAGCAAAACAACAACTTTACTTTCTTTAATGAAAATTACAGTAACCCCCAAATTTTTAGTTTACTGAAGTTATTCTAAATGATGAAACCCTTGAAATTCATGGAGATACAGATGATCATCATGGATTAGGCGGTCTTGGAGGTTGCATTCTTGTTGATAAAGTCGGAAATATACTGTACAATTACACATGCACCGACAGTAATTCATGGCCAGATGTTGAAGTTTTACTTGAACAAGTTAGAATTAATTCAGCTGGAGTACCCTCTCGAAATCCAACTCCAACATCCATGAAAAAAGGTGATTCCACGAATGTCGGAGATTCTACCGTATTCTCGGATGCCACAACAAAAGATGAAGATTTAAATGTTGCAGTTACAAAGAAAAAATGTTGTACTATTTTATAAATTTATTTTAATATTTATCGCTCTGAGATATAAAACAATATTATTAATCAATTATTATTACTAATGTTTAATTTATTACAGTATACATATTTTGTTCAATAAACAATATTTTTGAAAGATATTGAATTTTTATTGCAAACTAAAAGTTACAGTATTCAAAAGACAAAAGATTGACAAAATTTCCCCCGTATTTAAAAAATAATATAAATTTTTTAATTAAAAAAAATTGTAGAATTTTGATATGAGAAAAAAAAGAAATAATGGAAGCCAAACAAAAGTGTAAAAATAAGGGTTAACAAAAAATAGAATTTATTTAAAAATGCCGTTTGCGTGGTGCTGAAAAAAATTGTATGGACTTTTTTGATAGAAAAAAATGATGAAAAAAGGTAAGCTTACGTTTTTGACAACATTTATAATAGAGTATCACAATAAAAACTAAAAGTAGGGTGAAGCCGCCCAATGCGAAGGTCACAATTTCACCGGTTTGCATTTTACTGAAATGGAATTAAATGTTTAAATGAAATAAAATTTGAAATTATTTTTGCGAGGAGGATAATAAAGATGTGTCCAACTGATTTTTTAAAATCCAAGCCTTCTCCAAAATATTTAAATATAATTATACATATAAATAAAGCTATGCGAGCTACCGTATGTTAGTAGACGATATCTTAAGCCCAATTACAGGTTTTAGATTTTTAAATAATTTTTTAAATGATAAACATTATAATAATATCAAAAAAAACTAATAATTATTAATAGGTGAAGATATCGCCTGCTAAAAAGTAAAATTAGATTACGGTATTACAAAGAGCTAATGTTTAATTTTTAAAAATAGTTACAGGAGGACTCAAGAAATAGATTTTGGATCGATACCGGTTGGACTCGTAAATTCATATTCATTAATAGCACGAAAAAATAAGGCAAAAATTATTAATTTCAATTCTGTTTCAAGAAAAAAGTAATATAAAATATCAAAATTTTAGGTAAATAGTCTTTAGCTTTTATTTGAAATTTTTTGCCATGGATAACAAGCAAAAAAGAAAGGAGAAAAGGATTAGCTCTACTTTAATACAAAAGCTTTAGCTTTTGACGCAATGAAACAACTAAAATTTCGACTTTTTTTAAAAAAAAGAGTAAATTCTGTCTCTTTTTTTTTCAAAAAAGTATTCATTTATTTTTGCTATTAAAAATTGAAAGCTCATTTTTTGAGGATGGTCTTGGATGAATGCTTTCAGAAAAATGAATAAAATATTAGATAGAAATTTTTGCTGGCATTAACGAATCTCCAAAAAATGTGCCAAAAACGAAACAAAAATGACGATAGACTTTTTAAAACTTTTTAGTTTGAAAAGAAACTGCAGAAAAACCAAATTATTAGGGTTTCATCTGTGGTTTTTTTTTGAAGATGAATACATTCTACAAAATGAAAATAAAATAAGTTAAAGATTGTTGCAATAAAAAAATCTAATGCCAAAATTAAATTTTAAAGAATGACGATAGATTTTCTAAAACTGGACTTTGACCAAAGATTAACTTTTTTTGACTAACTAAACGTGGAAATCAGGCAACATTAAAATGCCGAAAAAAGCAGTGATAGCAAAAAATTTCCACTGATTGCCTGATTTTCAGGGTTGGTCAGACTAAAAAAGTATTTTTAACCTAATCCTTACGATTATGTTTAAAATAAACTGCAAAGCAAAAAACATAAAAATTAAGGTTTTAAATGGTCGTAATTGAAACTTAAATTGAAAAAATCAGTTTTCAAAAAACAGCAAAAAAGTGATCGTCTGTGAAAAAAATAGATAGTTAGATTTGCTTTAGTAGAAAAAAGTGTTGTTAAAAATCTTCAAAGAAAAAAGAATTTTGGGGGTAAAAAAGTGATAAAATTGGAACTATAGTTATAAAAATATATAAAAAAGCCACGAAAAAAGTGTTTTGGCATTTTTTCGATTTTTGATGAAACATTAAAAAGTAATAAAATGAAGGGAGGAAAAGAGGGATGATGTGTTGGAGAGAGAAAAAAATAGAACCTATCATAAAGTAATCGTAAAAATGACATAAAAAATGCTTTTGGCAGAAAAAAGGTTTTTAAAAAGCTTGCAAAAAGAAATTTTTTGGACTAAAGGATTGACATAATTTTTATTATACTGTAAATCATAAAAAGTTACAGGTTACTGTAATCTAACTTTAACATTTCTTTGGTAATATTCAAATGAAAAACAACATTGCAAAACTAAAAATACACATTTTGTGTGTAAATAAGTCTGTGGGCGGCATGGGTGCATTAAAACAAATGCAACTTTAATTCGATTTAGAAAAAAAGATAACAAGATGAAAGGAAATTTTCAAACATTTTGCAGAATAGTTTCAGTGAAAAAAAGTTAAAGAGTTCGCTGGAGACAAAAGAAAAGCTTTTAAGCTTAAAAGAAAAACTTGATAAATTTTGAACAAACCCAGATACAGTACTAACTAAAAAATCTTAAATCGCTAATTCAAAATTAAAACAACGACGGCATAATCAGAAAATAGTCATCCTATTTCTTATGCCATGAAAAACCTTACCTTAATTGCCGATCTGATCTTTCTGTTTCATATGCACTTTTGTTATGAGCAATCGGCATTTTTTCATTTAATTCAATATTTTCTTGTAATAAAAAAATTGCTACAACAATCGAAAATGGTTCGGTAAAGAAATGCTCCTTTTTAAATTTTTATGAATTATTTTGTAGCAAATATTACATATTTTTTATGTTCTGATGCCCCTCCTAAGCAGAGCCTCCTTTTTCAAATAAGATACTTTTTTCTATTTTTGATAAAACGGCAAAGAAAGATAAATAATAGAAATAGAAAATGTCAACAAAGGTGAAATCACTTGTTAAAACTACAAAAATTAAGAATGATCTTTAACTTGACTAACGTAATGGTGACCTAAATAAGCCAAGATTAAACAGATTCAGATGAAAATTAAACTCAAAAAATATCCTAAACACAGATTTAAAAACCAAAAAATCAAAATGTCTGCTTTCCATTTATTTATCTGACAAAAACTCACATTGCAATTTTTCTTCTTGGACATCCAATTTCATCAAAACCATCTGGAGGCCAAAACATATTTGACATATTTTTATCTGTTTTGTTTTTTAAAGACGCCGAAAAAATAATATTATTAATAGAATAATGAATAAAAATAAACTAAAACAATAAATAATAGGTTTTGGAAGAAGATAAAAATAGATAGAAAGAATGATGCTGCTGCCAGATGATAGAGGTTTGAAAAAAGAAAAAAACAACAAAAATAATGTCACTCAACATTTTTGGAGGATAGAAAACTTTAAAATTTGTTAAAATTGCAATCGATCATAGTTACACTTATATTGCCTTTGGGGTTTTGATTGATTATCTTTTTTAACGAAAAAATAGTTTATTGGTAGAGATATATGAAATCCGATTAAATAAAATTTAGAAAACGAAACATTGAAAAATTTGCATAATTTTTTTTTCGTTGGAAAACCGATTTGTTGTTGTTTATCTGATTTCATGTAGGAAGATGGACTTCGCATATCTGTGATCCGATTTCATGGGTATATGAAATCCATAAATTTAAATCATTGATAAATTTAAAAAATCATGTGCAAAAATTTGCATAATCAAATTTAAATAAATGATCATTCGGCCGATATAAACAGAGATAAATGAGATGAGGTCAAATACAATTGGATATACAAAATTTTAAAAAATTTGCATATAATTTCTTTTCTGTTTGTTCATTTCTTTCTTTCAATGCTCATTTGCAATCAAATCAATTCATCGTTCATCGCCGTTATCGTTGGCAGAAAAAAAAAAGAAAAAATGGAAGAAGCACTTGCATGCATTCAACAAAATATTAATCAACTTATCAAAAATTCAGATACTGGAATCTTTGTTCAAGTTCAAGCAAGTATAGTACCAAAATATGATAAAGGTTGGTTGTTGCTTTTCCAATTTCATAATTTGCATAATTATTGATTATTTTATAGCTCCATCAATGTTTAAAATTCCTGCTGAATCTCCACCACCATCATCAATGATAATTTCAATTTCAACAACACCAACTGCTGCGGCATCTGGAGCAACACCTGAATCATCGTCATTGGCAACACCTTCAACTTCATTATCTTCTTCATCAGCTTCTTATGATTCTACTGAACCATCAACAAATTGAAATAATCCAATATTCGTTCGTTATTATTATTTCTATGTTCAATTTAATCATTAGTAAATTATTCTTTATTCTTTATTCTTTAAACTTTGTTCATGGGGGTATTTGGGTGTTGAAAGAGAAGTTGGTGATAGTTTAGAGTTTGGCATATTTCATACATTTCTTCAACTAAAGATCTTTAATTCTGATCAATGGCAAGGACGGCATCATCAGAATATTCTTTGGCATTTGCAGCATTATCATTGGCATTAAAAAGGTTTTCTTCGGCATTTAGAGATCCATTTCTTTGGAGTTTAAGATAATTCACTTAGGCATCAGAAGTCCCATTAAAGTGGTGCCACTAATGAAAATTTGAATAATTAAGTCATTTAGCTTGGGCCCAGAAAATTGAATAGCACATCACTTAAAATGGCACATTATCTGATACCAATTTAGAAATCTGAATTTTGAGTTATTGCATCATCAAGATGATGTAATAATTACTCAAAAATGTCGAACTTTATGTGGAACATCAAATCCTAAAAGACTATTTACATGTAGGTTTTAAATGGAATGTTAAATAAAATTACTTGGTGAAAAGCATTTATAATAAATTACAACTGTTAAAGCAAGACAAATTGCAAAGGCTCCCATTGCGAATGTAACAATTTCACCAGTTTGCATCTTTCTCTTGACACGAATAAGGGTGAATTTTACCTAAAAATTCCAAAAGAATTATTAAACATTTTCAAACAAAATTAATGCCATTTTAAGAAATAAAGAGATAAAAGAAGAAAAAAAGATTAGTGGCAATAAAAAAAATAGAAAAAAGGAGGAGATATATGCGGATAGCCTTAGGCGGTTTACTTGTTGGCATGCATCTTTTAGGGGTTCCTTTTTTTATGATGGACAACAGCAACAGTGAGAATAAGTACCAACAGAAACAGCAGCAGCAACAAGATAGAAAAAAAGAAAGAAAGCCTTTCAGGAAGTTCAATTGTTGCAGAAAAAAAGAAGAAGAAGATACACGTCAAGGGCTGTAAATCCCCTTGGGAATTTTTATATAAAGAAAAAAAACAGCAATGAAAAAATTTTCCTTCTTCTTCTAAGAGGCGAAATGCCCTTAAGGCAAGATAAGTGAAAGAAAAAGAGGGAGTTAAAAACAGCACATGTAACATTTGTTTTTGTTTAAATTCATTATAACAAATGATGATAAAAATGTTTGGAGATTCTTTTAAAATACTTTATGGATGGATTAATAAAGGGAAGGTGGTCTTTGATTAAATTCTTTGCTTATTTTCTTTCTTCCTTGACCGATTGAAAATCTTGAAAGCTTGAAAGAGACCAGGAAGAAAAACAGTTGTTGTCGGGGTTGTTGTTGATGTTGATGAATGAATGAAAAGAAACAAAAGCTTGCTTTTTTGAATTAATCAAATTTTTTCTTTTAATTTCTTTTTGAAAAGAAGATTCTTTTTGCCATAGATAATTGCTACATCAATAAAGACTGATTTACGTGATATATGTGATTTGAAATGTGAATTTTTTTTGAAAAAGGGAAAATTTGGTTGAAAACTTCCGGATTTTTTTGGGAGAGGATAAATCACATTTGTGATAGCCTTAAGCGGTTACTTCTTATAGGAGTTACTTTTTTATGATGAACAGCAGCAACAGCAACAAGAAAAAAGCAAGAAAGTCTTTCAAAAAATTAAATTGTTGCACAAAAATGTCATAGATTGTGCCAGTTAAGAAAAAGTAATTTAGACGATTACGGTAATGAGTACTGTAACATTTATAAGATATCGTATATCAATCAAACGGGTATTAGATGTTTTTTATCTGGTGAATAAAAACTGCCATTCCAAAATATATTGTAACGATTTTGAAATTCTGAATTTCAACATCAAAACCTAAAAGTGTACCAATTTGGTTTTTGGTGACTTCGTCCCCCGAGTTTGCAACATAATTGTCTATTTAATACTTTACTGCAAAGATAAAAACAGACCTTGAAGAAAAATAACTAAAAAAGTGCAACAAAAAATGTGTGTAAAAAATTAAAAATTATAGACATTTATTTTTTAAAAACTGAACTAAATTACCCAACAACAAAAACAATCATAAAATTTAACCTGTTATTTGAGTATTAAACATTTTAAAATAAACATCCGCTTCAGTTTGTGGACTAACTTTAGCATTAAAAATTTCTTGTGTTCGACGTTTTGAAATTCGCTTGTGTAAAAACCAAACTAAATATAGTGTTGCAAAAGTGTATACTGTAACTATCTAAAAATAAATTTGTGACTTTAGATGGATAATAAAAGCTAAACAATTGTACCACATGAGCCCCTTCAACACTTGTAGTATAAAGAACTGGAGTTTCGCCATTTCCAATTGTTAAACGAAAAGTTGTTGTTAAAATTAGATAAGTAAAGAAAACCAGGGAATGAACAGTAACAAATGGGAATACCAATGCAGTGGTAACTTTATTTTCTCGAAGTTGATAACTTTGTGATAGTTGATAATATTCTGGCATTGTTCTAAGATGCCTGAAAAATTATTAGATATAAGCATGAATGGTAGAGTGGTTGACGACTCTGAATAACGAGCAGAAGGTCATGGGTTCGATTCTCATTTTAAGATCTTAGAAAAAATGTTCAAAACAAAAATGAATTGGTATTCAAATTTTTGTGAATGGAAAAAACATGTACCTTGATGTTGCAAAAGCGTTTCGAAGATTCATTCTTTTTTTACTTAACCAAAGTAACCAAAAATCTCCAATTGTACACCCAGCACCTAATCCCAACATAACATAATATGTATTCAAAATTTTTGGGGCACTTGATGGGGACGTGGCTCCACAATATGGATTATACCGAAAAAGATCTTCATCATGAAATAGATAAAACACCCATAAACCAAATATTGACAACTAAATTTTAGAATTTTAAACAGTAATTTATAATAAAAGGAAACATACAAGAAGTGCAACAGCTGCATAACCGTATCTTTTCGGTGCATTTTCATAGCTTTTAATAAAAAATGTTGCACAACAACGTTCAAGAAAAATGAAAAGATGTAAAAGGGAGAAACAAATAATTGGAGAAAAGCCTGGAATTCGAAGAAGTAGACATTTCCATCGAATTAAAATAGCTCGGCATTCACCTGGACTGATATGATAAGCATACTAAAACAAAAGTGAAGTTAAAAATGTTGAATGAAAACTTGCTAACACAAAATTTGTTTGTGCTATGTTTTGTATGCAGTATCACTTTTTTGTGTGTGCAATATTTTTTGTTCAATTAAAGTAACCAATGTTGGAAATGATTACTGTTAAATGACATTACCGTATCTCAAACTTTGCGTCGAAATACAAAAGGCACACAAACCTGATGAAAAATATGAACCACAATTATCATAACCGAATGTTGAAAATAAAACCACCCAGCAACTTTTAATATTAACTGTAAAAAATCAATAATTAACGTATTTAAAACTGTTGTATAAAAATTATTACTTGAAAATTGTTATGAAATAGTAGTTTATGTTTTCTAAGTAATTTGATCAAAATTGCGAACATAATAATTGTTGCAACAGAGAAAAATATTTGTAGCCATTGTATGACTGATAAAAGAGGATAAGATGCCATGGCATTTCCAGTCTCACAAACTTTTGAAATTTCTGTTGCGGTTTGGTATGAGGAGGACATTGTTCTGAAAAATAGTGAAAAAGATTAAAGAGATTTATCAAATCAAAGACAATTTTGCGTGGAATAAAATGAAAAAGCGGATATTTAAAATCCAAAAGGATAACAGTTATGAAAAAAGAATTGACAAATGACAAAAACGGATATCAAAAGTCCGAAGTTCACAAAATTATGAAAAAATTCTACTAAAAATGGATATCTCAAAACTCCCAAAGGGGATTTTGGCACGTAAAATATTTAAAATTTTTATTTATAACTTTACTAATTGCTATCTTGACAACGCTCGAAAAAAACCTCTAGAAAAGCAAAAATATGCATCTTTTTATAGCATGGAAAAAAGTAACATTTTGAAAGATGTAAATCAAAGAAGAAGAAGAAGAAGACAAAAAGAAAATCCTATTAAAAACTACTCAAAGTTAATTGCTATTCTGTTTAAAAAAAAGGAAAAAATGCCCCCAAAAATGGCATTCATTTTCTAGAACGTCTCATTAGAATTCATTCTTCTTTTTTTATAAAATGGGTAAAAAATTAAACAAATAATAATTTGAAAAGGATTGAATAGAATATTCTAGAACGTTTTTTTTTGATAAGTTCAACCCGGAATTGATTCTTCTTTTAAACTTTGAAAGAAAATTAAATTTTGGGTACATTTTATCTTTTACGAGCTTTAAAATTTTTAACATCAATAGAAATTTTTTTAAAGCGTGGTGTCTGTCTGTAGCTTTTGATATAAGAAAGTAATGGAAGTATTTTGTTACTGTAATGCTCAAAAAACTAAAGGTACTAAAATAGTACAAAAATCCATTGGGAAAAGACAGCAGCATACTTAAAATTTACTTTACAGTATACTATATATTTATTTTTAAATAAATGCTGAAGTAAACATTTACCATAAAAATAATTACGACGTTGGGAAAATCACAAATGCAAAAATCGTACAACAGGGCACGAAATAAAATCAAACATGATAACAAAGTCTTTTTTTGTTACAAAGAAGAAATGTAAAATTTTTGAAAGTTTTGGGACAATAATTTTGTATTCTCATTGTAATTCACAAATATCACGAAGAAAATATAAGTTGGTTTTTTAAACTTAACCTTAGCATGTTTATTACCCCCCGCAAATAAACGAACAAAAAACACGGATTTAAAATTTTAAAAAAAATGTATTCAAAAAGTTTATAAAAAATTATTACGCAAAAAAGCACAATAAAAATAATGGCAAAAATTTTTAACCTTTAAGAAAAGTTTAAAAATTAAAATTTGAAAATACGACAAAAGAAAAAATGAAGGCATACAAATGTTGAACATTTTATTGTAGTAAAATGACGTCTTTCAAGTATTGTTAAAACTTTAGAATGTATTACTTGGACATTATTTAAAACAAACTTGTTCCAAAAAATTTAAAAACTAGGATAGTTAGTTACATTAAAACATCATGAAAACAACACACTTTGAACTCAAGTCCAAAATATGCATAATAAATATGGTATTAACAATCCTTGAAAATACTTGATATTAATGAAAAAAACATTGTAAAATGCAACAATTTTAGATGTGTTTACAACTAACATTTATTAAACTTTTGCTCTTTTTTGTTAGATTTATTTAAAGAAAATTAAAAGATTTCACCCACAATTTGTCAAACAAATTCCTCTTTTTAAAGTACATCTACAGTAATCCTTTCAATTTTACAGAGGTAATAAAAACAACCCCTTCCAGGCTTTTCAGAAACTTAACAAAATAACCGTTAACTAACTCTATTCAATAGCATAAAAATGAAAAAGGGAAATAATTTTTTGAAAAGTTTAATTTAATATTTACCAAATAATTTTTTATTTGAAGTGCATCATTGACTTCTGTAAAAATATTTTAATTTAATTGATGAAATGAATACAAATTAAATTGTTGTATTAAAATATTTTATTGGAACATGTAATGTCTTGAAAGGCTAAAACCACATGTGCATATTTCAATCTATGACTAATAAATGTTACCAAGTATCCAGATTAAATTTAATAAAAGACAGGGTTTCTTACAAAAAGCAAACTTACAAAATTGTTATAAATTTACTTTTAAAAGTGATAATTTTTATAATGTACTTTCCAGAAAATATAAATCCTTTTAAAAATCTATAAACAGCAGAGTAATTACGTGAATACGTAAACAGAAAAAAACAGTAAAATTTGTAAAGATTGATCAAAGTGCACTGGCGATATGCGACAAAACATTTTTATTTGCATTCATTTTCTTTTGTGAAATGCTTGGCTCGTGTTGAATGAGCAGTAATAAATTTTTTGTTGTTGTTATTCTTGCATGCCTGTGCCAGGCTCAATGAGAGCCGTACTTTTTTTTCTCACACAATGCGTTTTAAATCGAAAGCTAATGCATAATGTGATTACGACTTTTCACTTTGTTATCTTTAGAGACTGGCAGGGAACTCTTTTCTTCTCTCTTTTTCCATTTTTTTCTTCGTTACAGTATCAAAAAATCAAAATTGCGCATACTCTTTTTTAAAGATTAATAATTTGACCTACCAGACGTATTTTTTACGCTGATTCCGAATATGCTACTTTTGAAAAAGTTTTCTCTTGGGCAAATACCCAAAATTTGCATTTTCAGTTGTTTTTTAATTATTTCGCCATGAATTAAGCAATGTTAAGCTTAGCGACCTATACCATTCGATAGCCCTTCAAAAATTGCATCTTAGGGGAAAATATAAAGCAGGGGAAAGCAGGGGATACAAAGTTACAGCGATCGCAGAGCTAGAATTTGATAAAAAATAGCAAAAGAAAGTTGCAAAAAAGTGCAAAAACTTTTTTCTCTCGACAAAAATGAACGCACAACGAAAGTTTTCACGACAAAAAAGTGTTCCTTTTTTATTTTTTTTGACGAAAAATTTTTGTTTTGCACTATTTTTAATTGCTATTTTCGGCATTTTAATGATTTTTAATAATTTTTTTGATTTTATTTTCGGCTTAATCAGGTTAAAAAGTACCTAAAAAACGCAAAAAAGTATTTTTTTACGAACTTTTTTCTGTAAGCTGCCTGTCTCTAGTTATCTTTTCTTCTTTTTTTTCGATCGTTTTTGTAATGACAGGCAAAATGAACCTTTTTTACATTTTGCTGTTTTTTAGCAAAAAGTAAAAAAGGTTGATTAAATTCATATGACTCCTTTATTTATGAGAATTAAAGCCTATAGTTATCGTTTCCCTCATTTCATAATAATTTGGCTCTAATCTTGTCCTCTTAAGGATAACAAAGCCAATTATAATTTTTTTTGACGTACAACAAACAAATCAATAAATCCTGGAAATTTTTTTGTTTTACTATTTGATTTTATTTTGTTATCGCTTTTAGTCTAATTGATCTAAAAGTTTTAGATCAAGATTATTTGAAATATAAAAATATTACTTTTCAGATTCTTCTTCCTGTTGCTGTTTTTTGGATATCGTAAAAATGTCTTTATTTACTCCATCTGTCATTGTAAGTTATTTATATATTACAATATTTTCTTACACGATCAATACTGTAAAATCAATTATAGGAATATCCATTTGGACTTCGATGGGAAATTAATAAAGAAGAATTTTTGGATTCCTCCTCTGAAGAATATTGGTATCATGAAATTCGCGAAACTCGTCGAATTCCCGGCACAACTATTCAATTTTCCCTTCGACTTTCGCCTGCTGATGAAGATGAAAATCAAGTTAATTTTGAATTACGCGTTGAAGCTTTTGAAGTTAATAATGTTGAATTACCAACTGATGGCGAAACCTCAAACTTCAAAATCGATTATAAAGTTTCCATTTCGTCTGTCAATTACAATTTTGAAGCAAGATATCCCTTAAATTGGGGAAGAACAACATTTTATTCTCGAATTTGTGCCTATGATGAATTGATTGATCCAAGAAACAATTACTTCGTAAATGATACTTTAATAATCACAATGCAAGCATGTATGACTCGTGAAACACAAGAACTTACCGATAACAATAATATGGATGCTGATATTGGTTTTGATCCCTGGATGACATCACCATTGTTGATATTGGGTTCGAAACCAAAGGAAACAGAAAAAAAACCGATATTGGTAAATCGAAATTTGGGATTGGATTTATGGAATAGAAATGATAAAGATTTTGCTTTTGTTATTGGTCGGAGAGAAATAAAAGTAAGTACATACTTTTTAAAGCTCTCCAGGGATGATTCATTGACGTGTAAAATCTTTTATAATTAATATTTTAGGTTCATAAATTTATAATTGCTGATTGTGAAGTCTTTAATCGAATGTTGGAATCTGGATTAAAAGAATCTCAAGAGAATAAAGTTACAATTACAGATTTCTGTTTTGAAACTGTTGAAATTGCTCTCAAATATTTTTATGGTCTTGAAATTGGAACATTTTTGACTATCGAAAATTCATCTGATTTGATCCGGTTCTCTGATAAATATGATATTGCTAATCTTAAGGTATGTGTTTTTTCAATACCGTATCTTTATTTTTTTTTACTTTGTTTTAGACTTCAATCGAAAATTTTTTATCGACTCAAATTTCTAAATCCAATATTTGTCAACTTGCAAATTTTTCCATTTTTTCAAATTTAATTAGTCTTCGACAAAGGTGTTTTGATTATTTATTGATTTACATGAATAATTCAATGTTTGTCAAGGATTTAGATCTATTAAACAAAGATTTTGCTGTTGAAGTGTTCAAAGCTCGTTTTTATCCAACTTCTTATTAATTTTGTTTTTTTTATTTTCTTATGTTTTGCGTTGAATGAAATTATTTATTATGTTTACCAGTTTGTTTACAAGCAGAGATTACTGTAAATAAGACTCTCATAATTAATTTTAGTTGGGGCTTTTGGAATTAAAACGTTCTGAAAAACAGTATTACTGTAATTTATTAAACAACATTTTACATGATTACAATACAACTATAAAATTTAGCTTTTATTGAAATGGTCGAAATGCCCATTGATTATAAAATGTACGAGCTTGTCCATTTTCATAATTATTTAGTTGTGTTGAGCCATCGTGATGTTGAATATGATTTATTCGAACATTTGATCGCCAACTTGGATGTGGAACACGTTTTTCAATAATTGGCTAGAAAGGGATAAAAGGTTTTATAGAAAATATATTAAGGGGATACTGTATTTGAACAAAAATAGATAATTCATTGCCAGGAATAAAATTTGGATAACTTACTCCATCACTTGGTTCATAAAGATTAATTCCAGGAACTTGAAAAGCTGGTAATGCAGTTGTGATGGCGGCAATGGCAACAAGGAAAAGAATAATCAAAGAAAACAAAGATGCCATTATTTTATTAAAAATGTGTGTTACTAAAAATTGGAAAACTTTTAAAGTAAAGAAAAACTTTGAAAACGGCACACGTTTTTGGCACAAGCCAAAATTAAAAACTTTGACCGAATAATTTTTCTCTTTTGTCTTTTTTCCAAAAACTGATGTTTTTATTCAAGTTTTTATACAAACTTTTTTCATCAAGTTCAAACACATTCGTTTTTAGCTTCATCGAAAATGCATCAGAAAAAACTCAATTAAATTAAAGTTCAAAAATGAAGTCAGAAAAAATTATTGTCAAAAAAATGCTAAAACTTTTGAAAAGTCTTTCAAAAACTTTTAAAAAACAAAAAAAGTGACAAATTTGTTAAAAGCAAAAAAGTTGGTCATGCTGTGATAAAAACGTTTTTTTTAAACGGACAAAATTTGAAAATTTTATTTACAAAAAATATTTTTTTGAATGAAACAATTTTCATCGAAGCAAAAAATAAATATAGAAAAAAACGATGTTGTTTTTCATTGACGGAAAAGTTGATGAAAAACGGATGTGTTGGGGCTTTGTTTTTTTAACTTATTACCGCCTCATCATCAATTTTTTTTGATGAACCGCCACAGGGCAAATTTACAGCTTTCCAGAGTTCAGATGTGAAAAAAACAAAACAGCTTTCGAGAAGCCGTTTATAAAAACTTAAACAGAGGCGTCAGAAATAAAAAAAAGGGTGAAAAAAGAAATTATATTTATTTTTTTTTGATGAAGGTTTCAAATAAATGTTTTTTGTTTTAGTTTTTTGGCCAAAAAAATTACATGTACGTAAAAATGTTAAACACTATCGTTTCACTTTCATATTAGTCGACCCAAACAAGTGTGATGGTGTCAAAGCTGTTCGTGTTGAGAAAAATGAGCCTTCAGCTGATTTGTTTTTTTTTGTTGCGACAAAAAAGGAAAGAAAAAAAGAAAGGCAGAGGAAGGTTCACATTTTTCTTAACACGAACAGCTTTGACACCATCACACTTGTTTGGGTCGGTAAAACGATAGTGTAAATGAAGCGAAACAAAAAAAACTTGCATAAATTTTGTTTTGATGGACTTTTAAAGGCTCAGGCTATGTTTTGACAAAACTAAAAAAGTAATTCTAAGGATCTGTCAATTATTTATTCAAATTTGCAATAAAAAATGATATGTTTTGTATCATATCAATCATTTTTTCAAATACTTCAAAGAGGAGGTGGATGTGAAAAACGGAAATTTTGAAAAAACGGATAATTAACTTTTAAAAAAATTATGTCAAAAATGTCATTGGGGAAAAGACAAGAATGATGCATATCTATTTTGCTCAAGTTAATACAACTTTTAAAAATTAATGAATGACTTTTTAAATGTCAAAATAATAAAAATGATGAATCTAAGTTTTAAGATCCAGAATAAAAGGCTGCAAAATTTGCAAACGCAAATGTCAAAGGTCATTTGAAAGATTTGTCCAAGGCCCTCAACGTGAGGGGGCAAAAACTATTTTTGAAATAGAAAATTGTGTTAATGAAATTACAAAAAACTTTTAAAAAATTCTTGGAGATAAATGATGGGGGTGTACTTTTACCCAAAAATAGGTAAAGGAAAAATGGAAATGATTTTTTGTGAATTTCAATTAAAACAATAAGGTTGAACAAAATTCTTCGACTAATTTTAAAAAGTCTGGTATACGTGGTAGTGTTATCTCAAATATCGTAAAAGAGTATCATTATTAGTCGAACCCTTCAAAATAATGGAATATCAGTGTTTTGATTCTAGACGACATTTTTTTAAAATCAATTGAAAAAATCACAAGAATTATTATGTTATATTTATTGCACAAATTCAACATTCATAAATCCCTCAAAACAGCCTTTGATTAACATATAACATAAAAAGCACCCGATACAAATTTAAAAAAAGTATTTACAAAAACAAAGGTTAATTACGAAGCAGCATAAATTTCAGGGAGTGATTCAAATGCAGTATGAAATGTTTCAGTTGTTTCATCTTCTTCTTCCTCTTCTTCTTCGGCGGATGATGTAAATAATCCAGTTGGAGACATTGCTGGCGATAATGAAACTGGGGAATCCAAAGCTCCAAATTTCTTTGTATTTCTTGGAATAAAAACTTTCAATGATTCAAAGGCAAAAACTTCTTTCATTCGAAAACTAAAATCATCAAAACTTCCATTTTCATTTGGTTCAATTTTAGGCCATCCAAGAACAAATCGAAATTCCGTTTTTGCATCAATTTCTTTTGTCTTTTTTGTTGATTTTCTTTTTTTATCACCAAATTTGATAGTTGAATATGATTTTGCAGCAAAGTGATGAAAGATTCCTTGAAGGGCTTCAAGATCTGAGACTTTGTAATCTTTTCCATCAACAGTAAGAATTTGAGAGATTACGGTACATGTCAGTTTTCGAAGTGATGATGAAAATAGATCTTCAAAACTGAGTTTTGAAAGTGCTAAAGATTCCAATCTTGAATAAATGAAATGATCTTTTTGAAGCTAAAAAATGATTAACAATTAGAAAATTCGTTTATTCGTTTGGCATGCTTATCCCTATATATGAGCTGAGCTACAGTATACTCGGATTTATGAAAAATGAAAAACGGATTTTATCAATTTAATCCTAATCTTGTTGCCAAAAAATATAAAGATTTCATATATCCGCTAAACTTGATTTTATCTCATTTTTTTAATCCACTATAAATAACAAACATGAATTCATTCCAGCGGATTTCATATATCCGTTGCTAATTTCGACAATAACAAAATTTCTTCCTAACATTATCCCCCGATCAACTTTGCTTACCTCTTTCCAAGATTTATCCAACTTTAATGACTTCAAATTTGATAATCTATGCAATTCATTAAGCATTATTGTAACATTTTCTGAGCATTTAACATCCATCAAATTTGTTTGAATTAATTCCAAACTTTCCAAAGTATCCGCGACACAATTCATCAAAATACAAAAATCATAATGTGTCATTTGGCATCGAGTAAGTGATAAATGCTAAAAGAAATTATACTGTATTTAATGTATAAAAAACCACAAAACATACTTTAAGTTGAAAAAGGAATGGTGTATCACAGGTGAAAGTTGCGACATTATTCATTTTGATATCCATATATTCAAGTTTTTTGAGGCATCGAAATGAAGAAAGATTCACAGGATTACAATGTTTTGATTTTGAGCCAATGGTGTTGACAGTAACATGGAGGGATTTAGCATGACAATGAGAGAGAAAAACACGTTCAAGAGTTTTTAACTGAAAAAAGTAAGAAATTAAGATTTGATTACGAAAATCTAGTGGTATAGAAATATCTACAAACACGGAACAACGAATTCCACAGATTGTGTCACATACTATCCCAGAAATAAAACGTATGAGTTTACAGTGAGATTACAGTAAAATCGCCTTACTCTAAAGTCATTAATCATCACATTTTAAAGATTTTGTATGTTTTAAACTGGTATAATATGGATTTTTATGGAAGAAAAATCAATAGACATTAAAAAATCCCAAAATAAAAGGCATGTGACCCAACCTCTGGATTACAGTACTTAAATGTGTATCACAACATTGTCAACTCATTTCGGTATTTATAATACTCGTATCAAAGCTTACAAGTGTTGTAACAAGTCAACAAGATCTATGTTTTCGAAATGCTAACAACTTCTAAAAACTCAACAAGTCCTAAATAAATCCAAAACTTACATTATCACCAGAAATATCATAATATCGTTGAGAATTTCCTGCCACAACTTCCACTTCAAATCCCATCCTTTTAGTTTTGAGATCGCATGTAATTCTTGCAATTAAATGATATTCAAAAGTATCACAGTAACACTTTAATTCTTTTCCACAGCTACAAATATCAGCTTCTTCTCCACAGTTTTCTTTTTTTGTTGTTGAACAACAAGCAGGATATTTTTCATATGCTTCTTCACCAAATTCAATATTATTCTTGGGATATCCTGGACCTTTTTTGAGTGGAGTTCGAGTCCACCGCGAACGGCAAAATAGTGTTCGTCTTAAAGATGGAAACTTTGGAAAGAATGAGGTTGCCTAAAAAATAGAAGAATAAAAATTTTTTTATAAAATAAACAAAAAAGCTATGCTTAAAACATGAACGAAGAAAGGGATGCTTTTCTTTCTTCGTTCCATTTCATCAAAAAAGAAAGGAAAAGGAAAAACAAAAAAGCTGTTTCAATTCCAACAATTTTTTTAAAAAAGCAGAAAAAAATTCAATTTTTTTGGTGTTAAAAAAATCAATCACAAAAAAGGGATGCATGTCCGTCATCACCTAAGAGGAGGAGACCGACAAGGGGATGGATGAAATGGAGATGGGTGCTGCAGCTTAAAAACTAGCATCTATCTTTTCCTGCATCATTAAATTCAAATGCATATGTATATATAGTTAGTTATGACAGAGATAAAAATCGGGAATAAAAATATATCAAAAAAAGAGATAAGCGTAAAATTTGAGAGAGACAGGAGGAAGGAAAGAAATCTGTTTCAATAGGTTGAAATTTAAACAACGAGGATTTAAAAAAGGACTTGGAGAAAAAAAACTGACCATTGGAATCATTTTTGCTGAAAGAAAGATTTGATAGAAAAAAGAAAAGAAGATTCACCTTTCAAAAAAGACAGAGAAAGTTCAATCTCAAAAAAATCTGACACGTGAAAAAAGAAAGAAAGATATAAAAAAAATGATTTATGCAAAAATCCTGTGAAAAAAAGAAAAGAATGAATGAATGGAAAGAAGAAAAAAACGTGGAAAAAGAAACAAAGACTAAAATCGTCATGGAAGCAAAAAAAAAACGAAAAAAAAAACATGAATCAACTAACAAGTTTTTTCAATGAAAACTGTTAAAATTTTAAAATAAGAGATCATAAGAGGGAGGACCTTAGTTACCGAATTCAGCCCCAATTATGTCTCAAAACTTAAAAGTTCAGCTGATTAAAAGTACAAAAAACATAATCAACACAATTCAAAATTTTGGAACAAATAACAGTTTGTTCAAGTTGGAATTTCTGGAAAAGGGCTGCAATCTTGACGAATTTTTCTTTTTTGGTGGTGATTGCGGCATTCTTGACGACGTCGGTTTCAATCTTTTGAATCCAAAGATTATAGGTGGAATTTTGGGTGGCAGTGAGGGCAGCCTTGGATGAAAGGGCATATAATCCAGAGATTAATTTGCATGAGGAAGATCCTGATGGAACATCCAACAAGGTATCCATTGTATCCTTGCAAATTCCTGGAATTTAATTCCATACCTTCTTTAACTTCGGATTTTAGAATTCGATATATTTCTTTCAAATAAAGCAGTTGCAACCTTTTTGTAAAATCATCAAACTTTAAGAGAACAAAGCGCCTCAATTGTCTTTCTAAACTACTCCTTTATTTAGCCTAAAAACTTGAAAAAGGTACACATTTTATCACTTATCAACAAAAATTTTTATAACCTTTTGCAACAAAAAAATCAAAGAAAACACCCAAAAAAATTAAAACTGTCAATCCACGTCGAAAAAGAAAAGGAAAATTGAGGCTCATAAAAAATACAAAAAATGCTTCTTTTTTCAACACAAGAAAGAGTGTCAATATTTTTTTTAAAAAACGTCAAAAAAATTTTCTTCCTCTTTTTGTATGTTTTTGTTTGAGCCTGTACAACAATGAAGAGAAAAACAATATTGAGCAAACATTGAAAAAAGAAAAATAAAGAAAAAAAGCAAAGAAAATGAATTGCCTCAAATCAATCGAAAAAATAAGATTTTATAAAAAATTCGAACATTTTACAAAACTTTTTCTCATTTTTTACGTCATCAAAAATTTTCTGGATTTAACACACTTTCTTGCAGCTTAAAAAGTTTTTCAAAAATAATTTCAAACAACAGCAACAAAATCAACTTCAGTTTTCTGTTGTGCAAGAAAATCGTAGCTTACAATTTTGTTATTCAGCGTGAAGAAAAAAGAATTCGTTAATTGCTTTTCCACATTTTTTCATCAACGAAAGAATTGCACTATTTTATTTTATAAAATTTTTACACAAAGTTTTTGTTTGAATAAATAAAAATGTGTGAAATCAAATATAAAAACTTTTTTAAATTTTTAAAAAAGATTTTTTAAAAATTAATTTAAGTACACCATGAATGCAAAAAAACAGTTTATTAAAAATCTTATAAAAATTTCTCAACACGATGCCCTAATAATTAAGAACTTTGTGAAAAGTCACATGCAAAACATGAGTTAAACTTTTTGAGAAAAGAGGATGAAAAAGAATTGCCGCCTTGGATTTAATAAAATACCTTAAATCCTTCTTCACACTTTTTGGTGATCTTTATCAAAGTTTCAGATTAAATATTTCTATATTCTATCCCTTCCAAGGCGACATTTTATTTAAAATATTGTTGTTGTAGTTACAGTAACAAGATGAAAAAGAAATGCCGCCTTGAATATTCTATGATCTTGGTGTTCTTGTTCGAACAGTTCTGCCTCAAATGTTTTTGTAACATTTGCTCGCAGGGAGAGGAAGAGAAAAAAGTGGAAGATGTTTGCAAACAAACGTTTACGCGTGCGCTCGAGACATTTAAAATTTGCAAAATAATACTAATAATAATAAGAACATGAAAATATCCGCGGTTATAAATTATAACTTATAATCAAAAAAAAACTGAAATCCATTTCAAATTTATAATCACCGTAATCTTTCAACACTAACTGTTGTACCCTTAGTTTACGGTACCATATTAAACCCTTAGCCTAAGGTATCCTCTATTTAGGCACGTGCAACAAATTTTTTGTTTTAGCGAGATCTCAGCATACAAACCACTTTATGACACAACCTGTATCTTAAAAAATAGGATTTTGTATGCTTAGATCATTTAAAAAAAGAAAAATGAAAAAAATTTAAGAAAGACTTCAGGAGATCAAAGATTCAGAAGGAGCTAGTTTTTTAACGAAGAAAATGTTCAAAAAAAGTGTTTTTTCCTTAGAAAACCGTGTTTCACTTTGCCAAAGCTTATTTGTAAAATCCGAACTCCTGAATCAGTAATCTTAGAATCCGTCAAAAATGCATTTGAACACTTATTTTTTGTATTTTTAAGGTTCCTTAATGAAAAGAACATTATAAATTACCTATAGAGACTTTGAATTAGAAAAATCGGTAAAGTTTATGCAAAATACAGTTGTTTTAGTGCAAAACTAAGAGGGATTTAGAAAATCCGTTGTAACTTTCGTCAGGCTCGTTCAGGCTCCGTAGAACTTTCACAGAATAGGTATCATATTGATAGAAATGACATATAAAAAAATCAGAGCTGCACTCGGTGGCCCTTTTTTGTTCTGACCAAAATAGTAATACATCACTTTTTTGACTTTTTACAAAAACGCAGTTTTTTATATTTTTCAATGCATTTTAGTTATTTTTAATAAGATAATCTTTTTCTCCGACCTTTTTTCTATATATTATGACCAAAAAGAGATATTTAAATAAAGTATATACGAATTTAATTAATGAAAAAGAAACATCTTCAACACCTCCAAGTTGAGTGCGCGCTTTTTTTGCAAAGAAAAAAAACGAGCTCCCTTTTTCTTTTTGTTGCACGTGCCTACCTCTATTGTATGTATTGTTGGCGTTGCGTAGACTGAGTGTTACACTTTTCAGTGCTTAACATTTATTTGTCTACGCAGCCAATTTGTCCCCCTTCGTTTTGTTTATCGTTGTTCCCCTCAACTTTATTCTTTAGTTAACTTCAATATCTCTTAATCCTCCGTGATTATATTTTATTGTATTATTTATTATCCTTAATAAATATTGTTTGTTGTATTTGTTTAACTACGGTTACAACACTAACAGTGCTCTTGGCAACATGTTCCTCAATGTTTAGTCTTTTGAAACGCGTCTTTCGATGTTGCGAAAAAAAACATTTGTCGTGAAATATTTGCGAATTCAACACTTTTTTCGATTGTTTTTAGATTTAAAAGTCTTTGAAATTCAAGCATTTAACTTTACTTTGCATGATTCTTTTAATAACCTCTCTTTTTACAGCACAATACCAGGATGTCTACAATCTTTTGTAGACTTATCTTCCATGATTTTAATGTAGAATCAATAGATAAATTCCGAAAAGTAAACATTCTTTATCGCTGTTTCTTATAATAGTCATGTAATAACACAAATCAATTTTAGTTAATTGCACAACATGAATATACATCTCTTTATGAATTAACTTCTCGTCCACCAGTTTCTCTGAATTCTGAATTATCCGATAAGAATACTGAAGTAGAAATTTCCTTCCGATTAAATCCTGCCCCAGATGGACGAAAATTGGATAAGTCCACGAAGTATTATCAAATTTGTTTAGCTGTTGCTGAATTGACTGGACAATTCGAAGCTCTTCGAAAAGATTTCTATTGTCATCATGGTTTACCTGATCATTCCACTATCACCATGACAATTTTATCCAAGAATATTTATCCACAGTTCTTCAAGTAAGCCCTTGCAAGGACGCAACTTGGGGGTAAAAAGAGAAATGACAAAGATATGGAATTCATAGATTTCTGATAAAAAGTGATCACAAAACTGTTGCACGTACCAGTGCATATCTATTTATGATATCTTTGTACTTCTTCCAAGTTGTGACCCGTGTTATCTTGTTTATGCTTCATTACTAATATTATTTTAGACTTCAAAATGTTTTTTCTGTGGATAAATTTGCCTTTGGAAGCATTGTTGGTCGTCGCAATTTTAATCCCACCTATATGTTTGATGAACCAAAGAATGACAACAATGAACATGGAATTTTTGAATGTTATTTGGATGAACAACGGGATCTCCAGGATATCAGATCAAATATGATTATTCTTTTCGAACATGATCGAGAATTACTTACTATCTGTTTCCCTGATGTCTTAAGAAATTGGATTTCTAAGAAAGATGATGATGCTCGATCACCAAATCGTGTTGTTGATATTCGTGTTGCATATGCTGCCGTTCGTCGAATTATTGTTGCATTGTCTCCTGATGCAGATGATGGATTTAAAGTTACTTTTACTTTCCAACTTAATTTTCCTCCAACTATTCAAATTTATGAAATGTCGGATTTTGAAGTCAAAGAAAAAACGAGAACTAAGTTCAAACCTCCACATCGCTTTCTGACTTGGAACAAGGGTCATGATATTCAGAATTCGCTATCACATGGTTCTTGTTTAGTTGCGGATTGTCGAATGGCTGATGTATGTTTTTTGATATTTGAAGGGTTAACACTCACGTGACTATCCTAACCTTTTACTTAAAAACGTCGGGCGCCATAACATAAATTATTTATTATGCCCTCAAAAGCAACTCCCCAAAAACCTTTAACTACTTGTTGCGATATCTTTATGATCATTTTTTAGGCTCGATTATTGCTTGACTGTTTGGATCGTTTACGAAAGTTTAATCATTATGCTGTTGAATTTCGAATTCTTTGTCAAAAACCTCTGCAGGAAATCAAGAATTACCAAATTAATTGCTTGAGTCATAAAAATAATTTGCCATCAGCCTATGGCAAATTGAAGCAACTAAAATATTTCCCGCTTGTATATGCTGTTCAAGCTCTTATTAGCCGAGGCGGTGAAATTTTTGATTATTTTTTTCATCCTGAATATCACATGATTTATGAATTCTTGGATCTTGTTATTCATCATTTTGATGCAGATCTTGAATCGAATCCTGGTGCAAGTAAGACTTTCAAGTATCATTTAAAAAAGTACTCATGTTTTGTATTTTTAGAAACTGCAAGAACTGTTTCCACCTTGGAAAATATGTTGCTGGAAGTCGATAAGGCAAATGGTATTATGGAACCTTCAACTTTATTTTCGAAACTTTATGCTGAATCTTCTAATAATGCTGATGTCACTGATAGCGAGGGATACATGAGAGTTCGAAAGGTAAATTGTCTTACTATTTTTATTTATATTTAAAATATATTTTAGGTTATTGTTACTCCAACGAAAAGATTATATACTAATCCAGAATTAATTATGGGCAATAGATTCCTTCGAAAATATGGCCCCGATCAGGTTATATTTACAAGATTATTGAAAACGGTAGTAACCACTTATTTTAGGTCCTTCGCATATTGTTTCGTGATGATGATGGTTCAAAGTTATCTTTTTTCAATAGTAGAACAGTTGCTTTCAAGTGTGTTCGAAATTGTTTGCAAAAAGGAATATTTGTTGCATGTAAGATTGACATGACATTTTACATCTAATAACAATTTACATTTTAGTTAAGAAATATGTTTTTATTGGATCAAGTTGTTCTCAGCTCCGTGACAATGGATGTTATTTTACCCAAGGAAATGTTCAAGATGCTGTTAAACTTCGATCATCAATGGGAAGATTTAAAATTGAACCTGTCCCCAAGATGATGGCTCGAATCGGTCAAGTATTTACTCAAAGCAAGGTAAACTCTTGTTCAACTTTATGATATATATAATTCTTTAAACTTTAGCTTTCTCGGGTTCCAATTAATCGAGATAAATATGAAGTTGTATATGATTTTGAAGGTGGTAGCAATTCTCAGCTGAAGCCATATTGCTTTTCTGATGGAGTTGGTGCAATCAGGTCTGTCTCATTCTTTGTTAATCCTTTAATTACTGTATTACTTTAGTGCTGCTTTTGCTACTCAAATTTCAACGGATTTACATTTTAATGGTTCGGTTCCATCTTGCTTTCAATTTCGGTTTCGTGGATTCAAGGGCGTTTTATCTGTTTCACCTGAACTTGACAAATCTTTGGAATGGCGTCGTGAAAATGGAATTGAATCAGACAAGTCAAGTCCTGAAATGTTGTTGCGCTTATCACAACAAAAATTCAAAGGTCCACGAGAAGAGTTCATCGAAATTGTTAAACATTCTGCTCCCTCTGCTGTTTCATTGAATAAACCGATGCTTAATATCTTGGATCAGGTTATATTTTCACTATTGTTGTAAACCGTTATAACCACTAATTTTAGGTTTCAAAAAGACAATCTCTTGAAAGTCATGAAAGAATTACTCATCGTGTGAAATTTCTTCTCAATCGTCATATTAACAGAATTATGGGATCTTTGAACAATGAAAAAGATGCTTTATTTTCAATTGCTGAATTTCCAAAACTTATCATGTCTGATCGTTTAAGCGATTTCTGTCTTACACAAGAACCATTTTTTTGTTCATTGCTTCGGGCATGGGCAAAATTTATGCTTAGTAAGTTGAAGTCTTTTTTATAAATATTGTTTTATCGTGTAATATATTTATAGATAAACTTACCACAAAGATGCGAATTTCCATCCCACATTCACTTGGTAGATCAATGTTTGGAGTCGTTGATGAAACTGGTATGTTTTTAAAATGTATGAGAGCTATACATCACCAAGTTATCTGTGTTTTTAGGATTATTGCAATATGGACAAGTATTCATCCGGTATACTGTTGATTGTTTTGACAAGTTATCACAATCTGTTGCTGATAAAAAAGTTTATCGTGGAAAAGTATTAATCACTAAAAATCCAGCTGTTGTTGGAGGTTAGTTTACAATGTTCTTGATTTTAATATTGATAATACTTTTTGGCATTTTAGGGGATGTTCGAGTTTTTGAAGCTGTTGATATTGTTCCTCTTCGTCATCTTTCGGACGTTGTTGTCTTTCCTCGGTATGTTGAATTTTTGTGAATCCTATTTTTGTGAATTTTGCGAAATATACAAATGTGGATTTTAGATATGGCCCACGTCCACATCCAGATCAAATGGCAGGCTCAGATTTGGATGGTGATGAATATACAGTCATTTGGGGTAAGCATTGCGATTCATTTTTCTGATTAAAAACGTTATTTTTAAGATCCTGATCTTTTGCTGGATAAGAATGAATCTGCATTTGATTACTCAGTTGGTTCTAAAAAAGATGAGCAGAAAGAAAATGAAACTGATGATAACCTTCAAGAACGAATGATTGAATTTTTTATTGAATATATCAGTCAAGATTCAATTGGACTTTTGGCAAATGCACATCTTGCAAATTCTGATCTTTATGGAATAGATACAGAGGTATGAATTACGATAATCATATAAATATGCTTGTTCAACTTGATTCTATTTTTAGCATTGTAACAATATCGCTTTAAAGCATAATGCTGCTGTTGATTTCCCAAAAACAGGTATTGCTCCGCCAACACTTCGAAGAAAATGGGATGGAGATATTCCTCCCGAGCGTGTTGAAAGATGGCCTGATTTCATGGGAAAAAAGCAACGACTTTGTTATCGTAGTCCAAATCTTATGGGAGAACTTTACAGGTTTTTTTATTCAAAATAAATAAGGAAATTAACGATTTGAAATTATAGAGCTGTTGAAGATATCGAAACTGTCTTAAATATCGCTGAATCAATTTCAACCATCGAAGATAATATTCATTTGGATGATGCATTTATCATTGATAAAGGATATGTTCTTGATTCTAATTATGTTGATGAAAATTATGATTTTGTTCAAGCTCAGTATTTGCAATATTCTGCTGAACTTCAAGTAAGTATACAATTTTTAGAAAGTTTTTGCCAAAATTTTAAGCGTTGTTTTTTTAGAACTTACTTGAAACATATGGTATTGGAAGCGAAGGAGAGCTCTTTAGTGGTCATTTTTCAAAGGTCAAAGGAAAAATTACTGATAGCGGTGGCGATAACGATGATTTAAGCCTCTTTAATACAACTGGAATCGTTACTCAAAAACTTGAAGAAATTTTTGTATCATTTCGATCAAAGTTTTTTGATTTTTTTCCGGGTGGCAGAAATTATTTGGAAACTGCTGAAAGAACTCGAACTAATTTTGATTCTTCTGTAATTTTGGGTCAAGTTTGTACACGTCCGATGAAACGAATGTGTGATGTTGCTGTTATGTATTATAATTTGGCTTACAGTAAGATTTTTTTTGTCATTGTCTTTTTCTAAATGTCTGTTTTTTAGCAAATGAAACGATTCGTTTTTTGTCTTTTGCTTGGTTGGTATGGGATATTTTGGCCAGTATCAAAAAGCAGTACATCATTGAAAATAATATTAAACTTCCTGTTGATCCATTAGGCGTTCGTCTTAGCGATCATATTCGTTCTGTTATGAATTCAACTGATGCCACTGTTCAAAAAAGAATGAGGAATATTGTTGATATGATTAATTGTCAAGCTAAAAAATGGGAACCAATCCATGGATATTGTTCAACTCATAATGGTAAATTCCGGAGTTTGGGTGTTTCAAAAATTACAGTATCTATTTACAGGTTTATGTGATTTGCTTGTTTTCCTTGGTTTATGGGCTGAAAAGCATGCATTAGAAGTTGATTTCTTAGATTTGTTTGCTCTTGTTATCTGTATTTCAAATGGAATTCTTTATCCAGACATTGATGACTATGTTTGTGGTTTTGAGATTTATTTAACATACTCTAATGTTTCTTTTTTTAGGCACCATGGCTTGAACCATTAGATTTTGTATTTGCTTCATCGTCTGTAGTTGATTTAACTGGAAAAGTCGGTGATATTGGGCGACTTTTAGTTATTTTATTTTCGGCTCTTTCATCCAATAAGCTTCAATCTTGTCCTGAAATTGTACTTGAACTTAATAAAAATAAATATGTGTTGAAGAAGAACCAACTTGTCTCAATTCGTGATGTATGTTTTCTTTTGCTTTTTTAGATAAGTTATCTTATGAATTTGTCATTTGTAGGCTGCTTTGACGTCATATTATCATTTATCTTTGACTGATACCAAATTTGTTTTGCCTCAACAGTGTTCATCTGATTCTGATTCATCATTTTCACCAGTTGTTGAAGGTGCACCTTGTGTTATTGAAGTTCCGGCATCAATGGTTAAAAAAAGTTTAATTGCTTTGAAACAACGTGCTGAAAGTTTTGGATGTGTTCATCTTGCTGCTCGAGTTGTTTCTAAATTTCAAAGTAAGTTTCCTCCTTTTTTAAAACAAATCTACATTATAATTTTTTAGATCATAATTCCCGAATTTGTTTAGTTGCAAAAGGAACTTTGCAACAAATTCGTGTCTTCTATGATAGTATTTCCGTTATTCCAGGAGATTTCGCTACTGCTCAACAACAATACCACGACATGGCACAACAAGTTTATGAAAAAATTTTTACTCCCATTTAATTTTTGATTGTTGACAATTTTTGTTTTGTTTAATTTTATTGTTTGTCATTTCATTGAATGTTGAATAAATTTTATTTTGTTCATAAAAATGTGTCGGATTAATTTTGAGGATTTTCGTATAAAAAAGACAGCTGCCGCTTTTATCTAATCTTACATCGCACGAACGGATTTTTGGGGAAATGAAAAAAACCACTTCAAATATCGATTGATTAATGTTGTCATTTACAACAACTCGTCAGTGTGTTATTACATTATTCCAACTACTCTCCAACTTTCACGACAGAAACACACTGTTGCGGTATCTTTTTCATGACAAATATAAGAAACTTAAAACATTAATTATTTTACCTGAATCACATTATTTCAGCAAAGAAAAAAAGCAGTTTTTTTCGGAACATCTCATCAGGATGGATCATTCAAAATTATTTTAATTAAAAGAATATCAGAGTAAAAATAATCATCAAACAAATGGCTGGGTAAAAGATTATTTTTCAAATAAAACCTGAATTAAACAAACATATATAACCGACTTTCTGAAAAAATCAAGCATAGGGCAGGCGGAGAAAATTTTCAAAATCGTTTTTTTGAGCTGAAATTTGGCATGTAGTATTCTAAGGGGTCAAAAAGTTGTGATCAAAAAAATTTTTTTGATTGTGTGCCACGGCATTTTATATATAACGTGATAACTTGTTTAACTATGGATATCAAATAACAATCAGATTGTATTTATTTCAACCTTTTTGTATAACAAATAACTGTAACAAAAAGGGAAACAAAAAATACAAATAAATGTACTAATCTATTGGCAACAAGAAATATATATTTACATTTCACAACTGCAAGAACATCCTTCAGTTGTTGATGGGAATGTAATACTTGAAAAAGTTGAATCCCAAGTTGATGATTCTGATGTAGCTTCTGTGGATGGGAATTCTGTTGACATTTCAGTGGTGAATTCAGTTGACATTTCGGTGGTTGGATTTTCAGTGGTTGGAGCTTCAGTTGTTGGCATTTCGGTTGTGGCAGCTTCAGTGGTAGGCATTTCAGTGGTGAGGGCAGCTGTGGTGGTTGTAACTTCATCACTGAATGTTGGAACTGGGCAACCACATGTTGGTGGAAGTCTTGGTTTCTAAAACATATATATATATATATATGCAAATTAATTTTGTACAGTGTTACACATACTTGACAACTGAAGATGATAAGATTCCAGAATGATCCGAAGCCTTGAATATCAATGCCATTGAGGCATGCAAAATATGAGTATGAGAGATCAATAGATTCTGAATATTTCATTGAAATAAGTGAAAGGCGAGCTTCAATGGTGGTAACAGAAGACCATTGTTGAGTGAAATATGTAATCAATTGTTTGATGAAGCCTTTTTGGGTGAGGGTCATGGTTGTGGAGGAGAGGGAGGCATTCAAGGAAAGAATGAAGGGACAATCCATTCCTTGTCCGGAAAGGGTTACTTCAACAGTTGTTTGTCTTTCATATGTCACGGCAACATCGGTCCATTGTTGGAAGGTAAAGAATCCGTTGAGATTCAAGGAATTGAAATATGACATCCATGAAGATTGTCCTCCAATAAAGAATTTTGTTTTGAAAGCTTTGAAAATTTCTTTGATAATTTGAACTTGGGTCTTTGTTTTATCCTTTACGATAACCTTAAGTTCGGCTTCAATGAAGGCGGATAAGGCGGTATGTTTTGCGGAATCTCCTTCACAGGCAGTCAAAAGTAGGTCAAATAATTTGCAGTTTCCTTTTGATGAGGTGGCAACAATGAGTTCAAGGGAGGATTGGAAATTGAATTCCGTGGAAACTTGAACCAAAGTTTCAAAGGGTCCCCAGGTTGAGATATTGAAATATTGAACTTTTGAATAAATGACAGTTTGTTCAAGTTGGAATTTCTGGAAAAGGGCTGCAATCTTGACGAATTTCTCTTTTTTGGTGGTGATCGCGGCATTCTTGACGACATCGGTTTCAATCTTTTGAATCCAAAGATTATAGGTGGAATTTTGGGTGGCAGTGAGGGCAGCCTTGGATGAAAGGGCATATAATCCAGAGACTAGCTTGCATGAGGAAGATCCTGAAGGAACATCCAATAAGGTATCCATTGTATCCTTGCAAATTCCATATCTTCGACTATATGGATCAAATACTGCTCCTATAAAATTTATCATAATTGTTAATATCTGTAAAATATTAATATTTACCGTATGAGAATGCACAACAGATTGCAGCTACGAAAACTAATTGAGTCAACATTGTTTTTTGTTGAATCTCGGGTATGTCCAAACACGGTTCAGACTGGAATGAATTTTTAGGCTTCCGTTGTTTCTTTTATATTCAATAAAAACGTTTAAAAATACTTTTTTGCATAATCCTGTATTACACGTTTCTGGAACTGATGTCATTTTTATGAATTGTTATTTGAATTTTTTAATCAATGTTTAAAATAATTTTCCGGCTTATCGAGTTTTTTTTGATCACTGAGTTTTTGAGTTTATGTTACATAAATTATGTGTTCCTCATCTTGTGTTTGATGCTTTAAAAAAAAGAAAAAAAAGGAATCAGTTTTTTCTTTGGTCGTTGTTATAGTGTTCATGGTAGAAAAGTTAAACTTGTCTTTTTCCAAACTAAGAAATTTATTTTTTCGTTCCATTTTTCAATTTTAATAAAACTTAAAAATTTCAAATCATTGCTTGTAGCATACTTTTGATGTATATTTCTATGAATTTTTTTAGGGTTGTTTTAATTTTGTTTTTCATTATAGTTGTTAAAAGCTTTCATATTCAAGTTTTTAATTGTTATCACATCTACTTGTTGTTTTTTTTAAAAAAAACCAATAATGTTATGGTTATCAAGTTTTATGAACTAAAACAAATTTTTTTTAAAATTTATTTTTTTTGTTTCTGAGATCTGAATAGCTTTTAATGATCATCTTACTCATATGGGAGTTTAAAACATTTGTGGTAAATAATAATTGTCTTGGGCAATATATTCTGTAAAGGGATAATCAAGAAATAATTCATGGAGGCTCCATGGAGCCTTATGAAAAGTATTAAAAAATATCGCGCAAGATAGATAGAATAATTGTTATATATTTATTATTATTTATGAGTTGAAAAAGCGTGAACAATCCCATTTTTAATACATTATAATACATTATAATGGATAATGGATAAACATTATAATGTATATAATGGATATACATTATAATGGATAAACTGCAATTTAATTTCTTATCACAGTTTTACAATGGAATGGATTTGGACTAACTGTGGCACCCGGATTTCTTTCTAAACTGATCACTTCATTTTGCACTTTTGTTACCTAAATTATAATCATTAAAAATAACATTACAGTAATAAGACAAACACTAACCGTAAATTTGTTAAAAATATTAACAACAAATAAAAACAATTCCATTTTTGCCAAACCTTCCGCGAGGCATTGTCGTTTTCCAACTGAAAATGGAATCATTTCTTTGCATTCTTTCAAACTTCCTTCAGAATCCAAAAATCTCTCGGGTTTAAAATCCATAGGATCAGGAAAGATTTTTTCATCGAATAAAACGGACGAAATTTGTGGCACAACTAATGTCCCTTTCGGAACGGCAAAATTTCCAATTTTTGTGTCTTCCAAAGTTGAATGCAAAACATTCAAAGGCACAACATTTGCGATTCTTTGAATTTCGAGTACTGTAGCTTGGCAATACGGTAGAATTGATTTATCAGACATTGTAATTAATCTTTGCTCAGAAATATTTGAATCAATTTCTTTTTGCAATTTTTCTTGAGTTTTAGGATTTAACATCAGATACAGTATCCCCCAAGCTAAAGAATTTGTCGTTGTTTCTTGACCGGCAATCAAAAAATCAAAGCATATATTATTTAATTGTTTTCGACTAAAATTTGGATTTCATATATCTGTTTTTTATGCAAATTAAATTTACTCAAATGTTCCTGCACTTCCATCAGATTTCTGCCTTCTGAATCCTTCAGCCAAAAATGCATCAACAAAATCTTCGGGTTCTTTTTCGGTATCAAAATTATCAATGTGCTTTTGAATCCTTTCATCAAAATATTTGAATATCACATTTTTCATGCCTTCAATTTCTTGGTAGTAGTTTTTAAAGATCGGCAAATGCTTGAACCAATGTGTTCTTTTCCACATTACCATAACCAAGGGATGCCCAGAAATTTGTAAATGCCGTTTTACAACTTCTTTAAGCTTATAAAATTCAGTTGTATCATCATCTTCAACAAATTTTGTGCCAAATATTAAATCATTTATGACTGATCCGATTGAGATATCTATCAGCTTTATCATATCCACCTTCCCATTCATCAATGATTCAGTTTCAACTTTTTGCAAAAATATTAAAATTGTATCCAAAATTTTTTCTTGCATTAAATTTTTTCCAACTCCGAAATCCCTCAAAATTTTAAGGGAGAATCTTCGATGCTCAGACCAAAGATCTCCTTCAACATGAATAACTCCACCATTGCCTTCTGAAATTCCAGATTCAAAAAGTATCACAAAAATCCAAAAACAAACTTTTAAAAATCTCTTGAAATTCTGGAATCTGAAATCTTCCAGCAAAGACCTGGCCATTTTTTGAAAAACAATCAATAATTGTTTCATAATCATTTACGGCAACGACAGGATTTTCTCCAATCCAAAATGTATAAATATTACCGTAATAATTCTGCCACTTTTTAAATGCCGCATATCCGGGTGAAAATTTTGCCAAAGTATGCGTATTTCCAATGAATGGCAATGGGCATGGCCCTGGGGGCAAATTCTTTCGTTTCCAATAAAAGTGATAAAACAAAAATGTTGTAATTATTAAGAATAAAAAAGTAAACATTGTTTTTTTAAAGTGGTTCAAACAATAATATTTTTCTGCATTCAAGAACTATGAAAAATGAACCTTTTTATTTGATCAAAAATTTTTTTGTGCTTTGTGTGTTTAGGTTCAATTATTTTGGATGCACAAAATAGAAAAATAAAGACTACAAAAAAGAAGGCTGAAGAGATAATTGCGCAATGTTGATAAAAATTTGAGAGATAGAGTTTTGATATTTAAAGTTGGAATTCATAAATTCTTTTCAAACCAGAATACAGTATAACACCGTAAGTGGAAAATGAAAAAAAAAAGAATAACTAAACGGATTTGGACAGATTCAAGCACAAAAATCCTTGCACCAATTGTATGTCCATGTTTTTCAAAATGATATTGGTTTGAGCTTTACTTTAGGATAATGGATTATTGTAATATTTTGATGAGAAAGTCTCCGTTTAGTCTAAGAATTCCAAAATTTTTGTAAACTGTTATCTAAACGGTTTAGATAACAGTTTACAAAAATTTCGGAATTCTAACCAAAAAGAAATCGTTAAAACGTTATGTGAATTCAAAATTTGCAAACCTATCTTTTTTGAGTTACTCAAAAACATTTTATTCGCATAACAATGCGGAGAAAATTCTTATGACTTTTAAAAAAAATCAAACTTCTAAACCATGGAAAGTCGTTCAAAGGTAACAATATCATCAACGAGATTAAAACAATTAAAAAAGAAATCCCAAACTCGAATAATTAACTAAACTTTTATCAACTAAAAACACAAATTAATTGTGACATAAAAGAAATAATATAACAACAAACATCCTATTCAAATGGAAATCCAGAATAAAGGGATCGTTCAACAGAAATGGATGCATCTTTGCAGGATTCTTGATAGCCATCCATAATTTCTTTGAAGTTTTGAAAAAAAGCATCACTGAAATCATCCTTGAAAGCCAACTTCATTTCGAAAATCTCATTACGATTAGCCTAAAAAATTTATTCAAATAAAAATATATTTATACAGTAACCCAATCAGAAAACTTACAATGCAAAACTTTAAAAATTCTTGAGCATCAAATGGTTCACCAACAATTGAAGTTAAATATAAAGAAGAGATTTTTCCATAGAACTTTTGATTGGTTAATGCATGCGCAGTATCTGCATTAACACGAATATCCATATCACATAATCTATAAATAAAATTTTAGAGATAGAGAACATATTAAGAGACCAATGGTTCAATCACGGACACAACCTTAAAACTAAAGATTAACTTACGCAAGTTTTTCAACATTTGGCAAATATTCCATAATCTTTTCCAATGCAACATCTTCGCCATTTTCATCTTTGAGTTGAGAAAAAAAGACATTTGAAGTTCAATAACACCACCATGTTCAATAAGAAATTTGAGTTCATTGAAAGTTAACTTTTGACCACCAAGATGAACATATTTTGCTTCACAACGAGAAAGATGAGGAATAAGATTTGTAATTACATTATTCGGCATCATATATCCTTTTTCTACACGAATAGGTTGAAGTTCAATTGCTGTTGTAATAAAGGTTTTTCGAACACTTAATTCATGGTTTGATGAAGGTTCAAGAGCAAGCATCTCTTTCTCAAAGACAGTTTTGTGATAGATACAAAAACGAGAGCAAATTGGTGTTGGACGATTAACAAAGAAGTATTTGCAACATGCGAATAATTTCCGGAGAAGACGATGATCAGCAGTTTCAAGGATATACTTAACAAGAGTCTTAGGCAAAGAAAATTCTTGATCTTGATAATTATCATAAAAAGTATCACAAATGCTTTTATCAAATAATGGCCGAGGAAGTGGCTGAGGTTTAGCTTTTGCAGGCTTTGAATGGCAATCATGACAATGACAAGTTTTTGCAAGTTCTTTGCTCAATTTTTCCATTACTTCCATTTCAGCAAAGTCAACTGCTTGTGAAGTATTCTTCCACCGAACATCAGCAGGTCCATATTTGGTCATGGCATCCTTGTACTTTTCCATCATATCATGATCATCCAAAAAGAAGCGGCAATATTTTGAATAAACACCAAGAAGAGCTTTAGAATCACCACGGTCTTCCAAGAATTGAAGGTAAAGCTTCCAAAGTTTTGCATTGAGAAGATTTTTGCCAAGACGGTATTCAATATTAGGAACGACAAAACCATCAATACCAACTTCAAGCAAGAGTTTAAACCAGACTTCAGCATCATTTTCAGCAGCTTTAAGTTTTCCATAAATTTCTTTCATCTCTTCATATTTTCCGACAAGTTCTTCCGATAAGGGTGAATCTAAAAAGATACAATTAATTAGTATGATAAGTCTTTCAAAGAGTGTTGCTGCAACTCTAACATCGAAACAAAAGAATTGCTCGAACAAGAACTTACATGCTTGCTTTTCAAATTCATGAAAGCATTGCTCAATGTATGAATGTGGATAAGCAAGATCCTCTTCAGTACAATTATCACATCCATTAATAGTGCCAAATTTTCCTTGTGAATCAAGCAATAAAAGAGAAGTCAATTCTTGATAGCAGCATAAATGGCGATGTGCAATTGCAGAAATTTCACCACATCGTTTAGCACATTGACGATAATCATCAGGAGCTGAATTTTTAGCCAATCTATAAAAGAAAGAAGTCGTTAAAAAAAGATTCTAGACATATATTAATGAAGCAAGATTCCAAGGTTCCATCGCATGCGACACAGTTGATGAAAAAAAGTTCAAAAAGTTTTGCATCGTTTGTGTTTTCTCTGCATGTTGCCCGCAACATTTATGTCAAATGCGATCAAACCAAAATATCGCTTCTAATATAAAAAACATACCCAATGAGATGGTTCCAATATTCCGCAGGTGTAAGATAACTTTCAGCAAAGGTTAAAATAGCTTTGTTTGCTTGTTGAAAACGATTTTCATCAGTGAAATTGGCATGTTGGATGGCAGCAACAATCAAAAGCTTTTGTTCAAGAACATCAATGGCCTTCCGATATGATGAATTACATTTATCATAGAATTCTTGAGCAATAATCATCATTAATTTGCAAAAGTAATGACAGCGATTTGAGAGAGAGAGCAGCGACCAAAAAAACTAAAAAAATAAAAGTGTACACGCTGGCTTTTATAAGTTTTTTTTGGGAAGAAGTATGTAAATTTTTAAATACAAAATATCCTACAAAAGTGCGGGAATTTAAAAAAGTTAAATTGAGTTGCGGCTGCTGCAGTGAGATTTTTATTTCTAAAACAAATGCTTTGATTTAATAGATCTTATATAATAAAGAAAACTAATGTTATATTTTTATTTAATGATAAAAAACGTAATTAACGCGTTAAAACTATGAAACAAAGTAAAAAAAGTAACCGTATAAAAAAAATACGGTTAGTTTTGTTAAAAATATTTAAACAGATTTACAAAATCTGTTACAACAGCTTAAAACTAATTTCGCTTAAGAAATAAACTAAAATTGAATGATTTATAAATACGAAAAAAGAAAGACCATTTTCATGTGAATAATTTGTACGCTACTTTTGAATGGTTGAAGGAAGGGTCTTTGCTCAGTTTTGTTATAGAATTTTGTTCGAAGCTTTGTAACAAAGAAAGAGTGTGTAGAGAAAAGAGATAGAGAGAAAGAAGACATATTGCAAAATATATGGCTTGATTCATCCTTTCAAAAAGCAGGTTTACAAAATTAATATAAAAAACGATTTACAAATTTTACAAAAATTCTGGCACAATCAGGTTTATAAGGATGGGGATGACATTTTAGGCATGTGCCTTCTTCAAAATCTAGAAACATCGTTGACCCGTCTCAAACTTGCCAGATATTTATAGAACATTTTGTTTAATATAAATTAAAAACTATACGGGGCAAATAAAGAAAGAGAATGTGTCTGGTCATGCTCTTTTTCTTTACTAGCACCAACGATCACAAGCTGCCTCGTTCTCTTATTGACTGGCAGCAACTCATTGCAATGATTGAAGACATTGAAAAAATCGAAGAGAATGCAGTTGCGCAATGCATAAATTAATTTATGGCTTAATTTATGCGTTGTCTAACATTATGGGCGTCATGTTTATAAAAGATGAGAGACACAAGCATGCATGAGTCATCGAAAAAGGTTGTTTAAACGAAAACAAAGAACAAAGATGAAGAAGAGAAAAAGTGTGAAGTTGAAGCAGGCATTCATAAATATCTCATTCAATGTCCAAACATTTTATTGTCTGTAATTTGGTTGTTTTTAGTTTAAACAGCGTTTACATGAACATAGCAAATGTCAAAATAACAAGCTTTTTATTCTAAAACTTTTGATACAATTTTGTTTTGTTCTGATTTCACTCCCCATAAAGGTTTCAATAATCCTGGAGAAGTTTCTTTTCAATGACTCAAAATACCAATAACAATAAAAAAAGTTATTTACTGTTTAACATTTAAATTACGAACACTCACAGGCTGCTTTTGTGGGACAAAATTTTTGATGAAAAAAGGAAAATTTTCTCTTTAGAAAATAATAAAACTTTTGAAAAAGCTAATAACAATTTTTAAGCTGTTTCATGCAAATTTTTGAAATGTGATTACTTCTGAAAAAATTACGATTAAAAAATGTATTTTCATCACTACTATGACGTCAAACTTCTTTTTTTTATCAAAAAATACCGATAGTCTATTTAAAGCTTTTATGTTATCAATTTCTATGTAGTACTAAATCATCGCAGTCATTGGCTTTTTAAAAAACTTTAAAACTCTATTTTCTTCGTATATGAAATGGCTGTTCTAAAAATATTTTTAGCTTTTTGCTTTATTTTTTTGCCCTTAATGTATGGTGATGATTTTACAATTGTTGCAGATAATGTCCAAAATTTTATTGTTCCAATGTTTTCTTCGACTGCAAAATTCATCGATTTTTATGATACATTTAATTTTTTTATGGATTTTCCACAATTTCCTGATATCTTTTATATTTATACCCCAAAAATGTTGCTTTATTGTAAATCTTTAAGTAATGAAACCCTGAGAAATGGTAGCATTTTGTAAGTTTAATGATGAAGTTTTTGTTGCTTTAAAAAAATAAAATATTTTAGCAACACGCATTGCGTAGATTATTCTGATCTATCTGTGTTTAATCTTTCATCCCCCCTAAATATTCAAAAATTATTCAATGATTCAATAATTTCGAATACAAGGGATTTCCTCCAATTGGCCCAATCAACTGTAAAACAAACCACAGAACTTTGTTTGACCCATGAATGCAATATTACTCGAAAGAATTTCGTACTTTTAACAGACAATGAAAAAATTGATATTCCACTTTCATTTCGAGTTGATGCCGAAAATCGAAAACTTGTTCGGCATATTTTATATTTTGCTTTATCGAGTTTTTTGAAATCTGGAGAAAATAAGTCTTCTTCTTGTATGGATTGTGATGGAATTGATATGTTTTATATTTATCAAAATCTTGATATTGTTGCCATTAGCAAATATATCGTTGCGAATACTTTAAGTAAGACTCCAAAATCTTGCAAATTTGCATAAAACCACTTTGATGGCCACAAAATTAATACTTTCACTCAAAAAATCTGCCATTTCAGGTCATTCATTTAATCTCTGGAAAAATGCTTTCAATATTTTTATCGTCGGTGATGAATTCTTAATTGAAAAAGGAAAAAATATTACAAGGGAATTGGTTGCTTTTAGTGGGTCCCCGCAAAAATTATATTTGCCTCGATTTTTTGCTATTTCCATTAAAAGAAATGATACATTTTCTTATCAATCTGGTAACAGCCTTTTACCATTTTTGTGTAAAAACATTTGTTTTATTTTTAGCAACAATTGATCATAATACTCGAATGTCAGCTGAAAAACTTTTATCAACAGCAGGCAGTAAGTGTTAATAAAAAAAAGGGGGGGGGGGAGTTATTCCACCTTCAGATGGGGGGTTATTCAAATGGTTTATCCTCACTTGCCCAACTTTTATCACACAGCTGTGCGAAACTTTGCGCACTTGCCCAACTTTTTTCAATGACATAATGCCAACTGTGTGGAAAAATCTTTTTTTGTTGATTATTAAATGGCTATTAATAATATTATTTTTTTTAGGTTTATATTTTACAAGAAAAAGAAGGAATCTTAGATTTAAGACTTGTAGTTCGGTTAAAAATTTTGACAGAAAAATCAAATCTTCCCTCTGATTCTACTGACATAAAGTATGATAGTAATCCCATCCAAAAACTTCAATGAGTTTTGTTTTGATAAAATTGATAAAAAACTTTTTGTTAAAACAGTTGAATTCTAACCAAACCAAACCTCTTAATTGCGAATGGAAGCAGACATTAGATTATAGTAAACGTTCATAGGAAAAGGTTAATTTCTCTTTTCAATTCTTATAAACTTTTTCAGCAAATCATGGCATCAATAACTAATTGTAGGATAGAAAAAATAAAAACGTTGTTGTAATTTTTGAAAGCCATAAAATTGTAAAAGCATTAACACTCGCAAAACTGTTAAATATTTGGATAATTTAATCAGTATATGCTTTAATACTTCTTGTTAGAGAATTTCTTCAGCAAATCATTGTACTGTTTATCATTTCTTTAGAAGTAAAATTAAAGAGCAATTGCAACAAATTCTACTATCCCCATTACTGTAACACTCTATCGATACTTATAAATTTTTAATTTAAGGAGTATTTGGTTACTGTATGGTTCTCCTCTCGGGGTTAAATTCTTGGATCACTTTCTTTTCGTTTTAAAAATATTAAAATACTTAATATATGCTAGAGGTTAATTCAAACATTTTCTTTCAACTTTAGCAAAACCTAAAAATGGTATATTTGGAGGGATATAACATTCGATTTGCGAGCATATTTGCACTTGGACCATAATTATTTAAATTGAAGTTATTGTAAAAATCTTCCCTCTCTTCAACAACTCTGCAAACTGAAGTTATTGTAAAAATTACTATTTTTTAAAGTTTAATTAATTAAAAAAACAACCATATAACACAAAAAAGAAGCTGTGTGAAGAAAAACATTTTTCCACACAGTCGGCATTGTGTCATTGAAAAAAGTTGGGCAAGTGCGCAAAGTTTCACACAGCTGTGTGATAAAAGTTGGGCAAGTGCGAATAAGCCATTCAAATTTAATAAATTTTTTAAAACACATTTATTTGGCTTACATTTTTCTTGTATTCTAGAGTAATAATTTGCAGATATCACAAAAACATTTTCAACTTCATATGTCGAATACTTCATCCAAAAAGTTTTTATTCCACCTTCAGATGAAAATTTTACAGATTCTGATTTTGTTCAATACAATGTGATTATAACAGATGAATTCCCTTTTTGGCTCAACAAAACCGGCCTAATTTTTGATAGTTTTAATCGGCATTTGGATATTTACATTTTTCCTAAAATAAATGCAGAGCCTGAAGTACTAAATAATATTTGTGAATTTAGTGACCTAATTATTGTTAATGATTCTCAACGAACTTTTCGTGGAAATCATTTGCTTCTGTCAACTGCCTCAAATCCCCTTGAAATAAAACAATTTCCAACCTTAAAAATTGAAATGGAACCAAGTTTGTGAATTTTTGTTTCGTAATTTTTTAATTTTTTAAAATTAAAGCATTTTTTACTTACAAAGGGCCTAGTCGTTTGTGGATTTGGTTAACAGTTGGATTTGGGACGGCATTTATTATTACAATTGTTGCTGGAATTTTGATTTATTGGCGATTTCGGGTTGTTCAAAAACAAAAACAAAAATATAATTGGGCAACAAAATTTGGATAGTGAGTTTTTGATATTAAATTAATAGGAGAATGTTGATGCAATATGCAAATTTGTAATAATTACAAACTTTGGTAATTTAGTTACCAAACTGATTTTTTGTCAATTGTTATAATTTCCAATTTGCATATCCACATATTACCATTCTGTTTTCTAGGGAAAAATACTAATACAAACTAAGTGTTTTAGCACCCCAAAAGAAGCAAAAGATTTTATTCGAAAAGGCAAAGAATTGCTTCTTAATGAATCAAATCTGGATGTTTTTGAAGATAAAATAATTGGAAAAGGAGTTTTTGCCATTGTGTATCAAGGATTCCTCGTTAGTGCCTCTCCCGTTCGAGAATTTTATCCCAGAATTGAAACCTTAAATTTCAAGGATTGTAAAGTCGCTGTAAAAGTTTCTTTTACTATCAGTGAAGCGGTATTTCGAGAAATTGAAGCTGCTTTAAAGCTTGAATTTCACCCCCATATTTGTTGCCTACTTGGATGGACAATTTACCGACAAACTGTTGCCCTTGTTTTTGAATACATTGATGGAAAAGATATGTTAGCTTGGGCAAAATCAACAGCATCACCAAAATCAATAAAAGAAATTTGCATAATTTTACGTCAAATCGTTGATGTCATGGAGTATGTGGCTTCAAAAGGAATTGTTCATAAAGATTTAGCAGCAAGAAATGTTTTGCTTACGGCAAAACTGGAGATTAAACTCACTGATTTTGGATTATCTTCTGAAGTTGGGGATGATTTTGTTTATCAATCCCCGAGGCATCGAAGACTTCCAATTCGATGGATGGCTCCAGAAGCCTTGCTGGAAAGGATATTCTCAGAAGCTTCAGATGTTTGGTCTTTTGGAGTTCTTGCATGGGAATTATTTACAAGTGGTGAAATGCCGTATGGAAGTATTGATGGGAATGACATTATCGATTTTTTGAACTCTGGAAGCCGGTTACGGTTGCCAAAAGAAGTTCCTGAGAAACTGCAAAACATAATTTCAAAATGTTGGGATGCAAAAAGAGAAAATCGACCAAGTTTTGGGCAAATTAAACAAAAAGTAGATAAAATTTTGGAAAAAGAAATTGAAAAATATGGTTATATCGAATGTAAAGATTTTTTTGTTCATAATCATTGTTGTTGATATTTATTTTTTTAATTGTTTTTTTTATATAAAATTTTGTTTTCAAACATTGTCAACCAAATCCACATAAACGGTACTAAATTTATTGTTGTTAAACAACACAAAAACAAAAATTTTTAACAATGTCGAATTTTAACAGTTGAAGGAATTCCAAAAAAAGTATGCAAACATTTTTGTGACATCCAAGCTCCATGAATTTTAGGATTATAAATTGCGTTTGGATCTTTTTTAAACAATTTTTTAAACTTTTTAATTAAACTTTTTTTCTTTTCTTTGATTGGAAGAGGTGGAGAAGAAATTCTTTGAAGTGTTAAATATGCAATTTCTGAGAGTGTTAAAACCCGGTTAATTACTGTAATAATTGTTGTTGCAGTTTGGAGTAAAATTGTATTATCATCAATGAAAATAGAAGTATTTTCAGGATTTTGCATATCTGTTACTGAATAAAAATTTGTAATTTCTTCAAACCTAAAAATACTAGCCAACGGGGAAACAATAATTAAAAATTATAACAAACACGGCTGTTGCAATGTTAGACGTGGAAAGAGATTAAAGGTTGCAGACGGGTAAGGATGGACGAGGGCCCAATTTTTAGTGCCCTGACCCGTCCTGGGCCTTGATATTCCGCCAGGGCATGCCTCGGGGCCTTCCCGGGGCATTCCCGGGACCGTCCCGGGGCCTTGAAAATGCCTTGACAAGCTTTGTGAAAAAAATTTTTTTTCTAAACATAACACATTTCTTCTAAGTTATCATGAAAAATGTTATTAAATTCATAAAATAACATCAACAATGTTTAGATAGAACACAAAAATGATACACCGAGTGAACAAAACAAAGTCCCAGCATGCAACTTTTGATTGTTCCGGTACTAACACGTGTCTTTTAACCGGGGCCCAGGGCATTTTTCAAGGCCCCGGGGCCCAAAGAAAATGCCCTGTTCCTGTCCTGGCAACGACTCATGGTCCCCGGGAGGGCCCTGCCCCGGGGCATTCCCGGGACCTTCCCGGGGCCCTCAAAATGCCCTGGGCCCTCGTCCATCCTTAGTTTTGCGGAAGCATGGAGTTCCGTCTTTTGTTCACTTTTGTTTTCGCAAAAAAATTAAGTGAATTCATTTTTTTCAGTTAACCTAAAATCATCAATGATGCCGAATAGAGTCACTGCATTCACTCTCCCATTTAATATTGATTGTAAAATTATTTCTGGACAAACAAAAATGGAAGGATTAAAGGACGAACAAGTGATTAAAGTTTATGCGTCTCTCATTTTTTTTGGCAAATCTCCCTTTGTATAGCAGTCAAATTTTTCTTATCGTTTTTTATGCCATTGCATCTTTGGTTTATCTACCCACTAGATAGATAGATAAACCAAAGATGCTCTAACTTATTTTGTCATTTTTCTTAATTTGCATCCCCATTTTGTTTAAGAAAACGTTTTTTCTCCATCTTTATCGTTTTTTCATATTTGAACTTTGCTATTCTGAATACAATTTTTAAATTAGGTACTAAAATATCGAAAAATCTGCTGGGACAAATAGTAAAAAAATCAGGTTTCATTCGTGAAAGTCGTGTTGTTAAATCTCAACTTTTTTCTGTAACTAGTAAATTATCAAAGCATTTATCTCATTCACAAGGCCGTAGAGAGGGGGGGGGGGCATTTGGGGCACGTGCCCCCCCCCCCCCCCGAAACTGGGGAAAACCCTTTGATCTTTTGCCGCCGCCGTGTTAAGGCGGCAAAAGATCAAAGGCGTGCCTCCCCTGAAATGAAAATGCCCACCCCGAAATTTTTTTCTGCCTACGGCCTTGCTCATTCAACTGCAAGAAATTTGCAGAAGCTAACTTTTGTTAATGCTTCGAAAATATGCCTTATTAAAGAAAAAGAATGTTTTTAAATTTTTTTTCATACAAATTTTACTTTTTGCACGAGCAGATTTTCGACCCATATTTTGTCATCTAAAATTAAAACTCTATTCAGAATTTATAAACGAAGAAGAAAGATGCATCCAGTACTGTTATCATTTTCTTTCAACCAACCACGTCCGCAACAATTTCCGATTCCTTATACAGTAATCAAATATGTTTCTTCAAGTCCGTCATCTGGAAAAGCGTGGAAAAGATTGATACAAACATGCAGATATTTTTTCACAAAACATCCGGTTTTTCCCGTTGAATCTTTAGAATCGGGTTCGAATGCATGGGACGCAGATGGAGTAATGCTTGACGAAAAAATGGGTAATTCTTAATTATGGTTATACGGTAAATTGTGGCATTATGATTGTGATGATGAGCCCATCACTTTTATTTCTTCTTTAATTCCAAAACTTTACAAATGCAATGTTCGGGATTTGTATATTACTGAGCAAACTCTAACATGAAAAGAATATTGTTTTTTGGCATCGCATGATACTATTCGTTTTTTGATACTTGATTGCGCTATCATTACCCATTCTGATGGCACCACAGTTACTGTCGATGAATTTCTCGCAAATCAATATCACATCCAAGAGTTTTCCATGTATGTTTTAGCTAAAGTATTTTAAATGCGAAATTGTTTTAGATGTCAAAAGGAAAATACCTTGTTGTATAATACAGATACTGTAACAAAAATTATTGAAATGCTTCCTCGATTGAAAAAAATGAATGTTTTATGCTTACAAAACCTTAACGACACTTTTGATTTTGTAACTTTTACTGATTTTATTATGGTTTGACCCAATTTTGACAAAGGTAATACAAATCACTTTTCAGACAAATGAAACTATTAAAAATATCGAACTTTTTTTTGTCGAATCGATTTCTCAGACTTATAAAAAAGTGATGAACAAATGCATTAATAAAACTATTTTATGCCCTCCAAAAATATTTCCTTTTATTAAATATGAAAATTCTTATGAGTTCGACAACCTTGAAACATATGAGAAATTGTATTTTAATAAATCGGAAAGAAATAGAATTCTCAGATCTGCGAGAACTCTTTTGCAGAACATTGCTGCAAATGATCGTTTTGCTGATGTTTTCTTCATTGCACCAGATGGAACAAAAATCCCGTCGCATCGTTGTATTCTTGCAGAAGTTTCATCTGTATGCGAGGAAATCTTCGAGGAAGCTACCGAAATTCCGGTTATCATTCATGTTGAAAATTTTAATGCTGATGTAATTAAATCTGCTATTAACTTTTTATACGACAAAGAAGATGCAATTGAAGGCAGAGAAAACGAAGTATTCAAATTTGCTGTTAAATATGATATTCCGTATCTTATAGTAGGTTCCATGAATGACTAACGACTATTTATATTAACCATTTCAGAAAGCCTGTCATTCATTTTTCACCGATCCAATTGATGAATCAAATGTTCATGAACTTTACGAAATATCAAAAGAATACCCAAACAGTTTACGTGAAATTCGAAAAAAGTGCTTGAAATTTTTGTATCCACATGAATATGATTAAAAGGGATCAAAAGTGTGTTGAGTTTTTGAAAATCTTTGTTGTTGTCGCTTTTTATTTTATCCACCGTGTTGAAAAATAAATGTTTTACATGTTCAAATTTTTTAAACAAATTACAACTGTCATCACTTTTTCTTCTTTATCACAAGTCGGTTTGGCCCGTCGTTTTTTGAACAAGATCTAACCCATTAGAACGGCGGACCAGGTTGATGCCTTCCCTTGTTAGCATTTATCAATAAAACTAAGATTGCTGTTTTTGGTTTTAATTTATTCAAAAGCTGTAATGAAAGTAAATCTTAACGAGGAAGCATTTTTAATGATATCAAACTGTTGATATTACGAATTCATTGAAAAATTCCTGTTATCCATTTTTTAAATTGTATGTTCTTTCTTTCTAATTAACCACTGAAGACATTATTTATGATGCTGTAGCTTGGGGTTTTTGGTAAAACCGATAAAATTCCCTCGGGGACAGAAAGGAAACTTGTTTTTAAAAAACAGAAGTTGTTATTAACATTTGTAGTCTTATTTTTTGATGCTTTTTAAATGTCTCCTCCCACGTTTTATTATTATAAAGGATTCAACAAACTACATTATTATACTTTTCGTTTTGAACATGTTAGGGATAAAAAAACTTCTGTTTTTTCGACTATCGTTTAAAGTGTTAATAAATCTTTAAAGGTTTGAAATAAAAATTCAAGTTATGTAAAAGTGCTTAATGTTTTTGAAAAACTAGCATTTATCTATAAAACAATTTAAGTTTAATAATAGACTATTACATTCGTAATTTTAGGTAAGAAAGTTATCGATTTTAAAAATCTTAGAATCTCTCAAAGTTGTCATTTTTTCTTTAAAGATGAATTTTAGTGTTATTTCCTTTTTTTGAAACGAACATGTTTTACGTTAACCCTGCCATATTTTTACATCTACCGTAACCCTTAAACGTAAAAACAGTAATATCTCTAATATTGTACTTAGCTTTTTCAGGATGGCATTCATACTGTACTTTACCAGAATAAATACTTTAATTGCTTCGAGTTGTGGAATATTTGCGAATATTCTTTTGCTATATTTCATTTTCTTTGCAAAGAAAGTTGAATTAAATCCATTAAAAAAAATTCTGTCACAAAATTGTATTTTGGATTTATGCTTTTCATTGATTATATTTTTTGTGACACCGGTAAATTTTTTTTGAAGGATTATTTGTTTATACTAGACAAATATATCTCTGTTTCGAAAATTAAGTACAATTGGCAAAACAAATTTTTCAGGAAACCGCTGTATACAATAATGTATATTATGTTATTGTTGATGGATTTTTGAAAAAATGCAGTCATGCAACTGCAAGTATCTTAATTGTACTGTATTGCAGTTGTTTACTGTTAAGTATGTACGGAATGGCAATTCCATTTTATTTTCGGTATATTGTTATTTGTCAGTAAGTTTTTTCTTAAGAAAAATGTAATTATAGTCTGAAACTGGGATGCATGATGGCAAAATTGAAAACCCATAACTTCAATGTTGTTGTTGTTGGTTTTCGAAAAGAAAAATTACAAATTTATCTAAAAAGCTGGCAAAAAGGTCGAAGAAATGAAAACATAAAAACTTTTGTTGTTTTTGACAGAACTACAGTATGATGCATAGTTTTAAACAGCATACTGTAGCAATAACCGTAATAACCTGTTTCATACTTTTAGATTACAAAGTTTAACGATATGTAAATTTTTAAAAGCATACGGTATTGTTCTTTTCCTTTTTGTTCTTTCAATTACTGGAACATTACTGTATTTTCCACCGATCAGCGAACACTATTTACAATTTTCGAATATTTTTATTGAAAATCGTCTTTGGCTAGATCATGATGGAATTGCTCCAGCTTTTGTTGCCACATCCATTGCAAGTTTTTTAAAGGAATATTTGCTTTAATAAAACAAAAGCAGTTTTAGAAAAATCCATTCTTTATTTTTGGATTCATTTTTTCTTCCTCAGTGATGATACTCAGTTATGCTTTGTTGATATTCTTTTGTATTCAAATTTCAAGAAAGCTAAAAGATAAGAATACGGTAATGCATGTAAAAACAAAACAAATCAATAAACAAATTCATCGAGCTTTAATTGTTCAAGTAAGTCATTTTCCAAAATCCCCAATATTGCCCAAAAAATCAATATTTACGAATATCGAGCCCAACTTACATTCAAAGTTATCATACAATTTTTAGGCAGTTGTTCCCCTTCTTGCATGTAATGTTCCAATGATAATTCTATTTCTGATTACGTTCTTTGGCGGAAATGATCAAAATATTTCAATTTTTTGTTCATCCGTGTTAGCTTGGATTCCAGCAGCAAATCCGTTAGCTTCTCTTTTCATCATCCGATTTTATAGAAGAAAGATGCTATCATTTTTCTTTAAAATTCTCCAAAAACCATATAATGCAAATATTTCAACGATCAATGCCGTGGCATCTGTTAGAGATAGATACCAAGCACCAGCATAAATTTGTAAATATTGTTTACTGAAAACTTTTAAATTAAAATATGATAACAATATATTTTTTAATAATAAAATAAAAATTGTCTTGATATTTAAATATTGTTTTAAAAGGACAATTATTTTTTGAGAAAGGATGTTTATTGTAAAAATAACTATGATAAAATAAATGCGGTAAAAAACAAAAGATGTAAAAGATTTATTAAATATTTAAAAAATAAATGTGCAACAAAAAACTTTTCAAAAATTATTTGTAATCATTTATATTTTTTGCAATTTTTTGCGAACAACAACTTTCGAAACACCGCAATTTTTTTAAAAATGCTAAATTTGCGCTTTCATTTAGCGCTATTTAAAACACTATCACTTTTGACTTTCCAAAATGCGGAAACAATAGAAACGACTTTTTCGTGTTAAGAGAGAGTCTGTGAGATTCGTTGAAACGGGGTGCACAAGATTTTTTAGAATTTGGTTTTTTGGTACTAAATCGATTAAATAGGTTATAAATAGACGATTTTGAAAATATAAGGCTCATCTGGTGTGTAGTTTTCGTATAGGAGTAATTCAAATTTACATATGTGCAGAAAATAAGAAAATTCGGCATATTTTTTGTAATAAAGTTAAAAATTTGATACTCCGCATTTATACTAAGTCGAACATGGGCTATTTAATGGTATATAGAACATATTTTTTCGATGATGAAATCGGGCCCAAAATTCACTTTTAAATTTTTGAGCTTAGATATCGTCATCAAATATTTGCCGGCCGGACCAAGTAAACATCCCACAATGTTGCCCAACATGTCTAGTTTATTTGTGGAAAGTTTCAGCCAAATCCAGCATCCCCTTTTTCGTAGACTGTAAATCAAAGTTGCTGACCCAATATCTCCAACATCATGTGACCCACATAAGTTACGAAATAGGTTACGAAATGACTTCCGGTGACTTGTATTATGAAATACTATACTTATAAGTCATTCCGGGTGAGTTTCATGACATTTGGATATCATTTAGAAATATGCCATCCACATGAAATTTCGCAATTTAGCAACAAAATATGTCAAAGAGAAAATCGATGTGATTTGAGTTTTTGGTTAAAAATAAAAAAGTTAATGCTTTTAAAACATTAATTAGATGTAATATAAGTAATTATAAGCAATGAACATTGATATATTGGTCATTTTTGATTTTTCCGGTCATGTTGAAATTTACCTTATTTTTGATAATATTTTGAGGTATAAAAACTGTATGAAATATCATTCCTATCAACTGTTTTTGCCGTTACCGATAAAATATAACATGTTTAGAATTAGTAAGTAAAATTTCAACACCTGGGAATACCCACTTTTTATTTCGGGTCATTGTGAAAATCAAGGTATTTTTCGCGTATAAAGTTTCTCTAAAATCCATGTTTTTCTACCAAAAAAGAGGTAAAAACAATTTTTTCGAACTTAGCACAAGTATTTTGTAACATTAAACTGAAAAATAAAACCAATCGATAAAAAATCAATAATTCGAAAATTTGAAAAAATCGAAATATTTGAAACATTTGCATAAGCATCAAATTTGTTCCTAAACGATTTTTACTGGTAATATTTATCATAAAAATTAATTTTGAGACATTTTGAACCTTTTTGAATGCAAAAAACATGGATTTTAGAGATAATTTATATACGAAAAATACCTTGATTTTTACAATGACCCGAAATAAAAAGTGGGTATTCCCAAGTGTTGAAATTGTATCTACTAACTCTAAACATGTTATATTTTATCGGTAACGGCAAAAACAGTTGATAGGAATGATATTTCATACAGTTTTTATACCTCAAAATATTATCAAAAATAAGGTAAATTCCAACATGACCGGAAAAATCAAAAATGACCAATATATCAATGTTCATTGCTTATAATTACTTATATTACATCTAATTAATGTTTTAAAAGCATTAACTTTTTTATTTTTAACCAAAAACTCAAATTACATCGATTTTCTCTTTGACATATTTTGTTGCTAAATTGCGAAATTTCATGTGGATGGCATATTTCTAAATGATATCCAAATGTCATGAAACTCACCCGGAATGACTTATAAGTATAGTATTTCATAATACAAGTCACCGGAAGTCATTTCGTAACCTATTTCGTAACTTATGTGGGTCACATGATGTTGGAGATATTGGGTCAGCAACTTTGATTTACAGTCTACGAAAAAGGGGATGCTGGATTTGGCTGAAACTTTCCACAAATAAACTAGACATGTTGGGCAACATTGTGGGATGTTTACTTGGTCCGGCCGGCAAATATTTGATGACGATATCTAAGCTCAAAAATTTAAAAGTGAATTTTGGGCCCGATTTCATCATCGAAAAAATATGTTCTATATACCATTAAATAGCCCATGTTCGACTTAGTATAAATGCGGAGTATCAAATTTTTAACTTTATTACAAAAAATATGCCGAATTTTCTTATTTTCTGCACATATGTAAATTTGAATTACTCCTATACGAAAACTACACACCAGATGAGCCTTATATTTTCAAAATCGTCTATTTATAACCTATTTAATCGATTTAGTACCAAAAAACCAAATTCTAAAAAATCTTGTGCGCTTGATATCTGAAAATTGCAAATTTTCTCACAGACTCTCTCTTAAGAGAAATTTACCCTTGCTTCTTTCAACGTTTTTTGGAAAAAAAGAAGAAGGAAAAAAAGGAATGAAAAAAGTTTGTTTTTTTGTTTTCTTTTTTCCTTCTTCTTTTTTTCCAAAAAACGTTGAAAGAAGCCAGGGTAAATTTTTCTTTACACGAAAAAGTCGTTTCTATTGTTATCGCATTTTGGAAACTCTTTCAAGGAAAAAAGTGATAGTGAAAAGTATGTCTGTCTAGACTTTAAATGTTGCGGTGTTTCGAAATTTCATCAACATTGACATCCTTTGAAGTCACATTTTTTAGTATACTTTTTTAACAATGTTTGTTTACGCTGCTAAAAATTAAACCATTACTTTTTTAAATATTTTATTATTAAATATTTTTGAGCTAGACAATCGTTACTGTAAATGTTGTAAAACCAATTTTTAAATGCTTTTTAAGTCAATCTTCCTTATGTTGTGTGCTGTTCATAAAAAATTCATAAAAATTGAGTTTGGTTTGTTCTGTTTTTCTGGATTTTCCAGGATTTCACGAATTAATACATGTTTTTGTTTTTTATTACAAAAAACTAAACGCATTGTTAACAAATGCATTAATAGTTACCTCAAAGAAACGATTAACTTTTTTTAATTCAAATTAGCCAAAATTATATATGATATACAAGCTTTTTGTAAATTTATTATTTCCAAACATAAAATTATTAATATATCATTTATTAATCAATAATCACGTTAGAAATCAATCATGTTATACAATATTAATACTACATATAAATAAGTAATGCACCTAGTTTTACAAATATCAGTTAAACTTATTAATCTTCAGAAACACGTTTTGCTACGGTAGATTTTACAGCAGAATCACTTGAAGATCGACGGACTTTATCAACGCGAGCAGGAGTGCCATTCTTTGAAATTGATTTCATTGAAGGTGTTGCTTGTTTATCAATTTTTGGAGTAGAACCATTTGAAGCTGTCACAAAACTGGCATTTGTTCCACTTCCATTCAATTGTATTCGTGGATTCGAAAGATTCTTCTTTTTATCTGCCATACGTTGGACTTCAATTTCTTTAGCAACTTGTCGAGCGGAACGCCGCCACATTTTATTACCTTCATATAACAGTTCAACTGGTTCAAGGTATAGAGTTTCTTCATCGCTTCGAACATTGAGTTTGACATTTACAGCCATATGAACACCATTTGCAATAAATCCAATACGCATAGTTTTAAAATGATCATAGATTTTGGTGGCAGCAGCACTTTCTATAAGAGAAATTTATAAAGATGGGATACTGTTATTGTACTTTTACAGTTATGTCAAAAAGGTAAAAGATGTTTAAGAGTAAAAACTTACGATTAACATCAACATCACATAGAGCATCGAATCGATCACATCCATTGAAAGACATTGACATATTAGAAGCGAGAGAATCCCTTCGAGCAATTTCGACATCTTTTGAAGTATTAAAAAGTCGAGCTGCTGCTACTGGTGATGCTTCTTTCGTAATGCTACCTAAAGATAAGTTTTCTAATTAAATCCCAAAACAAAACACACTTACGATCAACATCAACAACATTCACAGGATTATTACTTTCAAGAGATATTGAAGAATTTGAAGGGAGAGAACTTCTTCGATCACTTTTGGCATCCAATGAAAGAGTATCATCCAAAATTGGAGTGACCATTGCTGTAATTTCTTTTGTTGGTGTACCTAAAATTATAAGCCATTACTAATATAACATATTCAAACATAAAACATACGATTTTCAGCAACAATTCGAGCAGCACTTTTTGTTAAAGATTGATTTGGACTTTTTGTAATATCCAATCCACCATGATCCAATGAATTTCGGAACGTTTTATCCTAAAAAATCATTTTTGTTTATCAATCAACTCATTTATAAATGATCAAACCATCAATTCAAGAATCAGTGGATATACTACATAGACTAAACATACCAAAGGAAAGGCTATATCAGTTTCAGATTTCTTTGTTCCATTTCCAACAACTTGAGATTCATCAGCTGAAGCAATAGAATCTTCACAATCACTGAAGCTTAATTTCTAAAAAAAACAAAAAGTTAAAAAAGTTGAAAAAAACCACATAAAATCTTACCCGTGGTCGAGGATAAAGTTTATCAAATTTCAAAGCAGCTCCAGTACTTTTGCTTCGAGGCTTTTGCAATGAAGCAAATCGAAGAAGAGATTTCTTATTCTTGTATCGATTTCCAGTTGATTGAATCTTCTTTTTCTTTCCAGTAGATGAAGTTTGAGATGTTCGAGAAACTGGTGAACGTGCATTACTAGCAAGGCTATTCTTTTTCTTGGTGGATAAAGCACTTTCTGCAATTCTTTGTAATTCTTCAAAACGATTTTCTTGTGACTTTGCAGAAGCTTCAGCTTCAGAATTCTTGATTGGATCAACCTTCTTTGTTGCAGGAGGAGTATCATATAAAAAAACAGAATCATTATCTGATTGTTTTGGAACAGAACGACTTGAAGATGGTGCATGTTCAGATTGTTGCCGACGAGAAGATTTTGTAATAGAAGATTTCTGTTGCGGTTTTTGTTGGACATTTTGCAAATAATTGACATCATTCAAAGATAATGCAAGTGGTTCCATTGAGAATTCTTTATTTTCCATTTCTTGAATCTTCATTACAAGATTGAGAGAAACTTGAAATGGATTATTCAATGATCGAGATCGAGCAGCACGAAGTGTTGCATTTGATGATCTTCGTTCAGTTGATGCCGATGAAACAGAGCCACGAGAAGATGCAGAAGAACCAGAAGCAGCTGTTTTAGATGAAGGTGATCGGCGACCAGTTCCATCACGGGTTGATTTTCTTCCTGCCTAAAAATATAATCATCATAATCCTGATAGCTGAAATAATTATGTAAAAAAAAGAGACATACCTTTTGCATTTTTGTTGTTGATTAGTTTAGTTGTTGTTAGATGACGTCAGTAACCGGCCAAAACAAAACACGACCGTCGAGTACTTGAACAAATGAAGTCAAAGTGAGCGATTTGAAGAACGTTTTTTGTGCTTATATCAACTTTCAAAACCCCAATTTGCATATGTGTGTGAGCATTCTTTCACATGATTTTTGCATTTTTTGTAAAATTTGCATACCATAGAAAGATTAAAAAACGTTTAATAAAGTACAACAAAAATTTAAAATAGCGAAGATTGAAACAAGGATACTTTTGATCCTCGTCAACACACTTGGGCAAGGTGTATGGCCGTGTATGGATTCCATACACAGGGTCGCGGGTCGCGGAAGGGTTGAGAAGAGGGTCGCGGGTGCGGAAACCAAAATCCAAAGAGTCCTTCCTTTGGACTAAAAAATAAAACAATTTTTCGAAAAAACAGTTCACGTACTCCCCCCTTTGCGATTTTTAGGGTCGCGGATTTTTCAAAATTTTTCCATACTCATCTGCCCAAGTGTGCTCGTCAAATCCCTCAACTTAAAAGAGTGCCCTTTAAAGTTGCCCTGACAAGTGTATTACTTTAAAGTTGCCCTGACAAGTGTGTTACTTTTTAACAAATTTGAAAAGGAAAATTGTATGTTTAAAAATAAGGATTACGATTACTATTCAACGTTTCAAAGAAATTTAGGTTTAAACATGTCAAAAATCTTCAATATCATTTATTGAAAATATTGAATAAACAAACAAAAGAACAACAGCAATAACGAAAAAAATACAGAAACAAATCAAACACATAAAAAATAAAGTTAAAATTCATTCCAATCATCATCTTGTAAATAATAATCATGTTGAGGGGTTTCAATCTGATTAAATCGTGGATCAATTATACTTCGACGAAGATCAGACATTCTAGGTCTGCCTTAAAAAACAGAAGCATGAATAAAAATGTAACAAAAGAAAAAAACATTACCAGTTGCAGGATAAAATGATGACATAAATTCATCTCTTGGTGGTAATTCATGTGGAAAATGTTGATGTGTAGAAAGAAATGGAACTGGACAAAATGGTCCTGCAGTTATAAATTGTGGAAGCGTTGTAGGACGAGGAGCAGTCTGAACATGTTGCGAAGGAGTCAGAGTCGGTTGATATTCCGATGGATAAGGAGCAGTTAGAATTCGATGGAGACGTAAAGCACGTGTAGCATGAGCATCATCTACAGTAACACGATTTGTCGGTTTTGGTAAATGTTTTCGAGGAGCTGGAATTGGTCGAGGTCCTTTAGTTTGAGCAGAAGGAGATGCACGCATTGGAAGACTTGAAGCAACATCATGATCAGGTGTAGACAAAAATTCACGAATTTTAAGAAGTAATTGGTGAACAGGAAAACCTGTAGCATTTGAAAAATCCCCATAAACAGATGTGATAAAGCACGCAGCTCGTCCATGAATATCGTAAGCACCAACTCGAGCAAAGCATTCACCACATTTAATATATTCCCAAAACATTTCAGCAGGGATATCACCAAATCGAATAGTCGTTTTGACATTGAATGTTTCAGTCCGTTGAGATTTGTGAAGAAGAGTAACACCACCAAAAAAACAGAATGATGTCGATTGTTAAGACGAGAGAGAATTGTAAAAGCATCATCAGAATTCAACGGCTTTCCAATTAATTCATCACCAAGAGCAATAACAGATTCACAAGCAATGATTATGTCATACGTTTCCTAAAAGATAATCAATGTTAGATGTATGTGAACAAAATAGTACAACTTACATTATTTTCAAATAAAATCTTAGCAACCTTCTTTGCTTTTGCTGCAGACATTTGTTCTACAAATTCATCAGGTGGAATAGATTTCGGAACATTGTCTTCACTTTGATCAACAGCAACAACATAAGGATAAATTCCCTGAAATGTGAGAATATATACATATATATATAAATGTAGTGTAAAAGATAAGAATGATGGCTTCTAACAAACCATATCAAGTTGTAGAAAAACTTACAATCTGATTCAACATCGTAATTTGATCTTTTGATGTACCACAAAGAAAAATACGCGCATCTTTGATAGGATTTCCTTCTTCATTTCCAAGAAACCATTTCTTTTCACGTCGAGTACTTCTTGAAGAACGATTAACAAATCGTACTTTTTCACTTGAATCCATTTCAGTTTGACCGAGAGAAGCTTGTAACGATTAAACTTTTGTTGCATTTATTTGGGTAATTGAGATTTAATAATTTTGTGAAAAAACAAGTAAAAGTTATTTCTAACAAAAACTTTTGCAAACAAAAAATTATTGAGCGCCCAAAAAAAGTAGCACCAAACAATTGTAAAACGAACACAGTATTTATTCTTTCGTTGCAGGAAAACCTGAACGTTTGATTCGAAATTTAAAAACAAAAAAAACAAGTATTTTACTTTTTAATTCTTTTAGAAAATATACAATATGTTATTTATTTTTTGTATTATTTATTCATTAATATTTATACAGCTTTTGATATTTAACATAAAGAGTGAAACAGAATGGATTCTTTTTTTATCAAATCTGTTTAAAATATCATAAACATGCAAAGGCAATAATAAAAGAAAACCAAAGAAATTTTTGAAATAAACAAAATCAAGTATGGATTCTATGATATTTTTTATTTAACAATGCAACTTTCCTTAGCTTATTTGTTTTGGATATTAAAAACAGCTTTTAAAGCTCGGTTAAAACTCAAAAATACAGTTTTTGATGTTTTGTCGATAAATAACGAGAATGGCATTTGTTAAAAAAAAGTACGTGTAAATACAAGAAATCTTAATTTTTACAATGCCGGCTAGCACAATTTTTAGTTTTCGTATGACAGCGTTATATCGTCGTCTTATATATTGATGATCCAAACACTCTAAAACAATGGATAAAATTAGATTTGGACTTTAAAAAATGTTTACATAATTTACATACCTGCAATAATTTTTTCGCCTATTTTTACCAATGGTTATTTAATTTTTGATGATAGATACTATGTTGAAGGATTGCAGGCTTTTGCATATATGATAAATCACCTCCAAAAATCTCTCTTTAGAACATTTTTCTCTACAAAAACGAATTTTTTTGTTATTTCACGAATAATTATTGCTTCAGTTCATTTATTTGCAGCTGTAAAAATGATAATTAAAGCTCCAATAATTTACTCAAAATTTTACTTCAAAAATAAAGAAATGTCACAAAAATGGGAGATTGTTTTACTTTTGCATTGCACTTCTGTTCTGATGAAAATTTTTGCTATGGCTTTTTTATTGCCAGGAATTTTATTTGGGATAAATCAAAGAATTGCATTTGGTGCCAAAATTCCTTGAATTTTGTTGTATGCCATTTGTCATAATAAATAAAGCCTTTTTTATGAAAATGTGCTATCAAAAACACGATCATGAAAATTTTATACAATGAAAAAAGCTTGTTTTTTGTGTCTTGTTTGAACTTTGGTTTGTATATTTTTCTAAAATCATTTTTGCTTATGAGAATTAGATATGATTCATTATGATTAAAAAACACGCCTTCAGGTTAATTTGCATAAATACCAAAAACCATTTGCCAGCCAAAAGTTACATAACTGTATATATTTATATAATTAAATCAATATATTTTGAAAAAAGCATAATTTATCATAGTCCGAACAATTTCATTTTTCTATAATTCTTTTCCAAAAAAGTTTTGTTTGTCCGAGACTCTCCCTTTAAATTTATCAACGAAAAAGAGAGAATAAATAAACAGTTACTAGCAAAACTTTCACCGCAAACACAACCACTCCAATGCAAATAACATCCTGTTTATGTGATTAATTTTTAGTCCTTGGAATATTTTTTTACAGCAGCGTTTTTATGCTTTCGTCTTTTTAAAATTTTGTGTCTTATTTTTCCTTCGATATACTAACCTGCCATTTCGACTTAAGCAAAAACAAATTTGTTTAATTTCAGTTTTTGAAAAATCATGTCAATAAAAAGTAGTATGGCAGATTATCCAATACATTCGGCAATAATTGCAGAGGATAATGTTGAAATAATCAAATGTCTACTGAATGAATCAACAGGAAATGATATTTCAAAATTTAGCGAAGTGCTGCTTATAAAAAATGATGATGGGTTTACTCCCTTGAAATTAGCTGTTGAATATAACAGAATCCAAATCGCCGATTTTTTGCTTCCATTTTTGTCAAATATTAGCAATGAGCCGTTATTGCTGCATATCGCTGCTCATAAAAATTATCGTAAAATAGTGAATCTACTTCTAAAAGTATGTTTTAATAAATATTAAAGGATGAAACTGTATATATAGGGTAATTAGAAGAAAACAAGTGGCCAGGTTCTGGATCAAACAAAAAACTTTCTTTAAACTTTAACATCAACTTATTTTTAGTACGGTTGGGATGCGAGTAGAGTAGATGGTAGCGGTAATACACCGCTCTTGATTGCAACGTCTTTGGATAATTATGATGCATTTGAAGTTAACTAATACTTATTGAACTTTACACTGAAATTAGGATTTTAGGCATTACTTGATACCGGCGAAGGACAATCACTAAAGATTCAGTCAAAAAAGGGTTTTACCGTCTTACATGCTGCTATAAGCGCTAAATCGTACAGAATAATTAATGTCATTTCATAAATATGAAATAAATAATTGTAGTTTAATAATTTTTTCAGCATTTGAATGAAAAATATGCTGCAGAAATGAAAGAACTTTGTTCTATGCAGAATTCGTTCAACTATACACCTTTGCATTTTGCTGCTAAAAGTATGAACATTGAAATTCTAAAGGTGTTTCTAAAATGCCCCATCAACTATTTATAAATCTGATTTCAGTTAATATTACCTTATTTTCAAAACGTCAACATTCACAACAGTGAAAAAGATACACCGTTACATATTGCAATAAAATGGAACTTTCATGATGGTGTTAAAGCTTTAATCGAAAATGGAGGAACCAAAAACTTAACATTTGATGAACAAAAGATGATCTCTTACTGGATAGTTATCCACAAAAATATAGAAATTCTGAAGCTTTTTTGTGATGATTTAGAACGACAAATCATGAAGTTTGATAAATATTTTGATATACTGCAAAGCTGGCTTCTAAATTCAATTCATTCCTCTTTTCATGAAGGGGTGGAATATTTTCTGAATCGAAATGACTGGAAGCTAATTATTTGCAGACGACCAAATACTGATTCTAAAACAAGTCCAATGCAATCTTTAATAATAAACATGCCAAAGATGGCTGAAAAAATCTTAGATTGGTGTTTTGTTGAAAATACTGATCCACATGGTGACTTAATTTACATGTTTTTCGAATTTATTGATGATCGTTATTACATTCCGATGACTGATGATGACTGTGAAAGCAGTAAGTTGTTTATGAGGACTGTCAGGGATTGCTTGTTATGTTCAATTTGCGATTTGATACTAGGCATGGACGCGGGATGGGATTGTGACAGCTTTTTAACGGGACAGGACGGGCCTTGAAAAAATATTTGTGGGATTCGGAAATTTGATGTATTAGTTTAAATTATTGCAGCAAAAAATCGTATTTCTTCAAGTTTTTGCTTTGCTGTTATTGATTTTTGTAAACCGAAACCGATCCGAAAATTTCCCAAAAAATCAAGTTTTCTGAAAATTTTTGATAAAGTTTACTATTAAAATAGGATCCTCGCAGCAAATTTGCTGCGATAAAAGAAAATTTAATGTCAATAAAAGGTATGCAAACTCATGATTCACTATGAAGTCTCATTTTCACATCAAAACATTATCATTTCAGTTGCAACTAAATCTGAGTCATATATTTGCCGCCAAAAAGAAATTGATAAAGTTCTTGTCACACCTCGAAATAGCTTCAGTTTATATCATGATGATGAAGAAGATAGATATAACTCTTTGTACGAAATGACTTTTTGTGCTTATGATGACGATGATTACAAATTAAAATCAGAAGCAAAAAGTATACATAGTTATTACAATGAAGTTGTCGAGGAGCATCCCTTGAAACTTATGGTAAGAAGTCTAAAATAATAAAATAATTATAAAGCTGTTTAGTTGACCTATAAACGTGATGAGTTGCTTTCGCATAAATTAGTTGAATCGTATATCACTGAAAAATGGAACCGATTTAAAATGTTTTATTATTTATGTAAGTTAAATATACTAAATTTATTGAGCAAGCCAAGCCTTACGGTGGATGAACGGGTCTGGTGGAATGGAAGTCTTAACGGTATGGATTCTGTAAATTAAATTTTTTTTTAAACAATGCAAACAATAGTTGTGTTAAATGATAATTGCAATGTTAATTTACTAAATCAATCCACCGTTTAGTAAGACCCAAGCAAACCTGGCACTGTCTAAACCAGTATCCAAGCTTGGGTTTGAAGACTAATAACTCTTGTTTAAAGGAAGCGTAACCTTTTGAAGAATATTATTTTTTTGTTAACGGGTGTTCTTAACACGACATCTCTCTACTACTCGATTTTTCGGTAGAGAGATTTCATCGATGTTAAGAACACCCGGTAACAAACTAACAAACAAAAATCTTCTTCAAAAGGTTATGCTCCTTTTAAGAAAAAAAAATCACTCCTGTATATAATTTTCACATTGCAGTGTTGTTTTTTCATTTCGTTTTTGTGTTGTCTGTAACATACGCTATTTTACCATGACCCTGATTCTTATGATCTCAGAAATCAATGAAACTTTGAATACTAATTCCTTGAACCAAAAATGTTTATCAACGGTAATGTTGTTTTAAAAACAATAAAAGTGTAGAAAATGTTAAAACTATTCTACTATTTTGTTTAAGTAGACAATTGCTCTAAAAAGATGAGTATGTTTTTTAGTCATTACCGAGATTCTTTATTACATTTATGGGACTAATTCACTCGATTATGTCTGTCTACAAATTATGGCGCCGCTTCAATTTATTGCGACGGTTATTAGATATCGTTATTTTTGGGCTGATATTTTCTCTTTTATTCTGTAAACATTTTGATTATTCTGTTGAATGGAATATTATGTTAACTTTAAATTTATGTGTATGGGCAGCTTTTATAAATGTTTTCAAAAAAGTGCCTCGGTTCGGTATATACATTTTAATGGTACGTTTACGAAGTATTCAAAATATTGTGAAACTTTTATATAACACTGGCACCCCCCCCCCCCATATTATTTAAATTATCGATATCGGTGCCGCACGCCATTTCTGCGGAAACGATACGGGGTTTTCCCATAAACCGTACTTCAAGTCAAACCATTAAGCATTTCATAATCGTTTACTATAAGTTTATTATTGAAATCTTGTATACTGTATTTTTAAATGATTTTTCGTCATCGGAAAACAGTATGTGATACCATCAAAAATTGTCGCCAAATTCAGAAACAAATATATCAACACTTAGAACAAGAAAATGCAAATTGCAACACTTTTATGACTTTCTTTTTTGTGTTTCAGATTTTTCAAACGCTTAAGCAGTTTCTTCGATTTGTTCCAATTATTTCCCTGTTTTTGACACCGTTTGCTGTCACGTTTTTTGTGTCATTAGATGAAGAGGTTTGTGTAAAACTTTTTTTAATTTCTATTAAAAACAAATTGAAAACACAAGTTTTTAAATCAGATATTAGCAAAAATCCCAGATTTTGAAACACCTGCTTTTGCTGTATTTTTTTGGGGGAAATCCCAATATATTTAATAAAAAAAACATTATCTAGAGAAATTTATTCACGTTATTTAAAAGAATAATTAAACTGACGGCAATGATGACGGGAGAATTAGATTATGACGGAAACGTAAACAATATAACAACACTTTTAAATTGCTTTATTTTCTTTTCGTTTTTGCTAATTTTCACGATATTTTTAATGAATATTCTCATTGGTTTGGCTGTCAGTGACACTGCAGCAACCTTAAAAAAAGCATATCGTTTACGAATGAAACTTCAAATTGAAACCATTCTCCATATTGAATCTTTGATGCCTGAATCACTGAGACGATATTTCTGGAGAGGAGGAGCTATAGTAATAAAAGATTCTTCAGAAGATGAAGAATCGTTTAAATCCCTTTTTCGATGGTTTGGATTGTCAAAGGAAGCGATGTACAAGCTTTATGTAAGTTTTGTCGCTTCAACAAAATGAGAACGTTCAGTGGCACAAGCATAGGTTTTACGAAAAAATTATTTCAGCAATCTTCTGAAAATCATGATCATACAGATGCTGAAGCTCTCTTACAAAAAACATTACATAATCTTGAAGAAGCCTGTGATTCAATGGAAACGAAAAATATAAAAAAAACCAATGAATTACTGGAAAGAGTAGTGACAACAATTGAACAATTCAAAAACCGTTCCATTCCATTTATGGATGAAAACGAATTATGAACTCTTTTCTATTATTACTATTAAAGTGACTTCTTATGATGCTACGAAATATTTTTGTTTTCAATAGCAAAATATAATAATAAATACCCGTTTACATACATGGGCATGGGGTCCACAAGGGTCCACATTGTGGACCCTGGAGTGTGCAGTGAGCAGAGCATTTGGGCGGGAGTGAGCAGGAATGGAGTGAGCAGGAGTAGTGTTCATTTCCCCCCCCCCCCCCGTAAATCGAAAATCCCGGGGACGGGGATGAAAAACGGGGATAAAATGAAGCGGGGACGGGGACGGGGAAAAATCGCGGGGATGAAAACTTTACGGGGACGGGGACGGAATTTTGGAATTTTGACGGGAAAATTCCAAAATTCCCAGAATCGATAATTAATGAGTGGAAGTATCATTTTTATCACATAACACAACTGATCCGACCCTTTAAATAGTCAAAAACAATGAATTTTTAATTTCGCGGGGATGAAATGTTGCGGGGACGGGGAGCGGGGATAAAAGCGGGGACGAAAATCTTACGGGGACGGGGAGCGGGGACATCCCCGTCCCCGTCCCCGCGGGGATCCCCGCGGGGAACGGGGGGGGGGAAATGAACACTAAGCAGGAGCGAGTGGAAAAAAATTAAAAAAATAAGAGAAAAAAGAGAAAAAAAGAAAGAAAAGGAGAAAGAAGAGGAAAGAAGGAATCCTAAATATTTGTATGTTTTTTTCCGAAAGTAGACCGAGCAAATTAGAGTCCGCAGAATTTTGGAAAAAAGTAATATGGACTGAGCAAGTTTTTATTTTGAAAAGGAAGAAAAAATTAAATTAGTATTATTAAATGCGAGCTCCATTTTTGCAGTTACTGTAATGTCTCTAAACAATAGTTTTAATGATTTTTTATTAACAATATTCCTAAATTTTTCTAAATCCCGAACATAAAATTTTAAAAAATGCTATCAAATATAAGCAATTGTTTATTGATTAAATGAAATCTTCTGGAAATATTGGGTCTTCATCCGAAACATCATCTGCAAACACATCAAACCCTGGTTGTTCAATTTCATTGATGACAGTGCTGTCATCGTCACCGTCATCTTCAATTTCGATTTCTGCGATTTCTTATAAACTTTTTGAAATTATTTAAATTATTTTATTTCTTTATGTTGAATGTCATCTAAGTATTTTTAGTTGGTTGTTAGGGAGCTGGTACTAATCCAGTATCATCGTCAATCAATTCTGCATCATATGATTCTTTTGTTCCAGCTGTCAACCATTGTGCAACTGCTGGCATTGTATTAAAATCATTGAGTTCAGGGCCATTAATCATTATTGACATGATATCTTGCAGAGATGTTGTACTTAAACGGCTTCTTCTATTTATGAGTTTTTATCGTTTGAATTACTCGTTGTCGCATATTTCTGGCAATCGTGTTCACAATCCGCCCAAAAGAACGTCGGTTATCATGTCGAACAGTTGATGGCAAAGCTCCTGAAGCTTGCATTAATTTTATTAAAGTCGGATACAGTCTAAAGCTGATATGCTTTTTCACTACAGTATATGCAGTAGCAAATACCCGCGATGTATAAATATTATTTTGATCAATGTTTCCTTGGGCATTTTTGAGACATGAATTTGGTGGGTTTAATATTGCGTTTTTCATTTCTATTATTATGCGAGCATGACACCAAGAAAAACCGAAAGCTTTCTTCGCATAAATTTTCTGCTCCAAGTGATTGAGCTGATAATTTTATAATTTTGAAATTGAAAAATATCGATAGCTTGATCACTTCGAGGACATTAATTTATACTTCTGTCTCTTGTTGTTGTCCCATAACATCAAAAATCGTTTTTATAATCCTTGAATTCAAAACAAACACTTTTGTAGTTATTTTAATATTTTAAAATGTTTTAAAGGAAAAAGGAACAAATGGGTTAACATAATTCCAGTGTTTCCGATTTTCCAAAAACCTTTAAAAATTCATAAAAATTTAATAAAACTCTTTTAAACATGTTAGAAATGCATGTTAATGTTAAACCTATAACTAATTACAGTTAAGAAAATTAGAACTAATGTAAAAACAAAGAATTAAAAAATTTGTGTTAAAATTTTGGTCTCCGGCGTCATTCGTGGCGTCGACGCCGCGACGTCGATCGCAAAAAGGTGACGCCGACATCAAAACGCCGGCGTCGGCGTTTCGGTAACACTGCATAATTGTTTATTGCAAATAAAACTATAATACCAAAACAAACAAAAAACATCACAAAATTTTCTGGAAAAATCAACAGTTAAAAACTAAAAAAAGAGAAAAAAAAATTCGAAAAAAATCGACAGGGGGGACCCTTTGGATGTTTTGGAGTGAGCAAAATTTCAAAAATCCGTGGACCCTGGTGCCCATGTATGTACAAACATACAACTAACAGATTTACAAGGCGGAGCTTTCATAAAAACTTGCGTTCTCACAAAAAGCTTCTTATTTACAATAAAAATGATAAAAAGAGACAACAAGGGATAAAAGCAAACAACATGCATTAAAACATGACAGCAAAAATGATCGCCGGAAACGGGATGTTGTTGCTTGGGGGGATTGCAATCCGGATTGGAATGCGGCTTTCTCGATAAAGTTTTAAATCATGATGATTCAGAATGATCAATGATCATGCAATAAATAAAATAGAATAAATTTATTTATTGCATTTATTCTATTTTATATTATATTATATTGCATTTTATTTATTGCAGAATGATCAATGATCATGCAATAAATAAAATAGAATAAAGATGGATTCAAGAGCATAATTGTGTTACAGTAATCCACTTTATTCTTTACAGTGTAGTTAAGTTTAAATTTCGCGCCTTTTGCTATTAAAAAAATATACATTTCGCCAAACATCGTCCAACACATTTTTTTGGTTCTTTCTTGAATAAAAGTTGACGTGAATTGTTGATTGATAACGTTATAATTAATTTAGCATACAAAACTCTATAGTTATAAAATTTTAATAAAACAAATCATCAATGATGGGGGAATTAAAAAATTTATGCGCCCATCCGCAACAAATTCATTCATTCTTCATCATTGCATGACGAATTGACGGTCGTCAGATAAACCTTTTGCTTATCCGCTGACGCTGCTTTCAAAATAATCTGCTGCTGAAAAAGATGGTCCTTTTATCTGACCGTACTCAAGATGAAAGTCAATCAAAAAGTATTGCTCCAAAAACTGCTGAAGAAAAAACACAAATTGTTCCGCATATGCCTGAAAAGAATGCAACAACTGGAAAAAGTGCAAAAGTTTTTGTCTGGAAGGATTTGTATGTCAAAGTACCGGTGATGCAAAAACAAAATATTGTTCAACGTCTTAAATTTTGGAAGAAACAAGAAAATTCAAAGCGAGAAGTTTTACATGGTGGTAAGTATTTATATGGATATGGCAGCTGCTATTGCAGTACGGAAAATAAGAGAGATAAATTACTATAAAATTGTAGTAGGGATATGTGATACAGTAGCAGCAATAAGCTACATATTTGTGAGACATTACAATAATAGTAATAATGACCAAACATTTTTTAGTATCTGGAGTTGCTGAACCTGGTGAAATCTTAGCAATTATGGGGGCTTCTGGTGCTGGAAAAACAACCCTCTTGAATGTCCTGACTCAAAGAAATCAAAAATCCCTTGAAGTTACTGGTGAAGTTACGGTTAATGGTGAAGAGTTAACGGTTGGAGAATTTCAACGCATGTCATCATATGTTCAACAATCTGATATCTTTATGGGTGCTGTAACTGTCCGAGAACATTTGATCTTTTCTGCTCGACTTCGAATGGGCCGCCGATTCACAGATGCCGAAAAGATTGCTCGTGTTGATGAAGTTATTACTCAAATGAATCTTGTTAAATGCCAAAATACGCTTATTGGAGCCCGGCATCAAAAATCAATTTCCCTTGGAGAAAAGAAACGTCTTGCATTTGGTTGTGAAATTCTCACGGATCCTTCAATTCTTTTCTGTGATGAACCAACTTCTGGCTTGGATGCATTTATGGCAAAACAAGTTATCAAAGCTTTGCAGGCTCTTTCTGAAGAAGGAAAAACTATTGTTCTTACAATTCATCAACCATCTTCTCAAATTTTTAATATGTTTGATAAACTTTGTTTAATGGCTTTGGGAGAAGTTATCTTTCTTGGACCACCAAAGAAGGCAGCAGGAATTTTTAAGAATGCCGGATTTCCAATGACTGGTCGAGATAATCCTGCTGAATTTTGTATTGAAAGATTAGCCCTACAAGAAGGCGAAAATGAAGAAGATCGAAGTGAACGAGTTGTTGTGAGTTTGTTTTTTTTAGCCTAAGGGGTTGTGTTCCAGGTATCCTTGGAAATCCATCTAATTGTTTTCTCTTTTTTCAGAAGATCAAAGAAGCCTACAGCGATTCAAATATGGCATCCCTTTACAATGAAAGAATTCATGGATCAGTTTCTGAACGCCGAAAGAAACTTGGAAATCAAGATGTTCGAGAATCGGAAAAATATGCTGCAAATTGGTTTACACAAGTTTTATGGTTATTTGTTCGATCCTTTCGTGCAACCCTTCGTGATCCATTACTTTTAAAAGTTCGGCTTGCACAAACTATTGTAAGCTTTTTTACAATTATCGGTTTCTAAGCATTTAATTCTTTTTTAGATGACTGCATTAATCGTTGGAATAGTATATTTGAGAGTTGGTGTACCTGAAAAGGATAATATTCTATCCATTAATGGCTTCTTATTCAATTGTGTTCGAGATAATTTTATTCTTCTCATTTTTCCATGCTTAACTGTATTTGCTGATGAAATGCCAGTCTTTCTTCGAGAAAATCATGGAAATATTTATCGAACTGATGCATATTTTGTTGGAAAAAATCTTGCTGAAATTCCACAATATCTTATTCTACCTGCAATTTATTCATTGATTGTATTCTTTATGGCTGGTATGTTTCTTTCTGGGATTACTGTAGTTATGCTGTTATATATTTGTTACTGTATTTTAGGTGTACATCATGATGACGTTGGACAATTCTTTATCTTTTTGGCAATTAATACAACTGTAACAAATTTGGCTGTTTCTGTTGCATATGCTGCTGCATGCATCTTTGGCACCGTTGAATTGGCATCTCAAATTCTTCCATTGATGATTTGGCCAGTAATGTGCATGGGTGGATTCTTTGTCAATCTTAAACGAATTTCTGCTGCATTTAATTATTTCCAATATATCTCTTTTCATCGATATGCTTTTGAAGTTCAAATGGTTAATAAATGGAGTCATGAAAATCAGAAAGTTCTTCCACGTGAGTTTTATTTTGCACAAATTTCTTTAGTTAAAAATACCGTATTTTTATAATAATCTTTGTCAACTAATATTGATTGATTAATTTTTAGATTGTAATGTTGGAGAAGGTGAATGTAATTGGGGACATAATGGTGATTCAATTCTTGACTTCTTTGGATTCGAAAATAAATCAATTGTTATGCTTCGTGATTTTGGAATTCTCTTCTTCTCAATAATTCTATTTCGAACCATCGCTCTCATTGCATTATTTATTCGAGCTCGACATGTTCGTTAAAATTTGATTATAAATGCATTTTTTGATAGAATTTGTATAATTTGATGTAGTATATTTGTATATTTAAATCAATAAATTGATTGAATTAAAATTAGCTTTTATTTGAACAAATTTTTGTGCATAGTTATTTTCATTGCAGATATCAAGTTTGGTATATCTCTCAAATTTCATTACCTCTTTAATTGCATTTATCCAAAATATTATTACTGTAAAAATAAAATCTAAAAAGGAGATTGCATTAGGAAATAGTGATAAACTTAAAATGGAATTGGGATTATTGTATCGTTCAATATTTTCTACAGTAACTTTTACAACCATGTCGTTGGTAAATTTGACATCGTATTATGTGGTTCCAAGGTTTGATTATTACTTGTTAAATGGGATACTGTAGTTGATAAATAATGCAGGATTTGAGCCACCCGAGAATTAGACAATATTTACTTCAAATTTGAAGTTTTATCTATGATGGCACTAGCATTCTTAGTATTCTCTTTTTTGAAGGTGCCACTCATGAATAAAATGAAGCTTTTTTTTAATAAATCAAATATAAAATACAAGTAGGTAAACAAATACGTTCAAAACATTACTACAAACTAAAGAATGAAAAACAACAAACTATCATCTTTGTTTTTGATTACTTTTAACATTTTTGTTTCTTTTTGCACGTTTTAATTACGTGATTTTTTCAGTTTTGTTTTTATTTATAAACTCTATTTAAAAATTGCAGTGTATCCAAAAAATTGTGGTATTGATTTTTAAAATTTTATTCGATTACAAAACATGTCCAAATCCAAAATAGCAATTGTTCAAGCTGGAACAGTTTTTTACAATACTCCAGCAACAATTGAAAAACTTGAAAAATTAGCTGAAGAAGCTGCAAATGGGGGAGCTGAATTGGTTCTTTTTCCTGGTAAGTTCTTTAATACAAATTATAACACGTTTTTATTCTCCAAGATCATTGAAATCACAGCTAAAAACCGAAAATTGGGACATAAAAGCTTTTGTTTAAAACTGAATCATCGTAATTTAAACATTGGATTCCATCCAAAATCAATTGAAATCTAAAACTAAAATTTTAGCCGAAATCAAAACTAAACCTTTTTAATCAACCGTAATCAAAAATATTAAAATTCAAATTTTGGTTTAGCAATCCCTTATTTACACATTATTGATAACCTTTTAAAAACTGATTTAATTTTCCTTCAACCAGTTTATCCCAAAACGATAAAGACTATTAAAAGCTAATCAAAATTTAACCAAAATAATTATTTCCAGAGGGCTTTGTCGGTGGATATCCAAAAGGCCTAAACTTTGGCCTTTCTGTTTATGCTCCGACTCAAGACGGCCGGGATGAATTCAAGAGATATTTTGAATCTGCAATTGAATATAATTCTTTTGAAAGTGACAGAATTGCGAAAGCTGCTGCCAAAAATAAAGTTTATCTTGTCGTTGGTGTGATTGAACGAGATGGTGGAACACTTTATTGCTCTGTAATCTGGTTTTTAATTGTACCTTTTCAAGATAAAAGTAATATTTTTTAGGTATTTTTCTATTCCCCAGAAGGAGAAAAACTAGGAAAGCATCGAAAACTTGTCCCAACGACCCTTGAACGATGTATTTGGGGTGCCGGAGATGGTTCAACGATGCCAGTTCTTGATACAAAAGTTGGTAAAATTGGTGCTGCAATTTGTTGGACAAATTATATGCCACTTTTGAGAATGACGTATTACAAAAAAGGTCTGTTTAATAAAATTTATAGTGAAAAAAAAATTAAAAATTTCCTTTAAAAAATACCAAAATTCTATTCATGTGTATTTTTCAGGAATCCAACTTTACCTTGCTCCAACTGCCGATGACGGAGATCATTGGTTATCTCTGATGAGAACAATAGCAGTTGAAGGCAGAGTTTTTGTCATTTCTGCCTGTCAATTCTTTACTTCCGCAGATTATCCAGCTCATCATGCATCCCATGATCCCTCAGGGAAAATCCTTATGCGGGGAGGATCTTGTGCCGTCGATCCATTTGGAAAAGTTTTACTTGAACCAGATTTTACAAAAGAAAGAATCGGCTTTGTCGAAATTGATACTGCTGAAATTCCTCGAGCCAAATTTGATCTTGACGTAATTGGACATTATTCTCGTCCCGATATTTTCCAACTTTCTGTTAATGAAAACGAACAAAAAACTGTTAGTTTTAACTGTTAAAATTGCAACTTGAAACTAAGCCATCAGATTTCTAGGAAAGAACCCTCCCCTGTTTTTATTAAAAAGTATAATATAAACCGTAGAAGTTATAACTTTTGAAACTTATGTTTTACATCCAACGTAAATTAAATTCTTTTTTGAAACAGAAATAAAAGCATTTAATCCCACCTTCAAGGAAATTTTTCAAATTATATTTACTTTTGTTTCAACGATTTTTAGTCATTTTTGTTTCAACGATGGAGCTAAAAATTCATTACAAAATTTAATTTGATACAGTTTTAGCTTTTTTTGTGCACTTTTCGGTCGTATACGTGGTCGAATTTTAAATGCTTTAAAAAATAACCCGTTTATTATTTTTTAAAGCATTTAAAATTCGACCACGTATACGACCGAAAAGTGCACAAAAAAAGCTAAAACTGTATCAAATTAAATTTTGTAATGAATTTTTAGCTCCATCGTTGAAACAAAAATGACTAAAAATCGTTGAAACAAAAGTAAATATAATTTGAAAAATTTCCTTGAAGGTGGGATTAAATGCTTTTATTTCTGTTTCAAAAAAGAATTTAATTTACGTTGGATGTAAAACATAAGTTTCAAAAGTTATAACTTCTACGGTTTATATTATACTTTTTAATAAAAACAGGGGAGGGTTCTTTCCTAGAAATCTGATGGCTTAGTTTCAAGTTGCAATTTTAACAGTTAAAACTAACAGTTTTTTGTTCGTTTTCATTAACAGAAAGTTGGAAAATATCGGGACGAGAATAATGTCCAATTACGTCAAGATCAAATTTGGCTCGAGGAATTTCAGCAGTATCAATTTCGACAAAGCCGATTCTTTCTTTTGTAAAATCTGGTTCAAGTAAAACTTTTCCAAATGGATCGACGGCACAAGATCCTCCCCGCATAAGGATTTTCCCTGAGGGATCATGGGATGCATGATGAGCTGGATAATCTGCGGAAGTAAAGAATTGACAGGCAGAAATGACAAAAACTCTGCCTTCAACTGCTATTGTTCTCATCAGAGATAACCAATGATCTCCGTCATCGGCAGTTGGAGCAAGGTAAAGTTGGATTCCTGAAAAATACACATGAATAGAATTTTGGTATTTTTTAAAGGAAATTTTTAATTTTTTTTTCACTATAAATTTTATTAAACAGACCTTTTTTGTAATACGTCATTCTCAAAAGTGGCATATAATTTGTCCAACAAATTGCAGCACCAATTTTACCAACTTTTGTATCAAGAACTGGCATCGTTGAACCATCTCCGGCACCCCAAATACATCGTTCAAGGGTCGTTGGGACAAGTTTTCGATGCTTTCCTAGTTTTTCTCCTTCTGGGGAATAGAAAAATACCTAAAAAATATTACTTTTATCTTGAAAAGGTACAATTAAAAACCAGATTACAGAGCAATAAAGTGTTCCACCATCTCGTTCAATCACACCAACGACAAGATAAACTTTATTTTTGGCAGCAGCTTTCGCAATTCTGTCACTTTCAAAAGAATTATATTCAATTGCAGATTCAAAATATCTCTTGAATTCATCCCGGCCGTCTTGAGTCGGAGCATAAACAGAAAGGCCAAAGTTTAGGCCTTTTGGATATCCACCGACAAAGCCCTCTGGAAATAATTATTTTGGTTAAATTTTGATTAGCTTTTAATAGTCTTTATCGTTTTGGGATAAACTGGTTGAAGGAAAATTAAATCAGTTTTTAAAAGGTTATCAATAATGTGTAAATAAGGGATTGCTAAACCAAAATTTGAATTTTAATATTTTTGATTACGGTTGATTAAAAAGGTTTAGTTTTGATTTCGGCTAAAATTTTAGTTTTAGATTTCAATTGATTTTGGATGGAATCCAATGTTTAAATTACGATGATTCAGTTTTAAACAAAAGCTTTTATGTCCCAATTTTCGGTTTTTAGCTGTGATTTCAATGATCTTGGAGAATAAAAACGTGTTATAATTTGTATTAAAGAACTTACCAGGAAAAAGAACCAATTCAGCTCCCCCATTTGCAGCTTCTTCAGCTAATTTTTCAAGTTTTTCAATTGTTGCTGGAGTATTGTAAAAAACTGTTCCAGCTTGAACAATTGCTATTTTGGATTTGGACATGTTTTGTAATCGAATAAAATTTTAAAAATCAATACCACAATTTTTTGGATACACTGCAATTTTTAAATAGAGTTTATAAATAAAAACAAAACTGAAAAAATCACGTAATTAAAACGTGCAAAAAGAAACAAAAATGTTAAAAGTAATCAAAAACAAAGATGATAGTTTGTTGTTTTTCATTCTTTAGTTTGTAGTAATGTTTTGAACGTATTTGTTTACCTACTTGTATTTTATATTTGATTTATTAAAAAAAAGCTTCATTTTATTCATGAGTGGCACCTTCAAAAAAGAGAATACTAAGAATGCTAGTGCCATCATAGATAAAACTTCAAATTTGAAGTAAATATTGTCTAATTCTCGGGTGGCTCAAATCCTGCATTATTTATCAACTACAGTATCCCATTTAACAAGTAATAATCAAACCTTGGAACCACATAATACGATGTCAAATTTACCAACGACATGGTTGTAAAAGTTACTGTAGAAAATATTGAACGATACAATAATCCCAATTCCATTTTAAGTTTATCACTATTTCCTAATGCAATCTCCTTTTTAGATTTTATTTTTACAGTAATAATATTTTGGATAAATGCAATTAAAGAGGTAATGAAATTTGAGAGATATACCAAACTTGATATCTGCAATGAAAATAACTATGCACAAAAATTTGTTCAAATAAAAGCTAATTTTAATTCAATCAATTTATTGATTTAAATATACAAATATACTACATCAAATTATACAAATTCTATCAAAAAATGCATTTATAATCAAATTTTAACGAACATGTCGAGCTCGAATAAATAATGCAATGAGAGCGATGGTTCGAAATAGAATTATTGAGAAGAAGAGAATTCCAAAATCACGAAGCATAACAATTGATTTATTTTCGAATCCAAAGAAGTCAAGAATTGAATCACCATTATGTCCCCAATTACATTCACCTTCTCCAACATTACAATCTAAAAATTAATCAATCAATATTAGTTGACAAAGATTATTATAAAAATACGGTATTTTTAACTAAAGAAATTTGTGCAAAATAAAACTCACGTGGAAGAACTTTCTGATTTTCATGACTCCATTTATTAACCATTTGAACTTCAAAAGCATATCGATGAAAAGAGATATATTGGAAATAATTAAATGCAGCAGAAATTCGTTTAAGATTGACAAAGAATCCACCCATGCACATTACTGGCCAAATCATCAATGGAAGAATTTGAGATGCCAATTCAACGGTGCCAAAGATGCATGCAGCAGCATATGCAACAGAAACAGCCAAATTTGTTACAGTTGTATTAATTGCCAAAAAGATAAAGAATTGTCCAACGTCATCATGATGTACACCTAAAATACAGTAACAAATATATAACAGCATAACTACAGTAATCCCAGAAAGAAACATACCAGCCATAAAGAATACAATCAATGAATAAATTGCAGGTAGAATAAGATATTGTGGAATTTCAGCAAGATTTTTTCCAACAAAATATGCATCAGTTCGATAAATATTTCCATGATTTTCTCGAAGAAAGACTGGCATTTCATCAGCAAATACAGTTAAGCATGGAAAAATGAGAAGAATAAAATTATCTCGAACACAATTGAATAAGAAGCCATTAATGGATAGAATATTATCCTTTTCAGGTACACCAACTCTCAAATATACTATTCCAACGATTAATGCAGTCATCTAAAAAAGAATTAAATGCTTAGAAACCGATAATTGTAAAAAAGCTTACAATAGTTTGTGCAAGCCGAACTTTTAAAAGTAATGGATCACGAAGGGTTGCACGAAAGGATCGAACAAATAACCATAAAACTTGTGTAAACCAATTTGCAGCATATTTTTCCGATTCTCGAACATCTTGATTTCCAAGTTTCTTTCGGCGTTCAGAAACTGATCCATGAATTCTTTCATTGTAAAGGGATGCCATATTTGAATCGCTGTAGGCTTCTTTGATCTTCTGAAAAAAGAGAAAACAATTAGATGGATTTCCAAGGATACCTGGAACACAACCCCTTAGGCTAAAAAAAACAAACTCACAACAACTCGTTCACTTCGATCTTCTTCATTTTCGCCTTCTTGTAGGGCTAATCTTTCAATACAAAATTCAGCAGGATTATCTCGACCAGTCATTGGAAATCCGGCATTCTTAAAAATTCCTGCTGCCTTCTTTGGTGGTCCAAGAAAGATAACTTCTCCCAAAGCCATTAAACAAAGTTTATCAAACATATTAAAAATTTGAGAAGATGGTTGATGAATTGTAAGAACAATAGTTTTTCCTTCTTCAGAAAGAGCCTGCAAAGCTTTGATAACTTGTTTTGCCATAAATGCATCCAAGCCAGAAGTTGGTTCATCACAGAAAAGAATTGAAGGATCCGTGAGAATTTCACAACCAAATGCAAGACGTTTCTTTTCTCCAAGGGAAATTGATTTTTGATGCCGGGCTCCAATAAGCGTATTTTGGCATTTAACAAGATTCATTTGAGTAATAACTTCATCAACACGAGCAATCTTTTCGGCATCTGTGAATCGGCGGCCCATTCGAAGTCGAGCAGAAAAGATCAAATGTTCTCGGACAGTTACAGCACCCATAAAGATATCAGATTGTTGAACATATGATGACATGCGTTGAAATTCTCCAACCGTTAACTCTTCACCATTAACCGTAACTTCACCAGTAACTTCAAGGGATTTTTGATTTCTTTGAGTCAGGACATTCAAGAGGGTTGTTTTTCCAGCACCAGAAGCCCCCATAATTGCTAAGATTTCACCAGGTTCAGCAACTCCAGATACTAAAAAATGTTTGGTCATTATTACTATTATTGTAATGTCTCACAAATATGTAGCTTATTGCTGCTACTGTATCACATATCCCTACTACAATTTTATAGTAATTTATCTCTCTTATTTTCCGTACTGCAATAGCAGCTGCCATATCCATATAAATACTTACCACCATGTAAAACTTCTCGCTTTGAATTTTCTTGTTTCTTCCAAAATTTAAGACGTTGAACAATATTTTGTTTTTGCATCACCGGTACTTTGACATACAAATCCTTCCAGACAAAAACTTTTGCACTTTTTCCAGTTGTTGCATTCTTTTCAGGCATATGCGGAACAATTTGTGTTTTTTCTTCAGCAGTTTTTGGAGCAATACTTTTTGATTGACTTTCATCTTGAGTACGGTCAGATAAAAGGACCATCTTTTTCAGCAGCAGATTATTTTGAAAGCAGCGTCAGCGGATAAGCAAAAGGTTTATCTGACGACCGTCAATTCGTCATGCAATGATGAAGAATGAATGAATTTGTTGCGGATGGGCGCATAAATTTTTTAATTCCCCCATCATTGATGATTTGTTTTATTAAAATTTTATAACTATAGAGTTTTGTATGCTAAATTAATTATAACGTTATCAATCAACAATTCACGTCAACTTTTATTCAAGAAAGAACCAAAAAAATGTGTTGGACGATGTTTGGCGAAATGTATATTTTTTTAATAGCAAAAGGCGCGAAATTTAAACTTAACTACACTGTAAAGAATAAAGTGGATTACTGTAACACAATTATGCTCTTGAATCCATCTTTATTCTATTTTATTTATTGCATGATCATTGATCATTCTGCAATAAATAAAATGCAATATAATATAATATAAAATAGAATAAATGCAATAAATAAATTTATTCTATTTTATTTATTGCATGATCATTGATCATTCTGAATCATCATGATTTAAAACTTTATCGAGAAAGCCGCATTCCAATCCGGATTGCAATCCCCCCAAGCAACAACATCCCGTTTCCGGCGATCATTTTTGCTGTCATGTTTTAATGCATGTTGTTTGCTTTTATCCCTTGTTGTCTCTTTTTATCATTTTTATTGTAAATAAGAAGCTTTTTGTGAGAACGCAAGTTTTTATGAAAGCTCCGCCTTGTAAATCTGTTAGTTGTATGTTTGTACATACATGGGCACCAGGGTCCACGGATTTTTGAAATTTTGCTCACTCCAAAACATCCAAAGGGTCCCCCCTGTCGATTTTTTTCGAATTTTTTTTTCTCTTTTTTTAGTTTTTAACTGTTGATTTTTCCAGAAAATTTTGTGATGTTTTTTGTTTGTTTTGGTATTATAGTTTTATTTGCAATAAACAATTATGCAGTGTTACCGAAACGCCGACGCCGGCGTTTTGATGTCGGCGTCACCTTTTTGCGATCGACGTCGCGGCGTCGACGCCACGAATGACGCCGGAGACCAAAATTTTAACACAAATTTTTTAATTCTTTGTTTTTACATTAGTTCTAATTTTCTTAACTGTAATTAGTTATAGGTTTAACATTAACATGCATTTCTAACATGTTTAAAAGAGTTTTATTAAATTTTTATGAATTTTTAAAGGTTTTTGGAAAATCGGAAACACTGGAATTATGTTAACCCATTTGTTCCTTTTTCCTTTAAAACATTTTAAAATATTAAAATAACTACAAAAGTGTTTGTTTTGAATTCAAGGATTATAAAAACGATTTTTGATGTTATGGGACAACAACAAGAGACAGAAGTATAAATTAATGTCCTCGAAGTGATCAAGCTATCGATATTTTTCAATTTCAAAATTATAAAATTATCAGCTCAATCACTTGGAGCAGAAAATTTATGCGAAGAAAGCTTTCGGTTTTTCTTGGTGTCATGCTCGCATAATAATAGAAATGAAAAACGCAATATTAAACCCACCAAATTCATGTCTCAAAAATGCCCAAGGAAACATTGATCAAAATAATATTTATACATCGCGGGTATTTGCTACTGCATATACTGTAGTGAAAAAGCATATCAGCTTTAGACTGTATCCGACTTTAATAAAATTAATGCAAGCTTCAGGAGCTTTGCCATCAACTGTTCGACATGATAACCGACGTTCTTTTGGGCGGATTGTGAACACGATTGCCAGAAATATGCGACAACGAGTAATTCAAACGATAAAAACTCATAAATAGAAGAAGCCGTTTAAGTACAACATCTCTGCAAGATATCATGTCAATAATGATTAATGGCCCTGAACTCAATGATTTTAATACAATGCCAGCAGTTGCACAATGGTTGACAGCTGGAACAAAAGAATCATATGATGCAGAATTGATTGACGATGATACTGGATTAGTACCAGCTCCCTAACAACCAACTAAAAATACTTAGATGACATTCAACATAAAGAAATAAAATAATTTAAATAATTTCAAAAAGTTTATAAGAAATCGCAGAAATCGAAATTGAAGATGACGGTGACGATGACAGCACTGTCATCAATGAAATTGAACAACCAGGGTTTGATGTGTTTGCAGATGATGTTTCGGATGAAGACCCAATATTTCCAGAAGATTTCATTTAATCAATAAACAATTGCTTATATTTGATAGCATTTTTTAAAATTTTATGTTCGGGATTTAGAAAAATTTAGGAATATTGTTAATAAAAAATCATTAAAACTATTGTTTAGAGACATTACAGTAACTGCAAAAATGGAGCTCGCATTTAATAATACTAATTTAATTTTTTCTTCCTTTTCAAAATAAAAACTTGCTCAGTCCATATTACTTTTTTCCAAAATTCTGCGGACTCTAATTTGCTCGGTCTACTTTCGGAAAAAAACATACAAATATTTAGGATTCCTTCTTTCCTCTTCTTTCTCCTTTTCTTTCTTTTTTTCTCTTTTTTCTCTTATTTTTTTAATTTTTTTCCACTCGCTCCTGCTTAGTGTTCATTTCCCCCCCCCGTTCCCCGCGGGGATCCCCGCGGGGACGGGGACGGGGATGTCCCCGCTCCCCGTCCCCGTAAGATTTTCGTCCCCGCTTTTATCCCCGCTCCCCGTCCCCGCAACATTTCATCCCCGCGAAATTAAAAATTCATTGTTTTTGACTATTTAAAGGGTCGGATCAGTTGTGTTATGTGATAAAAATGATACTTCCACTCATTAATTATCGATTCTGGGAATTTTGGAATTTTCCCGTCAAAATTCCAAAATTCCGTCCCCGTCCCCGTAAAGTTTTCATCCCCGCGATTTTTCCCCGTCCCCGTCCCCGCTTCATTTTATCCCCGTTTTTCATCCCCGTCCCCGGGATTTTCGATTTACGGGGGGGGGGGGGAAATGAACACTACTCCTGCTCACTCCATTCCTGCTCACTCCCGCCCAAATGCTCTGCTCACTGCACACTCCAGGGTCCACAATGTGGACCCTTGTGGACCCCATGCCCATGTATGTTTGTATAAATATGTGTTAAGTTTTATCATAAATCGGCGCCCCTAAGAATAATCTTAGTTTATTGGAAAGTATTTTTGCAAAAGAATAAAAAGCTCGAGAAAGAGCGTTAGGAAAGAAAGAAAAGATAGTTGAGTAAAACCAGAGAGATTCTGGTGTCGTGAAGCACTTAGTGCGTGAGATAGAATATATCTGAACCTTGGTCACCCTAGCGGTACCGACACAATCTTATTAAAGTAACAATCTTCCCCGGAAGAAACGTTACAACACAATATAGTCTATACTGTACTTGAATAATACCTGTTTACTGTAATCTGTGCTCTTCCTTTTTTGTTGTCCATTAGGTTTTTGATGTTCCAAAAAAATGTGGTATTTGGATTCACTTCAAAGAATTCTATCAAAGAAAAAAATAAGGAAACGTTTTTTAAAAAATATTAATCCGATTTTAGAGTAGTTTTATACTACTTTTTAAACCTTTTATTGACTATAACAATGAATTTTTTGTTTTGTGAACATCAGGTTTTTTGTAAAATATTTAGTATAAATTCATCACATAAATGACCAAATAGTATGCCTTCAGAATCCTAAGTTTAAACTCTTCTACAAAAATAATTAAAATGTTTGTTTCAAAATCTTCAACAACTTTTGTTACCATTTCATTGATGCTTTTATTGATCTATACTATTGAAGTAAGTTAATTATACTCGATTGTATTAAATCCATTGAATTTATTAGGCAAATGCAGCAGGTTCATGTTCGGAAGTTAGAGCTGCATCTGAAAATGCTCGAATCAATGCCGAAGCCGCTTGTGCCAAGGCTGCTGCTATTGCGATCAACACTGCTGCTGGCACAAAATTCGTTGCCAAAAATGCTTGTGATGATGCAAAATATATTGCCAAAAATATCGCTGATGAAGCTGCAGCAGCAGCTTGCTTTTAATGAAAATGTTAAAATTTTCATACATTTTTTGGCATTTATTTATCCTAAAAAGTTGCATTTATTTTATCTCGTTGCTTCAGATATGTTATGTAAAATAAAAATAGTTTAGCTAGAACTGCATTCATAAACAGAATTCTAGTATCTGGGATTTAAAGCTTACACTGTAAGGGTTACAGTACCTAAAGCAGCACGTTATTAATCAAACAACTTCTCTCTATAACCATATACCAAAAAATGTCCCCGAACAAATTTCTTAACATTGTTACAGAATTTACTACTTAAATATTAAAAAATTTAAACATACATAGAACACCACTTGTTAAAGTTCAAATACAAATAATAAATAGAACAGATCAAACAACAAAACGAGAGAGATTTTATAAAAGTTCTTCAATATCTTTTGCAATACTTCTTGGTTCAGTTGTTGGAGCGAAACGCTTAACGACTTTTCCTTGTCGATCAACTAAGAATTTTGTGAAATTCCATTTGATTGCATCAATGAGTGTGCCGCCTTGTTCTTTCTTCAAAAATTGATAAAGTGGATCAGCATTTCCGCCATTGACATTAATCTTGGCATAAAGATCAGGTTCAAAGTTGAATTTTTCATTAACAAAATTTTTGATATCAATTTCACATTTTGGTTCCTGAAATATGAACATTAATAATGTTTACAACTAAATACAACAACACAGGAGCTAAATATGTCAAGTGGTACAGTAACATAGAGCAAAGAAAGCAGCTTCAAAGAAAAGCAGTAATGTATTCATTTAAAATACACTTTTAGGTGTGTAAGTTGCATGCGATCAAAGTACTGATCTAGCTAATCACGAACCGTGTACAATCAGAGCTGGCAATAGCCGTTTTTCGGCTACGTAGCTTTTTTTAAACACATTAATATCTATTTTCATAATGTGTTAAACGTTATAAGATTTTTTAAATACTTTCTTATTCACATTTTTAGTTTATATAAAAAAGATCAGCTACCTTACTTACGAAAAACGCGAGATATTAAGGTTTTTAAAAACGGCTCCGTAGCCGAAAAACGGCTATTGCCCAGCTCTGTGTACAATTAAGTAAATTTAATCACAGAAAAATATATCCTCTAACATGTACCATCAGACAAATCTCTGTATATATTCTTCAAAAATATTGAACAAACCTGTCCACCAAATTGATTGCATGGGAAAGCAGCAACTTCAAATCCGCGATCATGATATTTATCCAAAAGTTCTTTCATTTGAGTATAATTTGAATTGGTAAAACCACATTGAGATGCAACATTAACAATCAGCAAAACTTTTCCCCTAAAAATGATAGATATATAACAGAATAAAAAGGAGTAATCAAAAGCTTTACTTGTATTTATCAAGTGAAACATCTTTACCATCAGCATCTTTAACAGTGAAATCATAAACTGACATCTTTGCTAAAAAAGGAAAGTTTTAACCGTGTATAAAAGCGATGAGCGCTTAAGCGATGAAGAAAAAGCAAAAACACGAAAAAAGAGAGAGAAAAATGAACTTAAAATGGAAGAGATGATGATAAAAGCCTTATCAAACAAAAAAGGTCATAAACTTTTTGTGTCATCAATAATACTTTCTTTAAGAACGATATTTGTTTGGTCAAAAGGTCAAAGAGAGTAACATTGATAAAGCTAAAAGACAGACAGGGAGTTATTTTTAAAAGGAGTAAACAGATCCAATCGATATGTACTTTTCAATCATGAACCTTGCTAGATGAGTTAAAGAGAACCATTAAATAAGCGTGACAACAAGAACAAAAATCAGTAAACAGTAAATTGAAAAATATTTTCATCGATTTAAGTTCATGAATATGAGTCAAACCACTGTTGACTAAAAAACGATGACTAAAAAATCATCAAAAACGGGTCAAGTGTGAGCAAAAGAAATATAGTCAGGAAAAAAGATTCATGGTGATTTGAGTACAGCAATTTACTTGAGTTGATAGAGTTATTATCCTTGATTGTGGCCCACACAATTTGTGGGTGATAGTTTTATCGCATAAATTTCTCTTATCTTCCTCTTCTTAAACTAGCAAAAGACTAAAGGCTAGCGATAATGTTTGACTTTCATCGAAATAAAAGTACCAAAACGATAGGGCAAATATTTCATACAAATAAGGGGAAGAAAATGTAAAGAAAGCACACGAAAATAAAATAACAACTTAAATACATAACTTTTTGTATGTAACACTTCACCTGAAGAATTTATTCAACATATTCAAATGACAAATGTTGAATAATAATCTTCTGTAAACAAATACATGTAAAAAGTAAGTAAAAATTGCACCTGCAAATTTTTGAAAAAAAATTGTTCAACAAAAAACCGGCGAGAAAAATCTTTCACAAAGAAAAAAAGGCCAAAGTAGAAAACAAAAACCAATGAACAATTTTTGTAGTTTGAAATCGCTCTCGTTATTTTTTACGTTTCAAAAATTTTTTTAACGATTATTTTTTATCGGTTTTTTTATCACAATGTTTTGAAAGCCTTTCTATCAATTTTTTATTAATGATAATACTTTTTTCAGAGATCTAAACCTTAAATATGTCCCATTCAGCAGCATCCCCGGAAATATGGATTGTCTCCGTGCCTGGTGATTCAACGCCGCAGGAAGCTTTTGATAAGCTTAATTCTTCAACGTCATCCCTTTCAACGAATAATAAATTTACGATTCCTGATTTAAAAGTTGGAACTTTGGATCAACTTGTTGGATTGTCGGAAGAGCTAACGAAATTGGATGTTGCGGCAGAGCAAACAACTCGGAAATTGGTGCAATATTTTGGTGAAATTTTAGAGCAACGAGAAAAGCTAAATGAAAATCTGGTTATCGGGAACAAAGATATGCGATCATATTTAACAAAGTTTCAATGGGAATCTGCAAAATATCCTCTGAAGCAATCGTTGAAAGTATTATCTGAGATTATGGGAAAGCAGATAACTCAAATTGATAATGATTTTAAAGCAAAGGCTGCGAATTATAATAATTTAAAGAATACCATTTCTTCAATTGATCGAAAATCAACTGGATCTTTGGCTACAAAGGATATCTCTGATTTGGTTAAAGCTGAAGACTTTGTTCAAGATTCTGAATACCTTCAAACTGTCGTAGTTGCAGTTCCAAAATTGCAGGTCAAAGAATGGGAAGCTAAATATTCAACGTTTGCAGATATGGTTGTACCAGGTAAGACCCTTTTTGTATACAGGATGGGGTTACATATGAGGTGTGGCTTTTTTAGGGTTGTAAATTTTGTTGGGACAAATAATGTGATATGGGAGCATATCAATAACTTGTTACTCGGGACTTTAATATTTTGTATTTTTCCTTGGTAACCAGATAGAAAAAGATGCTGCTTCTGACATGAGTTAGAAGTCGAAGTATTTTACGATATACTGTAAGATGTTCTATAAAAGATAGATTCTAAGCCTTTAACAGGCTCCTAATATTCCTTCATTTTTCATGTAGCTGACTGTGACAAAAATACTAAATCCTGAGTTAATTAATCGTTATCCTCAAGAATAAACTCTCTTCCCCCAAACCTTAAATCCTTGTATTTTTTATTTTACATTTTTACACTTAAAATTTCCTAGCATTCCACTTTTTGCTTATATTTTTATCGGTTTTGATCAAAAACTTATTACGTATAATTTTCAGGATCTGCTAAACGAATTACCGATGACAATGATTTTGTCCTTTATACCGTAACACTGTTCAAAAAGGTTCTCGATGAATACCGTACCAATTGCCGGGACAACAAAATTATTGTTCGAGATTTTGTTTACAATGAAGAAAATTTGAAGATTGGGAAAACTGAAAAAGATAAACTCCTTCAAGAGAAACAAAAACAATATGCTCAAATTATTCGATGGTTGAAAATTAATTTTGGTGAAATCTTTTCTGCTTACATTCATCTCAAAGCTTTGCGAACTTTTGTTGAATCTGTTCTTCGATATGGACTTCCAGTGAATTTTCAAGCTGTTGTAATGGAACCAAATAAAAATTCAATTCGAAAGCTTCAAGCTGAACTCAATAAACATTATTCTCATCTTGATGGCGGAAATATTAATGGTCCAATGGGTGACAACTTTGATGATCTTCCAAGTTTAGCTTCTTTGGGTATTCATGATTATCATCCGTATGTTTTCGTCAAAGTTTTTACTGATTTTGCTGATCGTCGATAATAAAAAGAATTGAAATATAAAAAAAAATTATATAATTATTTTACTAACACTCTCTATCTCTTTTTTTGTAATAGTTTTTTTCACTTGTAGTATTTTGTATTTGTCAGTTGTTTACAGTCTGTCAGCTGCTGGTCATGTCTGTGCCAGTGAGCGCATTAATAAAACTTTACTAACTCAATTTATTTGCTAATTTGTTTCCAAATATTAGTGAAATTACTGTAACTGACAAGTCTATATTTCTTTCCTAATCACTTGAAAATTACCGTAGCAATGATATTGTTTAATGCTTAATTTATTGCATATTTTTTTAGTATTTTATTTTAAACCTGTGCTAGTTTTGACTTTTGCAAGTCGCATACAGTATTATTTTTTTAAGAAATTTCTTTCACTTCGTCTTTTAAATAAATTTTATGCAATAACAATAAATAACCTTCCTCGATTGATTTGTTTTTGAATTATCAATGATGGAACGAACACGAATCTCGAGATACATCTCTGACACTATTTTAAATTTTGTAATAAATTTATTATACTACATGATTTTTTACAGTACATATTTAATGAAACAACAACAATGCTGAAACATTTTCAATATAAAAGTTATTTTTCATATGATTTTAAATTTTTTTTGCAATATTTGTGTTTTGTAATTAAATTTTTTGTCTTCTGCAAAAGTTAAATCTGTAATAATTTATGAATGAAAGAACAAGACTACTGTACGTTAAACATGACGTTGCAATCAAATGAATTTAATTTAAATTGAATTCCTTTTTTCACTAATCTAAATTAATTAATTATCAGATTTTTTTGTTATGAAGGGATAAATTAAAAAGCTGATCTTAAAATTGATAGACGGAAGCAAAACAATCATTTTATACAATTTCAGATTTATTAATTAATGTTTAACTCTTTGTGTTTTTTTTAATAATTTCATATTATTACATTTATTTTTTCATATCTTTTAGTCAAGATGCTGGTGATTCTTTTTCCATGTAAAAAAATTAAAATTAACAAGTAATAAAATATTCAAATATGATACATGGCTAATAAGTCTCACTTCTTTCAACAAATGAATTTTTGACAAATTGATTTTGTCTTTTACAATGACTAGTTTGTTGGTTTTTTTTCATTTGAAGCTGTCGAATTTTGGCGAAGAAAGATTGTTGTTTCTCTTTTTCATACTTATTTGAAAACACAAATATTTCGAAATATTAATAAAACTGTCTGGGTTGTGTTCACGGAAACAAAATTGCTTGCCCATTCGCTTTTTTATTCATTTTATTTCCACAACTTTTTTCGTTTCTTTATTTTTCCTTTTTCGAATATTTAGTTGAAATAGAAAGAAAAAAGTTTAAGAAATTTGAAGTGATGAATAAGCAAATAAAAAAGGTTTAGACAAGATGTAAAAGCAAAAGTCAATTATCAATTATATCCTAATTTTTTACACCACTCATGTTGATGGCTCTCAGTTTTCTTGTTCTTCGAATGGAATATCATAAACAATAAATTCGTCACACAAAAAATTACAAATAAATTTAATGAAAGGGTAAAAACTAAAAATTAAATTATGAAAAATTGAGTTGCTTTTCAATGTGGTACAAGTGCATTTATTAAATTTATAAACATTTTGTGTTTTCTCGATTTTGAAAGATAAAAACAAAGTTCTGAAACGCTAAACGCCAAGAAAAATGCCATCATGGATCCGACAAATGTTTGGTTTTGACAAAGATTTGAATTTTGAATGGAACATTCTGGAAGGAAATATCTCATGTCATGCCTTAGGGAAGAAAGCATTTTTGGATTCAAACATTGCATGTTTTTTCTTTCAACTTCCATTCTTTCTTGAATCAAATGGTTTTGCAATTATCACTTTATCACTGATAATCCCAATTATGCTAATTTCAATTTTTGGAAAAATCAAACAAAGCTATCGATGGTTTATTTTAAATCAATGTTTTTGGGATTTATTAATTTCATATTCATTTATTTGTGATAAACCAAGTTTCAATGAATGGTTCAAAGAATTATACTCCGCAGTTTGGTACAAAAATTTTAGAAAGGATTATAAAAGTTATTTTATATCTGTAAATCAAGGACCTCCAACTTGTTTTTATTCTTTTCCGGTCCAGGAAGATTTTGTCACGGATCAGGTGAATGGTGTTTTGGAAACAATATTTTTTCTAACAACCAGAAATGCCGCTTTCGCTCCACTTTTGTTACTCACTTTCTCAAGATTCGTATGTTTATATTTTCATCATTTTTATGAAAAATTTGTTACAACAAAGAAAACAATTTTCACGATTCTTTGTTTTAATATTTTTTGTATTATTTTTGTCAATCTTAACTCTTGGTATCGAGCAATTTCAAATCCAATTTTGAAAGAAAATCATTTAAAATGTAATTCTGCATGTAATCAAACAGTTTACTTGGATGGAAAAACTTATGATGGATGTCTCAATGATTGTTTAGTGACACATTACAAATCATTAAATGTTCATTTTTTAAAAAGTAAGTTTGCAAAAAATTATTTTGAAAAAACTGTGGTTAAAACTAGTACGATACAGTCATAATGCAAATTTGTGTGGCAAATAAGTGTCAAGAGTTGAAAGCAGCATTTGAAAACAATCATTTTTAGTTTTGTTCAACGTGATTCCACCAATTTTATTAATTCTCTCTAATATTTTTGCATTTCTGTTAATTATCAAAGTTGCCCGACAATTTAAATATCAAATAAAACATAACCGAACAAGTTTTCTTTCGTCCCTCAAAATTGTTTTGGTTATTTTATTTCAATGTTTAACAATGACATTTTTGTTTATTGTTTCTTTAACAAAAAATTACACCGTAATTTTGGAGGAATTTGGAATTTTAAATGATCTATTAATCTCAAATGAATGGCCATCATGGCTAAGATTTTTGATTTTGGATTCAACAGTTCAATGTTTAAATTTAATTAGAATCTTCTTTGATGCTGTTATAATTTTGACCGTTTTAACTGAATACAGAAAAGCATGGATTGGATGCTTGCGTTTTTGCGTTTTAATATTTTTGCATCCAAAATCAGCTTATAAAAAGTTAAATTCAAACAAAACTCAAAATAATGCAGTTTTACAAATTTCGAGTACAGTGAACCATGGTAGAAAATGCAATAAAACTATGAGTACCGTAACACAGTAATTGCATTGTATTTCGATATTTTTGCACAATAAATGTTTTGTGTGCTTTGTTTGTTAATAAAAATGGATTTAATTATCAAATTTTATTAGTGACTTTTAAAACGATCCGTGACAAAATCTTCCTGGACCGGAAAAGAATAAAAACAAGTTGGAGGTCCTTGATTTACAGATATAAAATAACTTTTATAATCCTTTCTAAAATTTTTGTACCAAACTGCGGAGTATAATTCTTTGAACCATTCATTGAAACTTGGTTTATCACAAATAAATGAATAATATAATTCCCAGAAACCTACAGTATACCTGTTCGAAATCCTTTAAGAAAAATCTCCAGGCATTAAAACTCTAACAATACTTAAAAGAAAACTACTACTATCACTTTAAACTTGTATATTGTATTATTTTTATTTACTTAACTCACAATTTTGTTGTTTTTTTCTTTTTTCAATTTGTAACTTCTTTAGTTTTAGTTTGAGTTGTTCATTGTTTTTTATTTTAATTTAACTTGTTTAATATGTCTTGTTCTTATATTTATTCCATTGTTTGTTTGTTTATTATTTAATGCGTCATGTGTTAGGGCATGAATAAAATTTATTATTATTTATTATGAAATTAATAAATCCCAAAAACATTGATTTAAAATAAACCATCGATAGCTTTGTTTGATTTTTCCAAAAATTGAAATTAGCATAATTGGGATTATCAGTGATAAAGTGATAAATGCAAAACCATTTGATTCAAGAAAGAATGGAAGTTGAAAGAAAAAACATGCAATGTTTGAATCCAAAAATGCTTTCTTTCCTATGGCATGACAGGTGAGATTTCCTTCCAGAATGTTCCATTCAAAATTCAAATCTTTCTCAAAACCAAACATTTGCCTAATCCATGAAGGCATTTTATTTGTTTTACGTGAAACTGAAAGAGCGAAAAAATGTTTTTAAATTTAATACATTTACTTATACCACATTTAACATTTTTTTTATTAATTTAATTTGTATTTTTTACCCTTTAATCAAATTTGCTTGTAAACTTTGTATGATGAATGTTTTGTTTACGGTATTTCATTCAGAGAACACGAAAATAAGAGGTGTCAATTATTAGATGATTAAAGGGAGCGGACCAGATAGAATAAATTTATTTTTTAACACATGTGGTTCCACCCCGAAAGCTCTAAAAAAATTGCATGTTACGTTCTAATATTATTTGATTTCGATGTTTTGACAAAAAACTTTTATAAAATAATCAAAGTTGTAACGTGCAACTTGCAAGAAAACAAAAAGAAGCAGCCAAATTTATTTTTTTGGGCTTTTTGTGTAAAACATTCAAGAAGCACAAAGTCTTTTTTATTATTTAACAAAAACATTTGTTTGTCTTTTTTACACTTTTAGCGCAGATATTACTGCAGTGAATTTCTTTCAAAAAAGAATCAAAGATATAAGAACTGCTGCTGAAATATCTCTGTCAACATATGTGAAAAAAGCAATGTTTTGATCTGCGGAAATCATTTTCTCTTGTCTTTTTCAGTGTTTTCACGCCGCCACCGCCGGCGGTAATCCGAAAAGTTCAAAGAGATTTGCCGGAGATCAAAGGATGCCACTGGCGGCGGCGGCGTCGGCGGGGTAACTCAATATTTGCCTGGCGGCGGCGGTGTTTGACCAAAAACACAAACACTGGTCCTTTTCGATGACTCAACAAAACTAACAAAGAAATATTTTTTATACGATCAGCAATTTTTTTGTTTTTGATTTGAATTTTTTAGATTTTGTTCTAAAAATACCAACAGAACAATTTTGTCAAAAATAATGACAGCAATTGATAAAAAAATGTCGTTAGTTATAAACTATCAGTATGAAGTCATAAGAATTATAAACAATTAAACATTTGATAATAACATTTCTAAATTGTATTAAACGAAATCTTGTTTTTGTTGCAATGATTAACTTTTTCACAGTTTGTCTCTTATATTTTCGAAAATATAAGAGACAAACTGTGTTTTCGATGATTTTTTATTTATTTTAAAACTTTTTTTTTGCATTTTTAAAAACAGATCAGAGTGTTTTAAGCAAAAGTGTCACAACATACAAATACGGACATTGCCAGTCTTTTTACGTCGTCGCTGAAGGCAGCAAGAATGTTCCGAAAAGGTCAAAGGGTTCTGCTGAAGATCAAAAGGCGTCGACGTCGGCTGCGATATTTCATTTTTTGATGTTTTTAAAACTTTCTTAGAGGTTTAACGTGGTTAATATTTTTTTTTGTTATCGTGGGTGATAAGGACAATTAAAAAGTATTGAGTCTGAATTAAACAATATTTATTGACACAGTAAGGATTATAAAGCGTTATAATCTTCAATGGTAAAAAGCTGATAAAAAAATCAAAAAAGCTTTTACCTCAGAAAATAGATTTTTATATAATCATTCATCAAAAAATTCCACCTTTTGTTTATTATTTTCAATAATATTGTATTGATTTCAATGTATGCAGTCAATATATATTTTTTACATATTACTTTTTTATACTTTGCATATGTTTTTGCAGTTATTTATGATTGTAACCAAAACACGACAATTATTCTTCCACTGAAAAAAGCGGCATTCTTTGAAACAAACAATTATCCGAAATTAATAACAAATGAAGAACTCAGTTTGTGTAATATTCAATTTAGCTTGGAGGAGAACAACTATACGGTATGGTTTTCTTTTTTGAACCAGTAATCATAACGCTTACACGTTTTCTAACTAACTTGCTGCGTAAAAACAGTAAATATCAGTAATTGTGGAGCCTTTCTCTTCCATTCATTATTTCGATTATTCATTACTACAAATTAATTTTAACACTTTTTAGAATGTCAGACTTTACATGTTTACGATGACAACTGGCTTCCTTCCAGTTGATGTTTCGTTACAGCTTATTCCAAAAGTGTCAAATGACACTTTTTTTGACGCAGTTGAAGCTGATGATTTCTTAGAATATATTGCTGTAAAAGGAATGCTGCTATTTGAAGAATGGGATAATGGATGCCTTTTAGAATCAATAAGTCGTCATGAACCCTTTAGTTTTACTGAGGAAACAGAATTAATTTACTTAATATCAAGTTATAATTATTCTAATCAAATGTCATTTTATCGAAAAAATGATTGTAAATGGCAGTTTTTAGCCCCCAATGGCTATGGTTTTAAAATTGTTATTTATTTTTTTGATAATTCTGTTCCAAAGAATTTACGTATAGAAAACACAACTCATCTTCTTGTAAAGTATGTCAATAAAAATTGAAATTTTTAGTTTTCGCGTTATGAGAATGTACAGTAGTTTAGATCCAAAAATTAAAATCTGCATAAAAGCAGTTTTAGGCTTTTAAAAATAAAAAATCTGTACAAAATAACTTGCTCATTAATATTTTTATTGCACTTTTCTTTCAAAATGCCTATCTCCCATTTAGGAGCAAGTTATTTAGTAAACAGATACAGTAGTTTAGATCCAAAAATTAAAATCTGCATAAAAGCAGTTTTAGGCTTTTAAAAGTAAAAAATCTGTACAAAATAACTTGCTCATTAATATTTTTATTGCACTTTTCTTTCAAAATGCCTATCTCCCATTTAGGAGCAAGTTATTTAGTAAACAGATACAGTAGTTTAGATCCAAAAATTAAAATCTGCATAAAAGCAGTTTTAGGCTTTTAAAAATAAAAAATCTGTACAAAATAACTTGCTCATTAATATTTTTATTGCACTTTTCTTTCAAAATGCCTATCTCCCATTTAGGAGCAAGTTATTTAGTAAACAGATACAGTAGTTTAGATCCAAAAATTAAAATCTGCATAAAAGCAGTTTTAGGCTTTTAAAAATAAAAAATCTGTACAAAATAACTTGCTCATTAATATTTTTATTGCACTTTTCTTTCAAAATGCCTATCTCCCATTTAGGAGCAAGTTATTTAGTAAACAGATACAGTAGTTTAGATCCAAAAATTAAAATCTGCATAAAAGCAGTTTTAGGCTTTTAAAAATAAAAAATCTGTACAAAATAACTTGCTCATTAATATTTTTATTGCACTTTTCTTTCAAAATGCCTATCTCCCATTTAGGAGCAAGTTATTTAGTAAACAGATACAGTAGTTTAGATCCAAAAATTAAAATCTGCATAAAAGCAGTTTTAGGCTTTTAAAAGTAAAAAATCTGTACAAAATAACTTGCTCATTAATATTTTTATTGCACTTTTCTTTCAAAATGCCTATCTCCCATTTAGGAGCAAGTTATTTAGTAAACAGATACAGTAGTTTAGATCCAAAAATTAAAATCTGCATAAAAGCAGTTTTAGGCTTTTAAAAATAAAAAATCTGTACAAAATAACTTGCTCATTAATATTTTTATTGCACTTTTCTTTCAAAATGCCTATCTCCCATTTAGGAGCAAGTTATTTAGTAAACAGATACAGTAGTTTAGATCCAAAAATTAAAATCTGCATAAAAGCAGTTTTAGGCTTTTAAAAATAAAAAATCTGTACAAAATAACTTGCTCATTAATATTTTTATTGCACTTTTCTTTCAAAATGCCTATCTCCCATTTAGGAGCAAGTTATTTAGTAAACAGATACAGTAGTTTAGATCCAAAAATTAAAATCTGCATAAAAGCAGTTTTAGGCTTTTAAAAATAAAAAATCTGTACAAAATAACTTGCTCATTAATATTTTTATTGCACTTTTCTTTCAAAATGCCTATCTCCCATTTAGGAGCAAGTTATTTAGTAAACAGATACAGTAGTTTAGATCCAAAAATTAAAATCTGCATAAAAGCAGTTTTAGGCTTTTAAAAATAAAAAATCTGTACAAAATAACTTGCTCATTAATATTTTTATTGCACTTTTCTTTCAAAATGCCTATCTCCCATTTAGGAGCAAGTTATTTAGTAAACAGATACAGTAGTTTAGATCCAAAAATTAAAATCTGCATAAAAGCAGTTTTAGGCTTTTAAAAATAAAAAATCTGTACAAAATAACTTGCTCATTAATATTTTTATTGCACTTTTCTTTCAAAATGCCTATCTCCCATTTAGGAGCAAGTTATTTAGTAAACAGATACAGTAGTTTAGATCCAAAAATTAAAATCTGCATAAAAGCAGTTTTAGGCTTTTAAAAATAAAAAATCTGTACAAAATAACTTGCTCATTAATATTTTTATTGCACTTTTCTTTCAAAATGCCTATCTCCCATTTAGGAGCAAGTTATTTAGTAAACAGATACAGTAGTTTAGATCCAAAAATTAAAATCTGCATAAAAGCAGTTTTAGGCTTTTAAAAATAAAAAATCTGTACAAAATAACTTGCTCATTAATATTTTTATTGCACTTTTCTTTCAAAATGCCTATCTCCCATTTAGGAGCAAGTTATTTAGTAAACAGATACAGTAGTTTAGATCCAAAAATTAAAATCTGCATAAAAGCAGTTTTAGGCTTTTAAAAATAAAAAATCTGTACAAAATAACTTGCTCATTAATATTTTTATTGCACTTTTCTTTCAAAATGCCTATCTCCCATTTAGGAGCAAGTTATTTAGTAAACAGATACAGTAGTTTAGATCCAAAAATTAAAATCTGCATAAAAGCAGTTTTAGGCTTTTAAAAGTAAAAAATCTGTACAAAATAACTTGCTCATTAATATTTTTATTGCACTTTTCTTTCAAAATGCCTATCTCCCATTTAGGAGCAAGTTATTTAGTAAACAGATACAGTAGTTTAGATCCAAAAATTAAAATCTGCATAAAAGCAGTTTTAGGCTTTTAAAAATAAAAAATCTGTACAAAATAACTTGCTCATTAATATTTTTATTGCACTTTTCTTTCAAAATGCCTATCTCCCATTTAGGAGCAAGTTATTTAGTAAACAGATACAGTAGTTTAGATCCAAAAATTAAAATCTGCATAAAAGCAGTTTTAGGCTTTTAAAAATAAAAAATCTGTACAAAATAACTTGCTCATTAATATTTTTATTGCACTTTTCTTTCAAAATGCCTATCTCCCATTTAGGAGCAAGTTATTTAGTAAACAGATACAGTAGTTTAGATCCAAAAATTAAAATCTGCATAAAAGCAGTTTTAGGCTTTTAAAAGTAAAAAATCTGTACAAAATAACTTGCTCATTAATATTTTTATTGCACTTTTCTTTCAAAATGCCTATCTCCCATTTAGGAGCAAGTTATTTAGTAAACAGATACAGTAGTTTAGATCCAAAAATTAAAATCTGCATAAAAGCAGTTTTAGGCTTTTAAAAGTAAAAAATCTGTACAAAATAACTTGCTCATTAATATTTTTATTGCACTTTTCTTTCAAAATGCCTATCTCCCATTTAGGAGCAAGTTATTTAGTAAACAGATACAGTAGTTTAGATCCAAAAATTAAAATCTGCATAAAAGCAGTTTTAGGCTTTTAAAAATAAAAAATCTGTACAAAATAACTTGCTCATTAATATTTTTATTGCACTTTTCTTTCAAAATGCCTATCTCCCATTTAGGAGCAAGTTATTTAGTAAACAGATACAGTAGTTTAGATCCAAAAATTAAAATCTGCATAAAAGCAGTTTTAGGCTTTTAAAAATAAAAAATCTGTACAAAATAACTTGCTCATTAATATTTTTATTGCACTTTTCTTTCAAAATGCCTATCTCCCATTTAGGAGCAAGTTATTTAGTAAACAGATACAGTAGTTTAGATCCAAAAATTAAAATCTGCATAAAAGCAGTTTTAGGCTTTTAAAAGTAAAAAATCTGTACAAAATAACTTGCTCATTAATATTTTTATTGCACTTTTCTTTCAAAATGCCTATCTCCCATTTAGGAGCAAGTTATTTAGTAAACAGATACAGTAGTTTAGATCCAAAAATTAAAATCTGCATAAAAGCAGTTTTAGGCTTTTAAAAATAAAAAATCTGTACAAAATAACTTGCTCATTAATATTTTTATTGCACTTTTCTTTCAAAATGCCTATCTCCCATTTAGGAGCAAGTTATTTAGTAAACAGATACAGTAGTTTAGATCCAAAAATTAAAATCTGCATAAAAGCAGTTTTAGGCTTTTAAAAATAAAAAATCTGTACAAAATAACTTGCTCATTAATATTTTTATTGCACTTTTCTTTCAAAATGCCTATCTCCCATTTAGGAGCAAGTTATTTAGTAAACAGATACAGTAGTTTAGATCCAAAAATTAAAATCTGCATAAAAGCAGTTTTAGGCTTTTAAAAGTAAAAAATCTGTACAAAATAACTTGCTCATTAATATTTTTATTGCACTTTTCTTTCAAAATGCCTATCTCCCATTTAGGAGCAAGTTATTTAGTAAACAGATACAGTAGTTTAGATCCAAAAATTAAAATCTGCATAAAAGCAGTTTTAGGCTTTTAAAAATAAAAAATCTGTACAAAATAACTTGCTCATTAATATTTTTATTGCACTTTTCTTTCAAAATGCCTATCTCCCATTTAGGAGCAAGTTATTTAGTAAACAGATACAGTAGTTTAGATCCAAAAATTAAAATCTGCATAAAAGCAGTTTTAGGCTTTTAAAAATAAAAAATCTGTACAAAATAACTTGCTCATTAATATTTTTATTGCACTTTTCTTTCAAAATGCCTATCTCCCATTTAGGAGCAAGTTATTTAGTAAACAGATACAGTAGTTTAGATCCAAAAATTAAAATCTGCATAAAAGCAGTTTTAGGCTTTTAAAAATAAAAAATCTGTACAAAATAACTTGCTCATTAATATTTTTATTGCACTTTTCTTTCAAAATGCCTATCTCCCATTTAGGAGCAAGTTATTTAGTAAACAGATACAGTAGTTTAGATCCAAAAATTAAAATCTGCATAAAAGCAGTTTTAGGCTTTTAAAAGTAAAAAATCTGTACAAAATAACTTGCTCATTAATATTTTTATTGCACTTTTCTTTCAAAATGCCTATCTCCCATTTAGGAGCAAGTTATTTAGTAAACAGATACAGTAGTTTAGATCCAAAAATTAAAATCTGCATAAAAGCAGTTTTAGGCTTTTAAAAATAAAAAATCTGTACAAAATAACTTGCTCATTAATATTTTTATTGCACTTTTCTTTCAAAATGCCTATCTCCCATTTAGGAGCAAGTTATTTAGTAAACAGATACAGTAGTTTAGATCCAAAAATTAAAATCTGCATAAAAGCAGTTTTAGGCTTTTAAAAGTAAAAAATCTGTACAAAATAACTTGCTCATTAATATTTTTATTGCACTTTTCTTTCAAAATGCCTATCTCCCATTTAGGAGCAAGTTATTTAGTAAACAGATACAGTAGTTTAGATCCAAAAATTAAAATCTGCATAAAAGCAGTTTTAGGCTTTTAAAAATAAAAAATCTGTACAAAATAACTTGCTCATTAATATTTTTATTGCACTTTTCTTTCAAAATGCCTATCTCCCATTTAGGAGCAAGTTATTTAGTAAACAGATACAGTAGTTTAGATCCAAAAATTAAAATCTGCATAAAAGCAGTTTTAGGCTTTTAAAAATAAAAAATCTGTACAAAATAACTTGCTCATTAATATTTTTATTGCACTTTTCTTTCAAAATGCCTATCTCCCATTTAGGAGCAAGTTATTTAGTAAACAGATACAGTAGTTTAGATCCAAAAATTAAAATCTGCATAAAAGCAGTTTTAGGCTTTTAAAAGTAAAAAATCTGTACAAAATAACTTGCTCATTAATATTTTTATTGCACTTTTCTTTCAAAATGCCTATCTCCCATTTAGGAGCAAGTTATTTAGTAAACAGATACAGTAGTTTAGATCCAAAAATTAAAATCTGCATAAAAGCAGTTTTAGGCTTTTAAAAGTAAAAAATCTGTACAAAATAACTTGCTCATTAATATTTTTATTGCACTTTTCTTTCAAAATGCCTATCTCCCATTTAGGAGCAAGTTATTTAGTAAACAGATACAGTAGTTTAGATCCAAAAATTAAAATCTGCATAAAAGCAGTTTTAGGCTTTTAAAAGTAAAAAATCTGTACAAAATAACTTGCTCATTAATATTTTTATTGCACTTTTCTTTCAAAATGCCTATCTCCCATTTAGGAGCAAGTTATTTAGTAAACAGATACAGTAGTTTAGATCCAAAAATTAAAATCTGCATAAAAGCAGTTTTAGGCTTTTAAAAGTAAAAAATCTGTACAAAATAACTTGCTCATTAATATTTTTATTGCACTTTTCTTTCAAAATGCCTATCTCCCATTTAGGAGCAAGTTATTTAGTAAACAGATACAGTAGTTTAGATCCAAAAATTAAAATCTGCATAAAAGCAGTTTTAGGCTTTTAAAAATAAAAAATCTGTACAAAATAACTTGCTCATTAATATTTTTATTGCACTTTTCTTTCAAAATGCCTATCTCCCATTTAGGAGCAAGTTATTTAGTAAACAGATACAGTAGTTTAGATCCAAAAATTAAAATCTGCATAAAAGCAGTTTTAGGCTTTTAAAAGTAAAAAATCTGTACAAAATAACTTGCTCATTAATATTTTTATTGCACTTTTCTTTCAAAATGCCTATCTCCCATTTAGGAGCAAGTTATTTAGTAAACAGATACAGTAGTTTAGATCCAAAAATTAAAATCTGCATAAAAGCAGTTTTAGGCTTTTAAAAATAAAAAATCTGTACAAAATAACTTGCTCATTAATATTTTTATTGCACTTTTCTTTCAAAATGCCTATCTCCCATTTAGGAGCAAGTTATTTAGTAAACAGATACAGTAGTTTAGATCCAAAAATTAAAATCTGCATAAAAGCAGTTTTAGGCTTTTAAAAATAAAAAATCTGTACAAAATAACTTGCTCATTAATATTTTTATTGCACTTTTCTTTCAAAATGCCTATCTCCCATTTAGGAGCAAGTTATTTAGTAAACAGATACAGTAGTTTAGATCCAAAAATTAAAATCTGCATAAAAGCAGTTTTAGGCTTTTAAAAATAAAAAATCTGTACAAAATAACTTGCTCATTAATATTTTTATTGCACTTTTCTTTCAAAATGCCTATCTCCCATTTAGGAGCAAGTTATTTAGTAAACAGATACAGTAGTTTAGATCCAAAAATTAAAATCTGCATAAAAGCAGTTTTAGGCTTTTAAAAGTAAAAAATCTGTACAAAATAACTTGCTCATTAATATTTTTATTGCACTTTTCTTTCAAAATGCCTATCTCCCATTTAGGAGCAAGTTATTTAGTAAACAGATACAGTAGTTTAGATCCAAAAATTAAAATCTGCATAAAAGCAGTTTTAGGCTTTTAAAAATAAAAAATCTGTACAAAATAACTTGCTCATTAATATTTTTATTGCACTTTTCTTTCAAAATGCCTATCTCCCATTTAGGAGCAAGTTATTTAGTAAACAGATACAGTAGTTTAGATCCAAAAATTAAAATCTGCATAAAAGCAGTTTTAGGCTTTTAAAAATAAAAAATCTGTACAAAATAACTTGCTCATTAATATTTTTATTGCACTTTTCTTTCAAAATGCCTATCTCCCATTTAGGAGCAAGTTATTTAGTAAACAGATACAGTAGTTTAGATCCAAAAATTAAAATCTGCATAAAAGCAGTTTTAGGCTTTTAAAAATAAAAAATCTGTACAAAATAACTTGCTCATTAATATTTTTATTGCACTTTTCTTTCAAAATGCCTATCTCCCATTTAGGAGCAAGTTATTTAGTAAACAGATACAGTAGTTTAGATCCAAAAATTAAAATCTGCATAAAAGCAGTTTTAGGCTTTTAAAAATAAAAAATCTGTACAAAATAACTTGCTCATTAATATTTTTATTGCACTTTTCTTTCAAAATGCCTATCTCCCATTTAGGAGCAAGTTATTTAGTAAACAGATACAGTAGTTTAGATCCAAAAATTAAAATCTGCATAAAAGCAGTTTTAGGCTTTTAAAAGTAAAAAATCTGTACAAAATAACTTGCTCATTAATATTTTTATTGCACTTTTCTTTCAAAATGCCTATCTCCCATTTAGGAGCAAGTTATTTAGTAAACAGATACAGTAGTTTAGATCCAAAAATTAAAATCTGCATAAAAGCAGTTTTAGGCTTTTAAAAATAAAAAATCTGTACAAAATAACTTGCTCATTAATATTTTTATTGCACTTTTCTTTCAAAATGCCTATCTCCCATTTAGGAGCAAGTTATTTAGTAAACAGATACAGTAGTTTAGATCCAAAAATTAAAATCTGCATAAAAGCAGTTTTAGGCTTTTAAAAATAAAAAATCTGTACAAAATAACTTGCTCATTAATATTTTTATTGCACTTTTCTTTCAAAATGCCTATCTCCCATTTAGGAGCAAGTTATTTAGTAAACAGATACAGTAGTTTAGATCCAAAAATTAAAATCTGCATAAAAGCAGTTTTAGGCTTTTAAAAATAAAAAATCTGTACAAAATAACTTGCTCATTAATATTTTTATTGCACTTTTCTTTCAAAATGCCTATCTCCCATTTAGGAGCAAGTTATTTAGTAAACAGATACAGTAGTTTAGATCCAAAAATTAAAATCTGCATAAAAGCAGTTTTAGGCTTTTAAAAATAAAAAATCTGTACAAAATAACTTGCTCATTAATATTTTTATTGCACTTTTCTTTCAAAATGCCTATCTCCCATTTAGGAGCAAGTTATTTAGTAAACAGATACAGTAGTTTAGATCCAAAAATTAAAATCTGCATAAAAGCAGTTTTAGGCTTTTAAAAATAAAAAATCTGTACAAAATAACTTGCTCATTAATATTTTTATTGCACTTTTCTTTCAAAATGCCTATCTCCCATTTAGGAGCAAGTTATTTAGTAAACAGATACAGTAGTTTAGATCCAAAAATTAAAATCTGCATAAAAGCAGTTTTAGGCTTTTAAAAGTAAAAAATCTGTACAAAATAACTTGCTCATTAATATTTTTATTGCACTTTTCTTTCAAAATGCCTATCTCCCATTTAGGAGCAAGTTATTTAGTAAACAGATACAGTAGTTTAGATCCAAAAATTAAAATCTGCATAAAAGCAGTTTTAGGCTTTTAAAAGTAAAAAATCTGTACAAAATAACTTGCTCATTAATATTTTTATTGCACTTTTCTTTCAAAATGCCTATCTCCCATTTAGGAGCAAGTTATTTAGTAAACAGATACAGTAGTTTAGATCCAAAAATTAAAATCTGCATAAAAGCAGTTTTAGGCTTTTAAAAGTAAAAAATCTGTACAAAATAACTTGCTCATTAATATTTTTATTGCACTTTTCTTTCAAAATGCCTATCTCCCATTTAGGAGCAAGTTATTTAGTAAACAGATACAGTAGTTTAGATCCAAAAATTAAAATCTGCATAAAAGCAGTTTTAGGCTTTTAAAAGTAAAAAATCTGTACAAAATAACTTGCTCATTAATATTTTTATTGCACTTTTCTTTCAAAATGCCTATCTCCCATTTAGGAGCAAGTTATTTAGTAAACAGATACAGTAGTTTAGATCCAAAAATTAAAATCTGCATAAAAGCAGTTTTAGGCTTTTAAAAATAAAAAATCTGTACAAAATAACTTGCTCATTAATATTTTTATTGCACTTTTCTTTCAAAATGCCTATCTCCCATTTAGGAGCAAGTTATTTAGTAAACAGATACAGTAGTTTAGATCCAAAAATTAAAATCTGCATAAAAGCAGTTTTAGGCTTTTAAAAGTAAAAAATCTGTACAAAATAACTTGCTCATTAATATTTTTATTGCACTTTTCTTTCAAAATGCCTATCTCCCATTTAGGAGCAAGTTATTTAGTAAACAGATACAGTAGTTTAGATCCAAAAATTAAAATCTGCATAAAAGCAGTTTTAGGCTTTTAAAAGTAAAAAATCTGTACAAAATAACTTGCTCATTAATATTTTTATTGCACTTTTCTTTCAAAATGCCTATCTCCCATTTAGGAGCAAGTTATTTAGTAAACAGATACAGTAGTTTAGATCCAAAAATTAAAATCTGCATAAAAGCAGTTTTAGGCTTTTAAAAATAAAAAATCTGTACAAAATAACTTGCTCATTAATATTTTTATTGCACTTTTCTTTCAAAATGCCTATCTCCCATTTAGGAGCAAGTTATTTAGTAAACAGATACAGTAGTTTAGATCCAAAAATTAAAATCTGCATAAAAGCAGTTTTAGGCTTTTAAAAGTAAAAAATCTGTACAAAATAACTTGCTCATTAATATTTTTATTGCACTTTTCTTTCAAAATGCCTATCTCCCATTTAGGAGCAAGTTATTTAGTAAACAGATACAGTAGTTTAGATCCAAAAATTAAAATCTGCATAAAAGCAGTTTTAGGCTTTTAAAAATAAAAAATCTGTACAAAATAACTTGCTCATTAATATTTTTATTGCACTTTTCTTTCAAAATGCCTATCTCCCATTTAGGAGCAAGTTATTTAGTAAACAGATACAGTAGTTTAGATCCAAAAATTAAAATCTGCATAAAAGCAGTTTTAGGCTTTTAAAAATAAAAAATCTGTACAAAATAACTTGCTCATTAATATTTTTATTGCACTTTTCTTTCAAAATGCCTATCTCCCATTTAGGAGCAAGTTATTTAGTAAACAGATACAGTAGTTTAGATCCAAAAATTAAAATCTGCATAAAAGCAGTTTTAGGCTTTTAAAAGTAAAAAATCTGTACAAAATAACTTGCTCATTAATATTTTTATTGCACTTTTCTTTCAAAATGCCTATCTCCCATTTAGGAGCAAGTTATTTAGTAAACAGATACAGTAGTTTAGATCCAAAAATTAAAATCTGCATAAAAGCAGTTTTAGGCTTTTAAAAATAAAAAATCTGTACAAAATAACTTGCTCATTAATATTTTTATTGCACTTTTCTTTCAAAATGCCTATCTCCCATTTAGGAGCAAGTTATTTAGTAAACAGATACAGTAGTTTAGATCCAAAAATTAAAATCTGCATAAAAGCAGTTTTAGGCTTTTAAAAATAAAAAATCTGTACAAAATAACTTGCTCATTAATATTTTTATTGCACTTTTCTTTCAAAATGCCTATCTCCCATTTAGGAGCAAGTTATTTAGTAAACAGATACAGTAGTTTAGATCCAAAAATTAAAATCTGCATAAAAGCAGTTTTAGGCTTTTAAAAATAAAAAATCTGTACAAAATAACTTGCTCATTAATATTTTTATTGCACTTTTCTTTCAAAATGCCTATCTCCCATTTAGGAGCAAGTTATTTAGTAAACAGATACAGTAGTTTAGATCCAAAAATTAAAATCTGCATAAAAGCAGTTTTAGGCTTTTAAAAGTAAAAAATCTGTACAAAATAACTTGCTCATTAATATTTTTATTGCACTTTTCTTTTAAAATGCCTATCTCCCATTTAGGAGCAAGTTATTTAGTAAACAGATACAGTAGTTTAGATCCAAAAATTAAAATCTGCATAAAAGCAGTTTTAGGCTTTTAAAAATAAAAAATCTGTACAAAATAACTTGCTCATTAATATTTTTATTGCACTTTTCTTTCAAAATGCCTATCTCCCATTTAGGAGCAAGTTATTTAGTAAACAGATACAGTAGTTTAGATCCAAAAATTAAAATCTGCATAAAAGCAGTTTTAGGCTTTTAAAAGTAAAAAATCTGTACAAAATAACTTGCTCATTAATATTTTTATTGCACTTTTCTTTTAAAATGCCTATCTCCCATTTAGGAGCAAGTTATTTAGTAAACAGATACAGTAGTTTAGATCCAAAAATTAAAATCTGCATAAAAGCAGTTTTAGGCTTTTAAAAATAAAAAATCTGTACAAAATAACTTGCTCATTAATATTTTTATTGCACTTTTCTTTCAAAATGCCTATCTCCCATTTAGGAGCAAGTTATTTAGTAAACAGATACAGTAGTTTAGATCCAAAAATTAAAATCTGCATAAAAGCAGTTTTAGGCTTTTAAAAGTAAAAAATCTGTACAAAATAACTTGCTCATTAATATTTTTATTGCACTTTTCTTTTAAAATGCCTATCTCCCATTTAGGAGCAAGTTATTTAGTAAACAGATACAGTAGTTTAGATCCAAAAATTAAAATCTGCATAAAAGCAGTTTTAGGCTTTTAAAAATAAAAAATCTGTACAAAATAACTTGCTCATTAATATTTTTATTGCACTTTTCTTTCAAAATGCCTATCTCCCATTTAGGAGCAAGTTATTTAGTAAACAGATACAGTAGTTTAGATCCAAAAATTAAAATCTGCATAAAAGCAGTTTTAGGCTTTTAAAAGTAAAAAATCTGTACAAAATAACTTGCTCATTAATATTTTTATTGCACTTTTCTTTCAAAATGCCTATCTCCCATTTAGGAGCAAGTTATTTAGTAAACAGATACAGTAGTTTAGATCCAAAAATTAAAATCTGCATAAAAGCAGTTTTAGGCTTTTAAAAATAAAAAATCTGTACAAAATAACTTGCTCATTAATATTTTTATTGCACTTTTCTTTCAAAATGCCTATCTCCCATTTAGGAGCAAGTTATTTAGTAAACAGATACAGTAGTTTAGATCCAAAAATTAAAATCTGCATAAAAGCAGTTTTAGGCTTTTAAAAGTAAAAAATCTGTACAAAATAACTTGCTCATTAATATTTTTATTGCACTTTTCTTTCAAAATGCCTATCTCCCATTTAGGAGCAAGTTATTTAGTAAACAGATACAGTAGTTTAGATCCAAAAATTAAAATCTGCATAAAAGCAGTTTTAGGCTTTTAAAAATAAAAAATCTGTACAAAATAACTTGCTCATTAATATTTTTATTGCACTTTTCTTTCAAAATGCCTATCTCCCATTTAGGAGCAAGTTATTTAGTAAACAGATACAGTAGTTTAGATCCAAAAATTAAAATCTGCATAAAAGCAGTTTTAGGCTTTTAAAAATAAAAAATCTGTACAAAATAACTTGCTCATTAATATTTTTATTGCACTTTTCTTTCAAAATGCCTATCTCCCATTTAGGAGCAAGTTATTTAGTAAACAGATACAGTAGTTTAGATCCAAAAATTAAAATCTGCATAAAAGCAGTTTTAGGCTTTTAAAAATAAAAAATCTGTACAAAATAACTTGCTCATTAATATTTTTATTGCACTTTTCTTTCAAAATGCCTATCTCCCATTTAGGAGCAAGTTATTTAGTAAACAGATACAGTAGTTTAGATCCAAAAATTAAAATCTGCATAAAAGCAGTTTTAGGCTTTTAAAAATAAAAAATCTGTACAAAATAACTTGCTCATTAATATTTTTATTGCACTTTTCTTTCAAAATGCCTATCTCCCATTTAGGAGCAAGTTATTTAGTAAACAGATACAGTAGTTTAGATCCAAAAAT